>CM062295.1:702630099-703230099 GCA_031216915.1 Pictodentalium vernedei
ATTAAGAGCTTTTAATACTTTTAATTATGTTAGTATAACCACAATGGATTTTCTAATTCCAGAACAGGTAAAAAGTTTTTGTCATGGTTTCAGTCTTCAAATGGGCGGTCTCTCAAGACAGGTCTATTATGCCATAAAAATACAACTTGGTACCAGGTCACAGTGGTCTCTCAAGACAGGTGGTCTCTCAAGACAGGTGGTCTCTCAAGACAGGTGGTCTCCCATAGCAGGTCCATTATAGAGTAAAACCAATCGGTGCCTGGTAGATGTGGTCTCTCAAGACAGGTGGTCCCACAAGACAGTGGTCTCTCAAGACAGGTTTTACTGTAAGCACATGAATAATTATACTAAATCTTTAACAACAAAACAAATTTCTTCCTTCTGGGGCTGTCATGACTGTCAACTTTCATAGTCGACTAATCGTCACCATTAATCCACGGTTAGTTGATTAATAGTCGTTTCAAGTAAATTCAACAATCTTTAATATACTTACACTTTAAAATGATGTACAAATGTGTGCAGTAGTCCTGTTCATTCCATTTACCATGTTGAGATAAAATGGAAACACCAAAATATCCCTGACTGATTTGTAGAATTTAAATAGGAGAACCTTTGTATGAATGTTTCATTTCCATAACTAATTTCCAGAAATTTCAAACATAAACATTTATTTCTGACAGTTATGACAAGTTAACAACTTTCTCACTTTTGCGGTTTGGATTGTTCCAATGGGATCATTCGAATGTACAAGACAGAAAATTGTTCTGTTTACCCTGCAGGTTGCAGTACTTCCCAAACCATGAATCATTTTAAACTTTTCTGAGCAAATGAAAATGAAAAGACTCACCCAACTTAATGACATTATGTAATTCATCATGTTGATTATGGACTGAAAACAATATGCAGCCATCAAATGAAATGCCATTGTTAGATCTCCTACTGAAATTGACAATCCTGGGAACTTTCTTTGGCTACAGTATGGAACAGGGATTGATCAAATGGCAAGGCTCGGTGTTTTTAAAATTACCTTTTTGCACAATCATGATGGAAAACAAAGGCCATTGAATATCACAAGTACCTATGGTTAGTCACTTCAAAGTTGAATAATAAACTAACTGTTCATTCATCTCATTATACAGTGCAATGTAAACACGACTTGTGTCACTTTGAAAATGAATGACTATTGACTAAAAATAAAAACCGTTGACTACCGCTGTAGTTGACAGTCAGTTGACTCATCGAATAATCATGACAGCCCTACTTCCTTCACACACAATCAACACATTAAAAAATCTTTACTGTGGTGAAAAAAACACCTAAAGAATTAACCATTAAACAACATTAAGTATTTTTCTGGAAACCAATTAAATTAAAAAAAAAGAGAAAAATAGCCAGATAGTTTCAATAATGGAACTATCTGTATTTATACAACAGCAGGTTTAATGCATTAAAGCAATCGACAAACTTCATTCGGGAATTAGATATCATTACTTGCCTCTTCCCGACGCTGTATCGGTTCCACCTTTCAGGTCCAGTTTTAATTTTAATCATGCTGAATTTCATTTTATTAAGTAACTGTACAAATTCATTCATTTAGGGCCCCCCCTCCCCCACCCCCTCCCTCTAGGTCATAAAACAATCGCGCAAGAATATGGGAATGGCCACTGGACCGGCCCCTTTGATCCTGCGATATTGTCCAATGGAAATCCAGATTATTTTCTTGGCATGCCAAATTATAGAGCCGGGCAGCAGTCATTCTAACAATAAAACATTCATTATTTTCAAAGTTACAGCAAGTCAAACATTTACATATTTCACAGATTTCAAGTGCAACATTACTAATGCGCCAGCTTGATCTCCATCTTTGGCGTATTATTCGCCCACCTATGTTCAATTACCATAAAATATGCTTTGGCTAGACTGCTGTATACAGTTAAAACTAGAAGTCCTGTCACGAACTGTGCGCTTATCTAGGCTTAATTGCGCGTAGGAATTGCGCGCAATTGCCATATCGAATGGCATCCAAAGCACGGCAGGTTCTCCTGGTTACTCATAACAGACACGGGGCAATATTTCTGCCAATGGACCTCCGGGTTACCCGGAGGTCCATTGGCTGAAACATTGCTTGTGCACAGGCCATATTTACAGAATTTGATAACCTTACTATGGTCATATCGCGTAGATTAACGCGCATATCGACGTGCTATTTGTGCGCATTTCAGGACAGGACTTTTAGTTTTAACTGTACATACAGTTAAAACTAGAAGTCCTGTCACGAATAGTGCGCTTATGTAGGCTTAATTGTGCATTGGAATTGCGCGCAATTGCCGTATCGAATGGCATCCAAAGCACGGCAGGTTCTCCTGGTTACTCATAGCAAACACATGCAATGTTTCTGCCAATGAACGTCCGGGTTATGCTCAGGCCATATGTACAGAATTTGCTAGCTTTACTTGGGCCATAACGCGTACATTAACATGCACATCAACTTGCTATTTGTGCGCATTTCATGACAGGACTTTTAGTTTTAACTGTAATTAATCAAAATAATTTTAAAATAAAAGCAGTTTTTAGTCATTTTTTAAATTCAAATCGGTTTTGTTATATTTGCCAGTCCCTAGTTATTTTGTCTCTATCCACTAGCTTTCCTAGAAAAGTTACCTGTTGGTGCATTAAAAACATTCTCCAAAACAAAAATTACATACAAAATATTTAGCATTAATAATAAAACATATTAGAAATCAAAAAACAATATCTATTTCAAAATAAAAAGTATAAAAAACAATTTTAACATAAAAAATGCTCTGAGGTTAGAAGATTCGGCTCTCTAAATGTGCCAAACTGAGAAGATTTGGTCTTTTTGGGGGGGCGAATCTTCCCGAGGCCAAATCTTCAAGTACCCATTGTGAGAGACCACCTGTCTTGAGAGAATGCTATGACCTTGTACCGTTTGGCTGTTTTACTCTGTACTGGTCCTGTATTGAGAGACCACCTGTTTTGAGAGAGCACTTTTGCCTGCCTGCCTGGTGGTCTCTCAAGACAGATTCTACTGTAAATATTTTTTAAACCTTTACCTAACGTAACGGCCAAAACCGGCCAGCACCATTCTCAAAAATCGCCAATTACCGTATTTACTCTATGTATTGGGACACTCTATGATTTGGGACACATATTTTTTCCCGAAAACTATATTTTTTTTTATACTCCAAAGTTTGGGACATTCAGGAGATTTATTTCCAGTTGACCCGTCACTAGTAGCAGACGACAATCATAAAAAAAATTCTTGAGTAACTAAAAATTTTCATTTTTTGCTTCCAAAACATCGCTTATGATCCCTCATTGGAACGAGTGCATTTGTACTTGTTCCAATGATGGATCATAAGCTATGTTTTGGAAGCAAAAAATGAAAATACAAAAAAAAATTGGACGGCGATTTTCATATATAGTGATGGAAAACGAATCACACACAACTTTATTCAGCATCAAATCCAGTTCAGGCTGTGTTCTTTCCCCATTTTCTAAGAATTGGGACACGTGTGAAAATAATTATTTTTAGCTGTCCCAATACATAGAGTAAATACAGTAATTTTCATTATTTTTTTTCATTTTTTGTCTCAAAAACATAGGTTATGACCCCTCATTGGAATGAGCTCATTGAGCTCGTTCCAACGAGGGGTCATAACCTATGTTTTTGAGACAAAAAATGAAAAAAATTAGTTATTCAAGAATTATTTTTGCAAGTGTCGTCTGCTTTTCAGGTTAGGTAAAGGGTTAAACTAAACCACTGCAGATGAAAATCTCTCTGGACAAAACCTAGTTCAGCAATCTGAATGAAGAGGCTTCTCCATTACGTTCAGATTCCTTCCTTTCAATTTCTCATCAATCATCCCTGGTCATCCTGTTCAAAACTGACAGGAAAATAAGAAATATTTATTGATTGCATCATTTGCATGCCTCTCTTACCTACTATCATCGACAGAGCAATTACTTATTCACATTACCGGGAGCGCGGTGGCTCAGTAGGTAGAGGTGCAGGCTGCAAGCCGAGAGGTCCTCGGTTCGAATCCCACCTGCGGCAACCGCGTTGTGTTCTTGGGCAAGACACTTCATCTCCATTGCCCGCATGGGGGCACGATGACGCCGTGTACTAAGGCGTACTGCACGTCGATGGTATGCATGTCTTCAACCAATCTAACCCTGCCTGTGCTGCAGTGCGGAGTTATGATGTTGGGGAGCTGGCAGCTGCTCGTCGTTGCTTGGTGGTTCTCTCCGGGTGCTCCGGCTTCCTCCACCCATAAAACTGTCACGGTCATGATTAGCCATTGTGCATAAATATGTGACCTTAAACATCAATAAATAAATAAATAAATATTCACATTACCACAGGGTCCTTCAGACAGAATCAGATTTTGTTTATTGTGTATCGTGAGGTGAATAGTGTGACTTTTGTCTTTTGTGTTAAAAAATTGCCTTTACTGTTTACAATTGGAATCATGTGATAAAAAATGCACAGTTTGCAGGGATCTGGTAGTGGGTTCAATCCATTCATCCGTCTGTCCATCCATAACAACTTTAGGCCTCTGTATCTCGGTCAGTGCTTGTAGGATTTAAATGATCTTTGATATGCTGATGGACCATCATGGGAGAAAGGATATTCACAAGTAACAGATTTTGTCCAATCATTTTTTCTAGAGTTATGAGCTTTTTTTGACTTAGAAAATTTCAATTTTTATGGTTTCTGGTGAATAAACCACTTCTTGGCAGCAAGGAATATGGGTGAAGTTGCACCTTGTTCTTCTGAGCCCAGAGATAGCTGATCTCTGGGCCTATCAGCCCAGTCCCCCACAAAACACAAGGCCTGCTATGTGGTATTAGACTCACGCATGCCCAGGGCAAATGTACTTGAATACCACAACTATACACAGCATATTTTACTAACGGTACTGAGTAATTCGGCTGTCCAGACACAGTATCCATGCCTGGCATTTTCAGGAGAGCTATTTATTCGCTCGCCTACTGCTCGCCTTAAAAAAATTGAGGAGGGTGAAAAATAGCCCTCTTAGCCTTAGAAAATAATGATTACCACAACAGTCTATTCCTGAAACCCACAGGTTTTCAGATCTCTGCTATGTTAGTGGTCTCTGCGAGATGGCCAGACTGTCCCTCCCACACCTCCGGGCCTTACCAAGGCCCGGAGGTGTGGGAGGGGCAGTGTAGCTGTCTCACAGAGACTACCTTGTTAGCAGCACCAAATAAAATGTACAAAGCCCACTAGGCAGAATTCATTAATAGTACAACTTCATTTTGCCACTTTTAGCTTATATAAGCTTGAGGAGAGCTAATCGCTCCCCTAGTCCATGTGAGGAGAGCGATTTTTAGCCCTCCTGCATTTTTAAGAATGCCAGGCCTGAGTATCTGTCCCACAAGGTTCAGATTCCTTCTATTCACATCAGTGGTGATTTTTCATGGTCAATTGACTTAGTGAGTCCATTCACATTATGATATTTCTCAAAAATATTGACCATGTGATTTTTAGCTCAACTTGACAACGTCAAGTATGAGCTATTGGGATTTGGAATGGGGTGTGATCCGTCATCTGTCCATACATCCATCCATCCGCATGTCCGTCTGTCAGTCCATCCACAATTCCTTTAGCACACCCTACAGGCCACACCTCTCACCTGATCAGTTCCAAATTTCATATGTGGCTTTGGGGCAATGTCTGGATGGGACCTATCAATTTTTTCGAATTTCGTTGAAAAACGTGTCCGACAGTGGCCATCTTGGATTTGGATATAAATTGTTCAACAATTCATTTACAGTTAAAACTAGAAGTCCTGTCATAAAATGCGCACAAATAGCATGTCCATCTTCGCGTTAATCTACGCGTTATGATCAGAGTAAGGCTATCAAATTCTGTACATATGGCCTGTGCACAAGCAATGTTTCAGCCAATGGACCTCCGGGTAACCCGGTGGTCCATTGGCAGAAACATTGCCTGCGTTTGCTATGAGTAACCAGGAGAACCTGCCATTCTTTGGATGCCATTCGATATGGAAATTGCGCGCAACTCCCAGGCGCAATTAAGCCTACATAAGCGCACAATTCATGACTGGACTTCTAGTTTTAACTGTAGCACACCTTACAGGTTGCAGCTCTCACCGCATCTGTCCCAAATTTCATATGTAGCTTTGAGGCCATGTCTAGATGGGAGCTATCGATTTCTTTCCATATTCTGTTAAAAAACATGTCCTTCTGCAGCCATCTTAGGTTTGACCTATAAATTATCAACAATTCCATTAGCACACTCTACAGGCCACATCTCTCACCCAAACTTTTTTAAAATTGATATACAGTTAAAACTAGAAGTCCTGTCCTGAAATGCGCACAAATAGCACGTCGATATGCGCATTAATCTACGCGATATGACCATAGTAAGGCTATCAGATTCTGTAAATATGGCCCGTGCACAAGCAATGTTTCAGCCAATGGACCTACGGGTAACCCGGAGGTCCATTGACAGAAATATTGCCCATGTTTGGTATGAGTAACCAGGAGAACATGCCGTTCTTTGGATGCCATTCGATATGGCAATTGCGCGCAATTCAGCCTAGATAAGCGCACAGTTCATGACAGGACTTCTAGTTTTAATTGTATAGCTTTGGTGTGATATCTAGATGGGAGCTATTGAATTTTTCTGAATTTTGTTGAAAAACATGTCTGCCAGCAGCCATCTTGGATTTGGATATAAATTGTCCAACAATTCCTTTAGCACACCCTACACACCGTTGCTCTCACCCGATCAGTCCCAAATTTCATGTGTGGCTTTGGGGTAATGTCTAGATGGGAGCTATCAAATTTTTCTAAATTTCACTGAAAAACATGGCTGCCAGTGGCCATCTTAGATTTGGCATATAAAGTGTCAACAATTCTATGAGGGCACCCTACAGTCTGCATCTCTCACCCGATCTTTTTCAAATTTCATTTGTAGCTTTGGTTCAATGTCTAGATGGGAGCTATCGAATATTTCTGAATTTTGTTGAAAAACATGGCCGCCAGCAGCCATCTTGGATTCGAATGTAAATGGTCAACAATTCCATTAGCACACCCTACCAGTCGCATCTCTCGCCTAATCTTTTTTCAATTTGATATAAAGCTTTGGTGTGATGTGTAGAGTGGAGCTATCAAATTTTTCCGAATTTCGTTAAAAACTATGGCTGTCAGCAGCCATCTTGGATTGGCATTTGAATTGTCAACTTTTTCATTAGCACACCCTGCATACCGCATCTCCCACCCAATCTTTTTCAGATTTCAAATGTAGTTTTTGGTGTGATGTCTAGATGGTAGCTTTCAGATTTTTCTGAAATTTGTTGAAAAACATGGCCGTCAGTGGCGATCTTTGATTTGACATATAAATTGTCAACAATTCCATTAGTAGACCCTACAGGCCACTCCTCTCAGATTTTATATGTAACTTTGGTATGATGTATACAGTTAAAACTAGAAGTCCTGTCACGAATAGTGCGCTTATCTAGGCTTAATTGCACGTTGGAATTGCGCGCAATTGCCATATCGAATGGCATCCAAATCACGGCAGGTTCTCCTGGTTACTCATGGCCTGTGCACAAGCAATGTTTCTGCCAATGGACCTACGGGTTACCCGGAGGTCCATTGGCTGAAACCTTGCTTGTGCACAGGCCATATGTACAGAATTTGATAGCTTTACCATGGCCATAACGTGTACATTAACGCGCAGATCAACGTGCTATTTGTGCACATTTCATGACAGGATGTAGATGGGAGTTATCAAATCTTTCTGCATTCCGTTGGAAAAGATAGCCGGCACCGGCCATCTTGGATTTGACATATAAATTGCCAACAATTCCATTAGTACACTGAGCAGTCTCCATCCCTCACCCGATTTTTTTCAGATTTCATTTGTAGCTGTGGTGTGATGCCTTTTCTGTAGAAACTTGAGTGAGTGACATGGCTTTACTGTATCTTTCTATTTAGTTCAGTCCCTTCTAGGACAAGTTGAGCTGCAGTGTCATTGACACTTTCATTTTACAAATTTTCTTGACAGAAAATTGACTTGTTCACATCCTTCAGTATAATTTGGACCTGATCCAATTTGGTTTACTGCAAATTGCAAGTTGTACACCGATTAATGTTTTCAACTTTGCTCACAGGTGCCATTTTGAACACACTTGTTATTCATGGGATTCACAGTTTCCCTGGATTCTGCGTTGTCAAAATAATAACTGTGGAAATACTGTACGGTCACCATGGATTGGTCACTTTCCACATGTGGGCAATATTTCCATAGATGCAATAATATTATATTCCAAACACAAATAGGAATAATCATCAAAAATATATAAGCTAGTGCTTCATTAATTAAAATTCTGGTGATGATGATTTTTATTAACTGGTAAACGCATGCCCACATGTGGATTACGACTACAGTTAAAAGTAAAAGTCCTGTCATGAAATGCGCACAAATAGCACGTTGATATGCGCATTAATGTACGCGTTATGGCCCAAGTAAAGCTAGCAAATTCTGTACATATGGCCTGAGCACAAGCAATGTTTCAGCCAATGGACCTCCGGGTAACCCGGAGGTCCATTGGCAGAAACATTGCATGTGTTTGCTATGAGTAACCAGGAGAACCTGCCGTGCTTTGGATGCCATTCGATATGGCAATTGCGCGCAATTCCAACGTGCAATTAAGCCTACATAAGCGCACTATTCGTGACAGGACTTCTAGTTTTAACTGTAGTTCACTGCGACTGTACTGTATGAACATTCAACTTTAGGTCACCCCCTCAGAGACTGTCCAGTTATTAGATTATACTGGTTCCAGGACTTTCATTGTATTAAGAAAAATACAAAACAAATGGTCATTTCAGATCAGACTAAAAAAACAGTCCTCCATGTTTAACACGTGATAAGTGATAAATAAACATTTTCCAAATTAATTTTCCAGGTTGAAGTACATGGATATCATTCTATAAAATGGCAGAAAGAAGGCGATCTAAAACATTTGATGAATTCATTGTCGATAAAGGTGATGTGGGAAAAATTGAAACTAAGCTCTTCAAGATTGAGCATATGTACAGTGTTAAAATTGTGTTTTGTCAAGAAGTAGATGGAAAACGGTGGGTCAGACTGAATGGAGAACATGGTGACAGGAAATGTGCAAAGGTAATTGTGTTACACCTTTCTTCTTGTGACATATTTGCCCTGAAAGTTTGAATTGGTCTGTTTTTTATTGGGTAAGAATTAGTGATGAACTGATTATCAAAATTTGCTATCAACAGATTACCTGTTATTTCTCTGCCAATTATGCCGATTCCAATGGTTGAAGTAGGACACTGAAGAAAATCTGTTGGTGCCTGTTATACTAGTAGAATTTTGTTGATAAATCATCAGTTATGAAAGCTTAATACCACATAAGTTATCAGAATATGCATATTTAGTGCTGGGCAGTATTAACCAAAATAATATTTGCATTTTGGTTGGGGTGTGGGTAAAAGATCGTTATTAATGATACAATCACAGGATATTGTTCTCGTGAAGATTGTGTTTTATTCTAGTAAATAGTGTCAATACACTTTTGTGTAAGGATACAATACACTTGTCTGTATTAACCAGGAATATACTGAGCACACATACTTTGTGTCTTAAATGCATAACAATTTTGATGTTAATGTGTGTTGTGAAGTCGTATGATGCATGGTTTACACGTTTGTCAGAATGTATTATTCAATGTTCTTTTTTTCAACTGTTACCTCCCTTGATGTGTTTCTCCCATGTTTACATGAACTCGACAATCTTTGGGAAATGGTGGCGATCTTGTATAGATTGCAGTTGGTAAATTCCGTAATATCTCTGCTCTCCAAATCCCTAAATTTTCTGCTATGCACTACACACGTTTTTAATGGGGAAACTTTATTGAAATGGCCATATATCAAAGGGATTTTTAATAGTCAGTGTTAAATATAGAATAAACGAAACCTGTCGGTTTTTTAACTGCCGGTTGTCATAATCGGCCGATGCCTTATAACTGGCTGGTTCCAATTGCCGATTCTGTTCATCACAAGTAAGAATTGCACATTTTTCATAGTCATTCAAAAAAAAAGAAAAAAGTAGGCCCCAATGGAAAGAAGAGAACATGTAACACAGAGAGTAAAGACAAGAAAAGATGGAATAACATAAGGAGTAAACAGAACAAACAATAGCAACTTCCCCAAGAACTGTCCACTCCTGAACAATTGAACAGCACTACTACCAGTACAATCCTAAGAGTAAAAAAGTCAAAATCCTCTCGAACTCTTCGGAGTTGTTGAATCCATATGAAAATTGTGGTTTCCTAAAATGGTAATCAACTTTTTATTCAAATTTCTGGTAGCTGCTTACAGAGAAAATGTTTGGCATTCAGGTGACAAAAAGTTTTTCCCGCGAACCAGAAAAACAGGCTCATGGGAGGGATTGCAAATCACCCCCTAACCACCCCTTTTACATGTACTTTGGGCCTGGCAGTCTAGAAAATCCAGGAGTGCAAAATGGTTGCCATCTTCAGATTGTTTGGGAGTGCAATTGCACCTAAAATTTTCAGCGCAAAAACCTGTATGCTTTTTGGGTTATATTTACTTCAAGGTATTAATATTGTGACTGGACAATTGTACTACATTCAGCTACATAGTGGAAAAATCTTCTCATTATTCAAAATGTTGCATTCATTTCTTATGTCTATATCTTCTACTCACAAAATGTATCAAAATGCGACACAGAATGGGTCATGAATTATTGCGAATCAGTGCCACATTGACAAATACTCCCCTGAGTTCCAATGTGTTCTCTGTGCCAGTGGGCACAGAGAACACATTGGAACTCAGGGGACGAAATGATAGTAGATTTTAAAGGCAGTCCCAACAGGTCTGACATTCCAGAAAATCAACAGGTGCCAAAAACTGCCTTCCTCATTTTTATCTAGGCATGCAATAGGTGTGCAGCACTCCTGCACTTCTAAAGAATACCAGGCCTGGCCTGCCAAGGTGGTAAAGTTATTCTTTTGAGAGTTTGGCGATATTAAAAGTTGAAAGTTCAGTTGCAGTATCTGTATTTGTAGAACGATTTACCTTGATATCAGTATGTTATTCAGTGTCAATACCATACATGTACATGTACTCACACCAACACCAATATCAAATGGTACTTTTGGTATACTGCCCTGCAAAAGTTCACCGTTTTAAAAGCAGGCAAGACCGCCAAAGTGTCAAAATTTTAGAAGCAACTCAGACACTCACCATTGGTCATTTGATGTAGTAAAAAGGCTGAGAGAAAATCCCCCCGAGGTATTTTCTCTCTGCGTCTTTGTTACATAAAATGACTGGTGGTGACTGCCTTTAGAAAAATGCAGTCCTTGGGATCTTCTTGTCATGTATTTTCCATAATGTTCTGTTGTTTACCGTTTCATTTTTAGCTTAACTTGACAAAGTCAAGATAAGCTATTGCCATCATGCGTGCGGAAGTCTGTGAGTCTGTGAATATTTTTCTTTGGCACAGACAAAACCCTGTAGTTCTTATCTGATCGCCACAAAATTTCATATGCAGGTTTGGGGTCATATCTAGATGAGAACGTCCACTTTTGGTCATGATCGGTCAACCGATATGGCTGCTCAAGCCCAAAACCCGAAAACCATCAGCACAGTCTACAGGTTGTATTTATGAAGGGATTTCATTGTAACTTGGTAATATGCCTCTGTATCATGCCTAGATGAGACTGTCCCCATTTGGTCATGATCTGTCAACTGTGATGACTGCCCAAGCCCGAAACCCAAAATCTTTTAGCACAGTCTGCAGGTCATATGTAATATGGAGGGATTTCATTGTAACTTGATAGGCTGACTCCGCATGATGTCTAGATGAGAACTTCCCCGTTTGGTTGCGATCTGTCAAACGTGACTGCCCAAAACCCGAAAACCCTTAGCACAGCCTACAGGTCACATTTATGGAGGGATTTCATTGTAACTTGGTAGGTTGACTTCATATAATGTCTAGGTGAGAACGTCCCCTTTTGGACGTGATTGGGCAACTGTGACGGATACAGGGGCCCAAAGCCCAAAAACCTTTAGCACAGTCTACAGGTCATATTGATGAAGGGATTTCATTGTAACTTGGTAGGATGGCTCCAAATAATGTCTAGATGAGAATGTCCTCTTTTGGTCGTGATCATTCAGCCTTGATGGCTGCCCGAGCCCAAAAACCTTTAGCATAGTCTATAGGGTTGTATTTATGGAAGGATTTCATTGTAACTTGTTAGGTTGACTCCATATAATGCCTAGATGATGACATCCCCTTTTTTTCGTGATTGGTCAACAGTGATGGCTACAGGTGCCCAAAGCCCAAAAACCTTGAGCACAGTCTACAGGTCATATTTATGAAAGGATTACATTGTAACTCTGTAGGATCACTCCAGATGATGTCCAGATGAGAATGTCCTCTTTTGGTTGCGATCATTCAACCATGATGGCTGCCTGAGCCCAAATCCCAAAAACCTTTAGCACAGTCTACAGGTCATATTTATGAAGGATTTCATTGTAACTTAGAAGGTTGACTTCATATAATGTCTAGATGAGAACGTCCCCTTTTGAATGCAATTGGGCAACTGTGATGGCTACAGGGGCCTGAAGCCCGAAAACCTTTAGCACAGTCTAGAGGTCATATTCATGACGGGATTTCATTGTAACTCGGTAGAATGCCTCCAAATAATGTCTAGATGAGAACATCCCCTTCTGGTTGCGATCATTCAACCATGATGGCTGCCCGAACCCGAAAAGCTTTAGCACAGTCTACAAGTCATATTTATGAACAGATTTCATTGTAACTTGGTAGGTTGACTTCATATAATGTCTAGATGAGAATGTCCCCTTTCGGACTCGATTGGGCAACTGTGACGGCTACAGCGGCCCAAAGCCCCAAAACCATTAGCACAGTCTACAGATCGTATTTATGAAGGGATTTCATTGTAATTTGGTAGAATGCCTCTGTATAATGCCTAGATGAGACTGTCCCCTTTTGGTCATGATCTGTCAACCGTGATGGCTGCCCAAGCCCGAAACCCAAAACTTTTAGCACAGTCTGCAGGTCATATTTAATATGGAGGGATTTCATTGTAACTTGGTAGGATGGCTCTGTATGATGTCTAGATGAGAACTTCCCCATTTGGTCGCGATCTGTCAACCGTGACATCTGCCCAAGCTCAAAACCAGAAAACCTTCACAGTCTACAGATCATATTTATGGAGGGATTTCATTGCAACTTGGTAGGTTGACGTCATATAATGTCTAGATGAGAATGTCCCCTTGTGGACGTGATTGGGCAACTGTGACGGCTACAGGAGCCTGAAGCCCGAAAACTGCTAGCACAGTCTACATGTCATATTTATTAAGGGATTTCATTGTAACTTGGTGTGATGACTCCAAATAATGTCTAGATGAGAACGTCCCCTTTTGATCACGATCATTCAACCTTGATGGCTGCCTGAGCCCAAAAACCTTTAGCATAGTCTATAGGTTGTATTTATGGAAGGATTTCATTGTAACTTGTTAGGTTGACTCCGTATAATGCCTAGATGATGACATCCCCTTTTTGTCGTGATTGGGCAACTGTGATGGCTACAGGGGCCTGACGCCCGAAAATCTTGCACACAGTCTACAGGTCATATTTATGAAGGGATTTCATTGTAACTTTGTAGGATCACTCCAGATGATGCCAGATGAGAATGTCCCCTTTTGGTTGCGATCATTCAACCATGATGGCTGCCCAAGCCCAAAGCCTGAAAACCTTCAGCACAGTCTACAGGTCATATTTATGATGGGATTTCATTGTAACTTGGTAGGATGACTTCATATAATGTCTAGATGAGAACGTCCCCTTTTGGACGCAATTGGGTAACTGTGATGGCTACAGGGGCCTGAAGCCCGAAAACCTTTAGCCCAGTCTACAGGTCATATTTATGAAGGAATTTCATTGTAACTTGGTAGGATGACTCCAAATAATGTCTAGATGAGAACTTCCCCTTTTGGTCATGATCATTTAGCCTTGATGGCTGCCCGAGCCCAAAACCCCAAAACCGTTAGCATAGTCTACAGGTCGTATTTATGGTAGGATTTCATTGTTACTTGTTAGGTTGACTCCATATAATGCCCAGAAGATGACATCCCTTTTTGGTCGTGATTGGTCAACTGTGATGGCTTCAAGGGTCCGAAAACCTTGAGCACAGTCTACAGGTCATATTTATGAAGGGATTTCAGTGTAACTTCGTAGGATCACTCCAGATGATGCCCAGATGACAACGTCCCCTTTTGGTCACGACCATTCAACCAATATGGCTTCCCAAGCCCAAAATACTTTAGTACAAGCTACAGGTTGTATTTGTGAAGGGATTTCATTGTAACTTAGTAGAATGACTTGGTATAATGTCGAGATGAGGACGTCCGCTTCTAGTTGCAATCGGTCAACCATCATGGCTTCACAGGCCTGAAGCCCAAAAACCTTTAGCACAGTCTACAGGCCATATTTATGAAGGGATTTCAATGTAACTTAATAGTATGACTCGTTTTGGAATAATTTCACTGTAACTTGGTAACTTTCGTTGACATACGTTAACTGTGAGGGCCACATACATTAACTGTGAGGTCCACATTAACCCACCCCTCAGCTCTTTAGTACAGTGTACACCTCATTTTTATTAAAAACATAGCATGCAGGGAACAAATTAACATATTCCCAATTATCACATTTTTTGTCTTATTTCATAATCCTTTCATAAACATTGAACATTATCCTTTTCATCAAACTCAACACACAGACAAGTTAAGCTACAGTGTCATTGACAGTTTCATTAACTAGTGTCAGGAATATTTTTCAATACTGAAATTTCGGTATTTTGAGATTCACTCGGTATGGAAAATCAGTATTGGCTCGATACCAAAACATAACGTATTTACGGTATACTGCCTATCTCTTATTGTTTCATACTTTGTATGTTTTCTTTTCAGGAATATATTCTCGCAATTTGTCATCCTCAGGAAACAATAAAGTACCAGTACCCACCAATATTTGATTCTAAGTTTAACAGTACAGAACTTCTAGAAGATATTGAGAAACAAAATAATGCTGTTGTAGAAAAGTGCCCTAATGGTAGCCAGCTATTAATTATGGGAAATTCAATGAATGTAACCATGGCATGGTCTCGTATTGAAAATCTCATACATTTAGGAAGTGACAACAAGAATACTGTTGCTGGTGTGCCCAGCATTTCTACTGATTCTGGTTCACAGACTCGTTTAGACAGTAATTTACAGAGAGCTCTCTCTCAACACAGTGATGGTGAAAGCATAAAAAGTGTACAGGAGTATTCAAATGTTAATAATTCAGTCAAGAGTGTTATCTTGAAAACTCTCACAAGGTTTTCTAATAGTGATGATGAAGATTTTACTGACTCGGATCTTTTTGCATCTGGACCCGATCAGGAAAAATCTTATGCTATACCAATTTTTATGACTGATTCAGTTCTCACACAGCAAGTTGTAGCAGATGCACCTGAAGAGCAAAATGCTGAACAGGGTGTTATTGATAATATCAAGACAAAACAAGTCACCAGTTCAAAATCAAGAAAGCAGAGTTATTTGACTGATATTGGAAGATCAGGTGGCTATTGTGAAGACAACATTGAAAAGGCTATGTATTACATAACAGAAGATACAAGGGCAGATGAATTTCTCAGTATCTTGAATGTTATAAAAAGTCAACCAGTAACTGAAGATGATTTGTTTGATCCAACTGAAAAGACAACATCTGAACCATCATCCCCTTTGTTTAAAATAGACTCAACAAATGATGATGAAAAGTCAAAAGGAAGAAATTTACCCAACGAATACGTGCAAAGACTTCATGAAGAAGAATCTGGTTTGTCTGTAGAAGAACTGAAAAAAAAAAATGTGGAACGGCAAAAGATTTTAATGTCTCAGATTACTTCTCAAAGTAATGTGATGTCATCATTCCAGAAGAAGAAGAAAAAGAGAAATCAACAATCTCATGAAGAAGAATCTGGTTTGTCTGCAGAAGAACTGAAGAGAAAAAATGTGGAACGGCAAAAGATTTTAATGTCTCCGATTACTTCTCAAAATAATGTGATCTCATCATCCCAGAAGAAGAAGAGAAATCAACAGTCTGGAAATACAGAAAGTAGAAGTCACACTAGAAGAGAGAGGTTTTTTGTAACCGATGCTGATGATGCCCAAAGCCTGGATAATTCTGTTGAAGGTCTAAAACTAGCTGATGACTCAAAAGCTACGGCTGTATATTCACCTAATAATGATTTAGAACAAATTGTTTTGGGCAATAATGCTTCACCTGGTAAATTAACAGACAATACGGTTGTTGAAACAACCAATCCTAATTTGTTTTATTTAACAAACAATGCTCAGAATGACCAGTTATCAGATGCCAATAAACCCAGTGATCAAGCCTATCCAACTAAAAAAATTCCAATGAATGCTTATCCTCAAACTACATTTGTATCATCTAAGTATAATCAATGTCCAAAGAGTTCATTTGAACCAAAAAATAGCATTGCTCCTAAAGGATTTACAATTCAATCCCCCTTTAAACAAATAAGTCAAAACAGAAGCTTTCCACATTCAAATGCACAAGATGAAGAAACTTGTGTGATGAAGGTATGGCAGGAAAAGGATACTGAAACATGTATCTCTCCTCGTAAACAAACCTCCAAGTCACCAGCTTGGTCAAAGAAAAACCATCCTCAATCTCCAAGAAAAATTGCAGCAGTTCCACCCACAGTTATTGGTCAACCACCAGTAGTGAGAGAAGTGCTCCCTCCTGATCCCTTTGATCTGCGATATGTGGTAGTTGATGGCAGCAATGTAGCAATGACGTAAGTATTCATCGTAAGATCCCCAGAGGGTATGTGTACCCATTGCATACTTACCCTATTTTTGTTAACTCCCTTTTTTTGAAAAGCCCCGTGACCAGGAGATATGGTATTATCCACAATACAAGCCTGGAAATAAGCAGTCTGTCATTTGCAGATGGAGGTCCCCAGGGGGTGAATTTGCTGATGCCTTCCATACAGAAGCCTAGTATATCCCAATATATCCTCTGAGTTCTTCTTTCTGTTCATGCCTGAGACCTTGATTTAGATTGAGGTCCACAAATGGTAAATTTAGTGATGCTACACTATGGACCTACATGTATACTACCTCTGGTAGTGGATTCTAGGTATTAGCTTGGATAATACCAAACCCCCTTGCAGACAAACAGCTATACATTTCGTCCCCTTAGTTCCAATGTGTTCTATGTGCCAGTTGGCACATAGAACACATTGGAACTCAGGGGACAATATAGCACTGGTGAGGGGATCCTTATTAAAACTTTGAATGAGTCAGAGTTCATGTGGGTCATGAAAAACTGGAAAGTCATGGAATTTTTGTTTCCAAAATCCAGGTCTGAAAGAACTGGAAAGGTTTGGGGAGGGGGGTGACGGGGGGGGGGGGGGGGGGGGGGGTGAATATGAAATGTGAAATGTCAGTTTTATTCTTCATGTCTGCAGTTTGCTGATGTTTTGTATGCCTATTTCTTTCTTTAATCACTTTTTTTTCTACAACAAAGCAGGTGTCCAACATGATGTCTTTGGGTGAACTTGCAAATTGGATTGAAAGTTCTTTGGCAGTTGTTTCTAGACAGAAGTCACAAGATTTAACTGTCAAAGTGCAGCAAAAATGTATAAAAATCCCCAGGAAGGGGTGAAATGTTGCGTTATATATTCCAAAAGTCATAAAATGTTTGTTAATAACTGAAAAACATGAAAGTCATGTAGTTTACATACTCTTAACCCATTACCTAACAAATCAGCCACTCCCACCCACATAACATCCAAATTGAGCAGATGGAAAATATTTTATACCATGCTCACCTTTATATGTTATTACCTGTGAAAAGCCCTTATGTTCAATTTTAGAGTTTAACCTCACTGTAAAGCTTCTACTGCGATTGAAACGTTTTCAATGGGAATTCCATTACAAAGATTTATACCTATAGTAGTATCTAAATCCAACTTGACCCTTGACATGACCTAAATTTTCTGACTTCGATACATTCACAGTTTGCTTGGAAAGTATAGTTTTTTTCTCCATTTTAAGTGATAAAGTCGATTATTAAGAGCATGGTATAAATAAAACAGATAGGTAGGTACTAGGGCCGGTAATCAGTTCAAACCACCATAGAATAAGGGTTTTAACCACTTGGCAGAGCCTTGTGGTTAAAACCCTTATCCTACTCATGGTTTAAATCTGATTACTGATCCTAGAACCTATATTCTGAATATTTTCCAGAAAATTTCAACAAATTCATATAATGTGACCCCCTCATTGGAATGGGCTCAAAGAGCTCATTCCAATGAGAGGGCACTAGATATGGTTTTGTTGAATTGTTAGAAAATTTGAAAAAATACCGTATTTACTCTATGTATTGGGACACTCTATGATTTGGGACACACATTTTTTCCAGAAAACTATATTTTTTTATGCTCCAAAGTTTGGGACATTCAGGAGATTTGTTTCCAGTTGACCCATCACTAGTAGCAGATGACACTCATAAAAAGAATTCTTGAGTAACTAAAAATTTTCCTTTTTTGCTTCCAAAACATAGATTATGATCCCTCATTGGAACGTGCACAATGTACGCGTTCCAATGAGGGATCATAAACTATGTTTTGGAAGCAAAAAATGAAAATATAAAAGAAATTGGACGGCTATATTTTTATACTGTACCAATGACCCAGACTTAGCTGGTGCTAACTCCACAAAAACCAGGGCCAAACACAAATTTTGCCCCCCAATCCCCAAAATTTGCATCCAAAACAAAAAGAAATCATGTCCTAAAGGACCTCCATAGTACGACTCTACTGCGCATGCGCAGTGACGCAGTCGTCCCGAAATTGGCGCCAAATATCATTCTCTGTTTGGCCCTTCATCAGTCAACATCTCACTGATCTTTGTGCTTGTAAATCTCAGTTTAAAGGATGCCAGACACGTAATTCTTGGAGAAAATGTGATTCTAAGGAGGATAGAAGGAGGAGAGGAAAAAGAAGTGGCAAAAAATAATCAGGGCTGTACTTAAAATTTTTTGTTGAAATTATGTTAAGTTGCCTATTTTCGAGGCAAACGCCTCTTGTTGTCATTCTTGCTAATTGTTGCACTGCTTATTCAGTGTTTCCTCTCCCCTAACCTTCTAAAGTCCCCCCTTGCAATTCTCCCATGCTTTTGGCTTATTTTTGAGAAGTTTCATTTCTAAAAATTCCCTGGGAGAGTTGCTTGGTTACAGAATGTTTTCTGTTATTTTCCCCATAGTTACGTTTTCACCCATGGGTGTATAACGTTTGTGTTCTGCATCTTCCATCTGATGTTCTGCAGATTCTCCCCTGGGAGTCTCTGTTTTGCATCAGATAGAGTGTAATTGATGACTGATTCCGGGCCAGTTTTTTCAGTGCCTGGAGTCATGTTTTCTTCTGTGTTTACACTGTTTGTTTTCATTGGCAACAGCCTTTTTTGAGGGGGGCTGTTTGCCTTTGAGGTAGTTTATCTCATTATAAGATACATTTATATTATCCGAAAGTGTCTCATTAATTATTTTATATAATTTTAAAATTTTTGACCACACTTTGCCATCGGATCCATCGGGGCTCAATGTTACTTTTCAGCAACTTGGGTTTCTCTGAAAAAATATTTTTTCAAAATTATTTTGTTTTGCAATTGTTTTTTCATTTATTAATGGATCATGTTATTATGTATCTTTGTGTCAGGGGTTTTTGCGAGTAACTAGGACTTATTGTTGTTCTTTCACAATGAAGGGAACTTGTTCAAATTGTAATAGGAAGAAATCTTCCTCGGACTTTCATGATTATTGCATTAATTGTAGTCAGTGTTCTCGCATTAATCCCTGTACTGTATGTGAACATTGGGATGAGAAACATTGGAAACGTGTGTCACGATATGTTGTTTCTGGAGAAAGAACGATGCCGGCTCTTTCTCCACAAGGTCACTCTACTCTCTCAGTTTCTATTTCAGAGGAACCAGAACAGGGTGATGTTTCCATGTTATCTTCTTCAAGTGTGCGTCCGTCGTCACAAATAAATACAGAGCTAGCGGCAAAAGTGCTCATGGAGATTAGACAAATGTCGTCCGCTAGCTCGCCCGGTGTAGCGTCCATTCACCGAATGGTTCGGCAGCCGGGTTCGTCCGATGCGGTCCAAGAGGAAATTTTGGGTGATGCGAGCACTATAAAAATAATAGATGCACACCCAGTGACGGCGGATAGTGAACGAGAACGGAGGAAGCCTTTTAGTCCGGTTCCTAGCTCGTCCAGGTCCAGCCGGGCCGCGAGCGAGAGAGGCCCCTCTCTCGTACAACAACATCTGAGACCAGATGTTGTGGTACAAAATGTGTCTTTAGCGGAGCATACGTCCGTCGCTCGGGACGCTCCGTTGTATAAGCAGTCCGCAGAGACTGTTAAGGCTTCCTCTTCTCGCCGGCGCACACGACCGCACCTTGGCTGCGTGACCTCCGATATTTTGCCAGCTTCGCCGATGAAGGATTCTTCGGCGACCAGGTCACACCATCCGGCAGCCAGGGATTCGAGACCGATGGACTCCGGACGTTCGCATAGGAAAAGTATGCGGGAGCCATCTGATGCGGAGCTGCCCTTGGCAAAGCAGCGAAAGACCGCTCCTCCGCAGGTCTCGACGTCGGATATTCTAGTGCAGATAGCACAGCTTATCGCAGCATCCCAGCAGCCGACAGAGACGGTGTCGGATCGAGAATTATCCGACGACGCTGGGTCGGTACGCTCCGCCGAAGCATCGGGGGCGGATGACCGGGAACATCGGGAGGTCCGACCGGATGGTGAAAGGGATACGGATGAATTGGAGCTATCCCTTTCGGAACAACACAAAGCTGCCGTGGACTTCATCCGGCACTTTCTTCCTCAAGTTGTTCCGTCGGGCCAGACTGCTGCGCTTCCGGACAGGAGAATCATAGCGTCATTGGACTCTGAATTTTTTGAGCGGTTCAGGGACATCGCTCCCGAGTTTCCGTCGCAGTCCAATAATGTTGCAAGAACATTTGAATTATTGAACGACGCTATTTTTAAACTTGCTTCCAGGACGGGGAAAGCAGGCTTCTTGTCCGCAAATACTCTCAACCTGCCTTTCATTAATGCAAGGAATAAATTCGACACGGCAGGTCAGGGTATACCGAGAGTTCCTCTGCGTATGGACGACGAGGCGGAAGACTTAGAGCTATCATTACCGTCGTCAGCTTCTATTCCAACCGCAGTGTTGGAAACAGCTATTGCGTCTAACAGAGCCAATTTAGATGCCTTATCTTACGCAGATCACCTTACGAAGGCGTTATCACTGCGTCTTCAAGGGGAAGAGTTTCAGGATATACAATCCTCCTTAAGACTTCTTTCAAGGGCAGTAGCTTATTCCACGTGTAACTCCGCCCTTTCAGTGGCAAATCTGGAGTTGGTTAGACGTGACGCAGCCCTGTCTACATCCACACTAGTGGATTCTAAGGTGAAGAACTCTCTTAGAGTCGCTTCGGTCTCAGGAGATCTTCTCTTTGACGGCAAGCTTTCCACTATTTATGATAATATTAAAAAGAAAGCTAGTGATTCTCTGTTGTTTAGATCCGCTCCTAAAAGGTCGGATACAGCAGACACGAATAAGGCGGGCACTTCTGGGTCTTATCCGCCCAAGAGAGGTTCCTATAGAGGTTCCGGTGCGTCCTCTAGCTCTTATTCGAGAGACCGTCAGGATAGCGACTCTCGTTCGGGACGTCCTTCAGGCCGGGACAATCGGTCGGACGCCCCGAGGTCGACGAGGCGAGGTGCGGGTCGTGGAAGACGTGGTTTCTCCTACCGCAGGCCTCGCAGATCCAGGAGGTGATGGCTCAAACCTCTATCGCGTTCCGGTTGGCGGAAGGTTGTCGAGTTTTTCTCAAGAGTGGGCGTCGATTACGGACGACCCGTGGGTGAGAGGAGTGACTTCGGAAGGTCTAAAGATATCCTTCAAACGAAAGCCTCCATTAACTCGAAGTCCAAAGTGGACTCATCTTCCGTCAAACCCTCAGAAAAGAGACGCTCTGCTATCAGAGGTGCAGTCTCTTTTAATGAAGAACGCGGTAGAGGTCGTAGAAAACCAGGAATCGCTGGGATTCTACAGCCATCTGTTTCTGGTTCCGAAACCAGACGGCTCGTTCCGTCCAGTCATAGATTTGAGCTGGATAAACAAGCTGATCGTCGCTCCGAAGTTTTATATGGAGACGATTCGATCGGTCAGAGCGAGTATTCGGGTGAACGATTATGCAACGAGCATAGATCTCAAAGATGCGTACTTTCACGTCATGGTACATCCGACATTCCGAAAGTATCTACGCTTTGCAGTCCTAGGAGTGGTGTATCAATTCCGGGCGATGTGCTTCGGATTGAATCTAGCACCCTGGGCTTTCACTCGGGTAATGAACTCGGTAATGATCTACTTCCGAGCTCATTCGTCTGCGGTAACGTCGGCCTACCTGGACGACATTCTTCAGAGGTACGGCAACGGGTTAACGCTTCAGAACGATGTTCAGAATCTTCTTCTATTGCTCCGACGTCTCGGTTTCATAGTAAACGAGGAGAAGTCGGATCTGGTGCCGTCCAAGTCATTCACTCATCTCGGAATGAGCTTCGAGACGCACAACAATCTCGTTCGTCTGCCGTTAACCAGAGCGAAATTAGTCAGTTGTTACGCTCGCTATTGTCTGAATACAGACAAAGTCACGGCGAGAGAATTTATGAGACTGATAGGTCTGTGCGGAGCCGCCGCGGATCTCATTCCGATGGGACGGCTACGCACACGGCCTCTTCAAATTTTCCTGACTCAGAATTGGAGTGTGAAAATTCATTCGCTCGATGTAGACGTTCTCTTGTCAGATCAAGTGAAACAAGAGATTCAGACTTGGGCAAACATTCAGTGGTTAACTCAAGGAGTTCCGCTGCAGTTGCCGGATCCGAGTTTTACCATTATGACGGATGCCAGTCAAACAGGTTGGGGTGCATCATTAATCCCAACGGATTCGAGATGCCAGGGTCTTTGGGATCCGCAATTCCTGTGCAAGCACATAAACATCAAGGAAATGATGTCAATTTGGCTTGCGTTACGTCACTGGATGGACATTATTCACGATGCTCATGTCCAAATCCTATCCGACAATACGACAGTAGTGGCGTATATACGGAATCAGGGAGGCACTCATTCAGTTCCGTTGTTCAATCTAACGGAAAGAATCCTTCTGTTTGCGTTGGAACATCACGTTCTTCTTTCGGTCCGTCACATACCGGGTCGTCTGAATGTGCTTGCAGACTCCCTTTCACGAAAGGGTCGCTTGTTGCCGTCGGAGTGGACTCTCAACAAACAAGTATTCAATCAGATTTGCTACCAATGGGAACGGCCAATGATAGACTTATTTGCGACACATCTCAACAATCAGTTGCAGACGTTTGTGTCCCCGTGTCCGGATCCAAGAGCATTTGCAGTAGACGCTCTATCGATCCCTTGGGACGGAATGATAGGATATGCGTATCCTCCAGCGCCGTTAATTCAACAAGTATTGCTAAAGATAAAACAATCTCAATGCAAGATTCTGTTGGTAGCATCTCTGTCGCCACAGAGACCGTGGATAAATCTACTCAGGTGTCTGTTGTGGGACCTACCGCGGAAGCTCCCTCCACGAGAGGATCTTCTTTGGCAGGGGAAATCGCGCCAACTACATCACAACCCGCAAGGTCTCAACCTTCACGTTTTTCCGTTGTGCGGTCCTTCTTGCATGGCAAGCACTTTACAGGACGAGCAGTGGACGCGATTTCTAACTGTAGGAGGACCTCCTCTTCGCTAAACTATGCGGCTAAGTGGAAGGTTTTCCGTCGTTGGTGTAGGGATCATTCTGTTGATATATTTGATCCCTCTATACCAGACATTGCTAACTTTCTAGTATACTTGTTTGACGAAATCAAACTGCAACCTGTTACTATAAAGGGTTATAGATCTATGTTATCTGATACCTATGCACATCATGATAGTTTACAAATTGGATCTAATGTCTCTTTATCGAAATTGGTTAGAAACTTTTCGATAAATAGACCCAGAACTCTTAGATTAATTCCTAAGTGGAATTTAGCTTGGGTTCTCCTTAAATTGAAGGAAAAGCCATTTGAACCTCTTGGGACAGTAGATTTCAAATTCTTATCTTATAAGACAGCTTTTCTCTTAGCTTTCTCTTCTGCCAGAAGAGTCAGTGAGCTTCATGCACTATCGGTGGATGATTCTCATTATCGTAGTGTTGGGAACACTATCACCTTCACTACTAATGTCGGTTTTTTAGCTAAGAATCAGGCTCCTAATAAATATCCGGAACCTATTGTTATTAAGGCTCTTCCGTCTTCAGACGGGCGTAGGCCTTTACTCTGTCCTGTTAGAGCACTACGTATCTATAAACAGAGATCTCAGTTCATCAGAAAGGGACGGAAACGTTTCTTTCTGTCTTTGATGCCTAATAGAAAGGACATTTCAGTCCATTCTATTGCTAGATGGATTCAGTTAACTATCCGTACTGCGTATGAAGATTTATCTTCTTCTCAGCAGTCTGTGCTTAAGATTTCTGCTCATGAAGTAAGAGCTCTTTCTACTTCCTGGGCTTATGCTAATAGTGTTGCTATTACAGATTTAATGAAGGCTGCTTATTGGTCTCAGCCATCCACATTTACTAATTTTTATCTCAGAAATATTGAGTCCATTTCTGGAGACCTGCATTGTTTAGGTCTGTTATCTGTTGCTCAGAATGTCGTCCACTAAACAGTTGCAACTATAGTTATGCAGGCTTTCTGTTCCGGCAGTGACTCCGTCCGGCTGCCCTCTTCGCTCTGGGCTATTTGACCCAGGGCAAGGGGAAGGGGGGGGGGGGGGCGGGTGTTCCCTTAGGTCACCTGCTTTATAGTGAAAAGCAAGGGAATGCCTCCTCCAAGACAGTATTTCTGAGTCGCTTCCGGGATGGTTTTAAAGTGTAATATTAATGTTTAATTTCATTCATGTCTTATTTTTAAAGTGTAGCTCGGTGTGAAGCATTTGTATATGTCAAGTGTCAAACGGGCTTTAATATACAATACTCGGACACTTTTAAATGATTATAAAGAGTCTCAATTCTCTGGACTACTTTATTTATTGGCGTGCTTTAAAAATAATTAGTATAAAGGTTATACTGGATGTTAATAGAGAACATGAATGTTATTGTGCTCAATTATTAAGGGTAGTGTATCTTTCTAATTTAAATATTAAATAAGAAAGATACATGTAAAGCCTAATACTCCTTTTCTCCTTAAGGGGTTACCTCTTTATTTTATAATTGAGCTTATTGGATTTTCCTCTATGTCCTAGGCCCTCCAGCCTGTTTACTATTCAGCTAAGTCTGGGTCATTGGTACAGTATAAAAATGTTAAAAAATTTATAGTAATTTATATATTTTTTATACTTACCAATGACCCAGACGGGGATGGCCCTCCCTGAGTTGGGAACTCTTGCCTCCCCGCTGAGTACATAGCGCTGACCAGGCACTGCCAGTAAGAATGATATTTGGCGCCAATTTCGGGACGACTGCGTCACTGCGCATGCGCAGTAGAGTCGTACTATGGAGGTCCTTTAGGACATGATTTCTTTTTGTTTTGGATGCAAATTTTGGGGATTGGGGGGCAAAATTTGTGTTTGGCCCTGGTTTTTGTGGAGTTAGCACCAGCTAAGTCTGGGTCATTGGTAAGTATAAAAAATATATAAATTACTTAATTTTTTAACTTTCGTATATAGTGATGGAAAACGAATCACACACAACTTTATTCAGCATCAAATCAAGACCAGGCTGTGTTCTTTCCCCATTCTCTAAGAATTGGGACACCTGTGAAAATAATTATTTTTAGTTGTCCCAATACATAGAGTAAATACGGTAATATGTAAAACATGAATTTTGGATATCGTCTGCATTGGGTAAAGGCTGAAGCACTCCCATGTTCTGCATGTAGTTTCCAATATCTTCACTATTTGCAGTCAAAGCTTACAAATACAGTTAAAACTAAAAGTCCTGTCATGAAATGCGCACAAATAGCACATCTCTTTGCGCATTAATCTGTGCATTATGACGATGGTAAGGCTATCAAATTCTGCACATGCGGCCTGTGCACAAGCAAAGTTTCAGCCAATGGACCTCCGGGTAACCCGGAGGTCCATTGGCAGAAACATTGCTTGTGTTTGCTATGGGTAACAAGGAGAACATGCCATGCTTTGGGTGCCATTCGATGTGGCAATTGCACGCAATTCCTACGTGCAATTAAGCCTAGATAAGCGCACAGTTCGTGACAGGACTTCTAGTTTTAACTGTATACATAAACCACGATGGCTGCAAACTGTAATGCCCTCACTGTAGCCTTTTTTTAATTAAATACACAGGCTTTTATCACTCGTTAATTTAGAGCTTATGGACTCATTCCAACACAACTTGCACAAGCAAGATGCAGTTGTTTGTCTGTGAAGTTTTGGGTGACAAAAATTGAGAAAATTGTTAGATTTTCGGTCTTGGATTGAAAAAACAACTTTTGGGGTGAAGTTTTAGTGCATGGTTACATTGCAATAAAAGCATGTGAAATACAAAGCCTTTAGTTTTTACAAAAATCCTATACATTATAATACACAGTGTCAATACATTTTCTCTGAATTGTGACACAGAACTGTGAAGGAACAAAACAAAAAAAAAAAAAACCCCTCAAAACACATTACTCAGAATAGGGCCCTGTGAATCACATATCGTTGATTCAAATTGAATCTTGATTCAAATCAGGTCTATTATTCAAAATCAAATCAAATCTTGAAGATGAAGATGACCAATAAGGGGAGGGGAACTGTAAACCTGATTGTTCATACTGTGACGGCTCGAGTCTCGACTGATACAATATTCCAGTTACATCAAAGCAAAAAGTAGTTATGGGAATTTATTAAAATGGCAATTGAAACTCATGGAATTTTTTTTTCTGACAAGATGTATTACTCCCATGAGTTTATTCCAAATTACAACAGTATTTTTACTGGAAACTACTGTTGTCATGTGTGACCTTGACCTACCATATTTTTACACTATAACCCAATTGCCTAGACTAACTGGTCCTTAACTCAAAGTTATCAAGGGCCAGACACAAATTTTGAACCCCACCTATCTCCAAAATTTGCTTGCAAAACCAAAAATTAAAAGTCCTATCTGAGTCCTATCTGGCCCTCCATACATTTACTCTCTCTGCATGCGCATGTGTCTGAAAGTGTCTTGAATTGGTGTCAACATCATTCTTTGTTTGCTCTAAAGTCATCAACAATGAACTGACATCTGTGCTTTAAAATCTCCTTTTTAGCTCACCAAATGTGAAAAGTTTACGAATGATGGACGACAGACGGCAGCCGACGTTCGTTGTCTGTCGTCTGTCGTCCGTAAACTTTTCACATTTTCATCTTCTTCTCTGTAACCACTGAGCCGGTGTGAACCAAACTTGGCAGGAATGGTCTATGGGCAGGAATGGTCTATGGGAGGTCCTCTACAAACGATCCTCATTTTCTTCCTGTGGGATGAAAAACATGGCTTCAAGAGGCATTCTTTGATTCTGGTTGGTGGATTTTCAAAAATCTTCTCATCTGAAACTGCCAGGCCAAATGTTTCGAAACTTTGTATAATTGATGACTGGGACCCCCTCTACCAACGATCCTCATTTAATGTTGATTGGGTTACAAACATGGCCGCAATTGCGGCTTATAGTTACTGTAGAAACCCTATGAGAAATCACATTTTCCTCTTCTTCTCTGGAAAAACCGAAGCGACGTGAAAACAAATCTGGCAAGGATAGTCTATGGGAGGTCCTCTACAAATGATCCTCATTTTGTTCCTGTGGGTTGAAAAACATGGCCGCCAGAGGCATACTTTGATTCTGATGGGTAGATTTTCAAAAATCTTCTCCTCTGAAACTGCCAGGTGAAATGTTTTGATACTTCACATAAATGATGACTGGGACCCCTCTACCAATGATCCTCTTTTAATGTTGATCGGGATGCAAACCTGGCCACAATTGTGGATTATAGTTACTATAGAAACCCTATGGAAAATCACATTTTCTTCTTCTTCTCCGGAACTACTGAGCTGACGTGAACCAAACCTGGCAGTGATGGTCTATGGGAGGTCCTCTATAAACGATCCTCATTTTGTTCCCGCAGAGGGTTGAAAAACATGGCCGCCAGAGGCATTCTCTGATTCTGATAGGTGGATTTTCAAAAATTTTCTCCTCTGAAACTGCCGGGCCAAATGTTGATACTTCACATAAGTAATGACTGGGACCCCCTCTACCAACGACCCTCATTTAATGTTGATCGGGTTGTAAACATGGCTACAATTGCGGCTTATAGTTACTATAGAAACCCTATGGGAAATCACATTTTCAATTTCTTCTCTGAAACTACTGAGCAGATGTGAAGCACACTTCGCAGGAATGGTCTATGAGAGGGTGGAAATATGTGGCCACCAGAGGCTATATTGTAATGCTTAACCCAATGCCTCTCCTGTCTGCACAAAAGATCGGTACTGTCAGCAAAAATACTTGTTTTTTGAGAATCTGGTAAGGGTTGGTTCCAGTTTTCTCCACTGAGAACTGGGACCCCCCCCCCCCCCCCCCAAAAAAAAAAAAAAAATATTGTATATACAGTACAAGTAAAAATAAGCTGTAGCATAACTGCAATAATACTAAGTAAACTGCTGCTCCTGCTATGACAAGATCAGAATCTGACATTTTCTGGAAAGCTATCAGTGAGAGCTTTCCAGAAAATGATGTCAGCTTCTGGTCTTATCAGTGTAGGAAGAGAAAAAGATACACAGTTTATAATATTATCCTACAATTATTTGACTTAACTATAAACTATTGTAACTGTACATGGATTTTGATATGTGCTGTTTACTCATGTTCTTATCAGATAATCTTGGTTGTTGACAGGTGTTTGGAGAAAACAGAAGATTTTGCTAACATTCTTGCAATCATGTCAGCTTAGATGACAGTAACTATTGTATATCTTTTTAAGATTTGACACAAATTGGAGTAATGTGTTTCTTGTAACCCTTTTACCTATCCAAAGCTATTTTGAAAAGAGAATACTGTCTGAAAAAAGTTGTAATTTTTCAAAAATATTTAACCTTCTTTTACTGATTTTTTTGTTGAAAACACAATTCATAAATGTGTGCATTTTCAAGAAAATCTTCTTTGAAACTGCAAGGCCAAATGGTTTGAAAACTTAGTGTGACTGATGACTGTAACCCTTCTCTACCAATGATCCTCATTTTAATCTTCATCGGGTTGCAATTATGGCTGCAATTGTGGCTTATAGTTACTATAGAAACCCTGTAGGAAATCACATTTTCATCATCTTCACTGAAAGTTCTGAGCCAATGTGAACCAGACTTGGCAGGCATTGTCTATGAGAGGTTCTCTACAGCTGTTACTCATTTTATTCTTGTTGGGTGAAAAAACGTGGCCGCCAGAAGCATTCTTTGATTCTGATTTTTGAGTTTTGAAAACTCATCTTCTCTGAAACCACATGGCCAAATGTTTTGAAACTTTGCATGGTTGATAACTGTGACAACCTCCACATTCTCATTTTAATGTTGATCGTATTGCAAAGATGGCCGCAATTGCAGTTTATAGTTACTATAGAAAAAAATTATAGGAAATCACATTTTCATCCTCTCTATTGAGCTGACATGAACCAAAAACTTGACAAGAATGGTCTTTTGGAGGCCCTCTACAAACGATCCTCTTTTTGTTCCCGTTTGCTGGAAAATATGGCCGCCAGAGACATTCTACGATTCTGTTTGATGGATTCAAATGTTTTGAAACTTCACGTGATTGAAGACTGGGGTACCTTTTACCATTGCTCCTCATGTAATGTTGATGTAATCTTGCAAAACATGGCCACAAACGCAGCTCATAGTTACCATGGAAAGCCTATGGGAAATCACATTTTTTATATGTATTTTCAGGTGAGTGATTACAGGCTCTGTAGAGCCTCTAGTTTGAGGATGCCAGACACAAATTAATGCAAGAATTTGTGGATACAAGGCTGTTATTGGATGAAGGAAGTATTCAACGGTGGTTTTGGACGTTCAGGGCTGTAACTTTATAATATTTATAAAATTATTTTTATGTTTCCCAATTTCGGGACATATGCCTGACGTCATCATTTTTGATAATGATTATTCCACTGTTTGTTAAGTATTCCTTCCCTATCCTTCCATGAACCCTTCCTGTTAAACTCTTAAGCTTTTTGGCTATTTTTTATTGAATTTTTTTTTATTAAATTTCTAGGAAGTTTAACATTTATTACAGAATATTTATTCTGTTTTTTCCTCAGGGTTACGTCCTCACCCTAGGGGTGTTAAGTCGTTTAGTCTTGCATCTTCTATCCGATGTATCGTTTTTTCTTCGTATGAAGATCTAGCTTTGCATCTGATAGCATTTAAATTGTTTCTGACTTTCGGCCGTTTTGTGTGCCTGATGTCTTCATATATAGGTATTTTTTTGTTATATTCTATTACTATAGAATTACTGTAGGATACAGGGATTATTATTCCGGTAATGTAGCTCAAAAAATTTGGATTTTGTCCACACTTAGGCTTTATTGGGATGCCATGGGCTCTTAATGTTCCCTTTGGGAACTTGAGCATTTTTTCAAACTTTTTCGTTTACAAAATATATTTTGAATTTATTTTGATTACTATTATTCATGTATCTTAGTTATATATATATTTTGTTGTGGAGTTTGGAGGACTGATATCGACTTTAGTTGATGCACTCCTGAAGACTCTTGTCATTCTTGTGTTCACTGGGATGACTGAGGTTGGAGTTGGGTGTCGTGGTACGTTGTTGCCGGTGAGGTTCTGAGGTCAGGCCTCTCACCGCGTTATAATTCATTCTGTCAGTTTCTATTTCAGAGAAATATGAACATGGTGATGATATTCTGACACCCATCCAAGTGTGCTATTGTCGTCGCGCTCCGTGGAACATATAGAGCTAGCTGCAGTGCTCATTATTGCAAGAGTTAGGGCCTTTTGTTAAGGGTTTTAATCTCTTGCAAGCAGCTAGCTTGACCGGTGAAGCGTGGGTGTTGGTGAGGATGGGCCAATTTTATTTTTGCATCTTGTTATCCCCTACCAAAATGAAGTTTGAAGGAGATATAGAAATGAGGTCTGTCCATCCTTCTGTTCATCGTCCATCTATAACTATTTTGGACCTTCATATCTTAGTCAGTGGATGTTGGATTTAAATGATCTTTGGTATGCTGATAGACCACCATGGGGGAAAGAATATTCACAAGTAACAGGTTTTGTCCCTTTTTTTTCAAGAGTTGTGGGCCTTTTTCTGCTTTTTTCAACTTGGAGATCCTTCAACTTGGAAACCCCTGGCAGGGGATAACGGTGGCATTGCACCTTGTTCAACTTGACAATGTGAGGTATGAGCTATTGGAATGGGTTGTTTTCTGTAGAAACTTCAGTGAATGAATTGGCATTACTGAAACTTTCTTTTAAGTTCAGTCCCTTTCTTGGTCAAGTTGCGTTGACACTTTCATTTTTTTAACGGGGTTTAACAACACTTTCAGCAGCCATTTATTATCGATTTATTTGGGTTTAATGATTCTTTACTCTTTCGACAGGCAGGGTCAACTCATGTCGGATAATTTTATGGGTGGAGGAAGCCGGAGTATCCAGAAAGGAGCACTGAGCAGCAGAAAGCAACTGTCAGACTCCCCAACATACTAACTCTGCACAAGCAGGGTTAGTATTGGTTAAAGATGAGTTTGCCATCAATGTGCAGTCTGATTGCAAGTTACACCGTACCTCTCAGCCAATCAAAATGTAGTATTTTGTTTCATTTGGAAATAATCAGGATCCAAGGTAGAGCTGGGAGGTTAACCGAAAAACAACTCGGTTTCGGTTATGAAAAAATAACCGACAGCCGAGACCGACGATAAACTGAAAAACCGACTTTCTCGGTTATTTGAATGTCACGTGAGAATTACGTTTTTACATGTTTTTTTTCTGAAACAATGGCGGCAATTACGGTCGCGAAGAGCCCTATATGGGAACACTTTATCAAAACTGATAAAACTTCAAAGTCGGCTGAGTGTATTAACCCAATTTCCGCTAGTGACTCATTGCGTTAGCTACAAATTATTTTTAATTAACTTCGGCAGAGACTGCGAGAGTTCGTCCTTCAAGTTTGTTTATATTATTTCCAAGTGTCAACAACTCGACAAAGTTTTTACACACTCAGGGAGAGTTTATTCAATCATTATTTAGTTCATACAACTTAATTTTTTTCTGTTATTTTGGTTTAGAATCTGTTTAATAAAAAAACCGAAACCGAAACCGTAACCCGACTCTTTTATTAAAAAACGAGTTGTAACCGAAACCGACCCAAAATTCAATAACCTCCCAGCTCTAATCCAAGGTCATAACTCAGTTACCCCTGGTGGGGATCAAACCATGGACCTTTAGGTTTGAAATCCAATGTCATAACCACTGAGCAACTGCACACTCATTCAATTTTATTGCATTTTTATTTTTGCATCAAAAACATTGCTTATGCACTCTTATAGGAGTGAGCTTGTTCCATTGAGGAGGTCATAAGCAAATGAAAACGTTAAGTTAAGCTATTAAAAAAAAAAAACTTGTTTCTTTGGCATCTCTCTCACCAATAAAAAATTGTGCCAAAAATCCTCCCTCATCATAAATTCTACGGAGAAAAAATTGTTTCTTGTTTTATTTTTAACCAACGAAAATCTGCACTGGCAAAATCCATTTTTATACGAACTTTCATATGTAGTAAATATGATGGGTAAACTGAAAAGTTACATTCTAAGTACTTTACTTGCTCTTTCTTGGAAAGTCTGCTGCCTATGAAGGCAGCCAAGACTTGCCGAGAAACAACCATAGAGCCTCATAATATAGACTGTCAAGTGTACCAAAATGTTTTGAAGTCTCCAGGCTTGTAAAAGTTAGAAGAGAAAAAGCCTCCTGCCCTTGTCAATAAATTCAGGAAAGATGGCCTGAGAAACAATTCTTTACTTTCAAAAGCCTTATTCAGGAAATTCTTTTTGGTTGAGTCCTATGGTTTGACAACGGTCAGTGTGTGCCCGCAATAACATGAACAAACGTTCTCTGATTTGAGAACTAGCCTGGCCTGATTTTTCTTTACAGAGTTATGGGCCTTAATTACGCAATTTTTAAGAATTTTGACCTTGATAGTGCAATAACTTGAACAAATGTTCTCTGATTTTATTAATATTTGCCATACAGGTCTTTTGCAATAATATTTCAATGAGTTCAAAAACTGGCCGGGCCAATATTTCGTTACAAATTCTGAACTTGTTAGCGTTATAACTTGGAACAAAGGTTCTAGATTTGACAACACTCTCTGATTGCCACCACAACTCAATGCCTGCATCTCTGATGCTCACCTCTTTTTTTATATTATTTGTGTTAGTTAAAATTCATTTTCTGTTAATTTTTCAGACATGGAAATGGTCAAGTGTTCAGTTGCAAAGGACTAAAACTGTGTGTAGATTACTTTCTTAGGAGAGGACATAATGTGACTGTTTTTGTGCCCGAATGGAGAAAGTATTCACCTGGATACAGAAATCAAATTTTAGATCAGGAGATATTGCATGATTTGAAAGACTCTGGTCATCTGGTGTTTACACCATCTCGGAAAGTAAGAGGGAAGTTAATTGTCTCATATGATGATAGGTAGGTTGAGTTCTCTCCCACTTGGTATTTATAACAATAATATTAATACATGTACTACTTTGGACAGCTGCTGTGTCTGAGTTCTTAAAAAAGAAAGTCTTCATAACTTCTCTGCCCCACTAGCCTCTCCCTCCTGTCTTCCCCATTTCTCCTCTCAACATTCAGAATCAAACAGTTTGATAATATCCTTCCTGCTTTTTTCAACAAGCATATTAGCCTTATCTCTAATGTCCCTCCTAGGGCTGCACGGTACTCAAAACTGAATACCGGTATCGGTATTCAAAAAAATACCGCGGTATCAGGGATTTTTCTAGGTGACGACAGGGGCCGAATATAGGCCCCATTCCCAATGAGATTTAGGCATGATTTTTCCCAATTTGTAACATTAAATTCCCAATTGGTAACCAGTATCAACTTGGCCATAACATTTATGATTTTTACTGCAAAAGTTGGTCTTATTATGCTGATAAAAGAACTGTAAAACCATAATTTCAATTAATAAAACCAACTTCTTCATTTTTAATGTACCTGTAGAGAAGAAATGTGCACTTTTCTCCACTCTACAGCATCAACAGGATTCCCAATTTGGTCCTATAAGATGTTTTTTTCCCAATTGCACGGGCCCTTGGACCCATTCCCAATATACCTAGAAAAATCCCTGGGTATACCGGTATATCAAAAACTGTTCAGATATATGAACACAAGTATCACGATCGAGACTCAAGGCATCACAGTCGGAACGATTTAGCATGCCTTGATGATGCTGTTCGAAACACTTTTACCCAACGCAGGCAATATCAAAATTTAGTATTTTCAAAACTAATTTATCAGAATTCCCCCAAAGATTCCAACAAAACTATATCATGTGATCCCTCATTGGAACGGGCTCAATGAGCTCGTTCCAATGAGGGGGTCACATGATATAGTTTTGTTGAAATTCTTTAAAATTATTTTTTCAACTGCTGAATTTGTATATTATGAGGGCACAAGCAGACGATTCCTTGGATAAAGAGATAATATTATTCATTTGGGGTTACAGTTAAAAAACTCAAGACATCTTGAAAATTAAATTGTGGGTAAATAAATAATGATGATAAACCGATATTTTTGTAATTACACCAGTATTCGTTCGGTATTGGTTTGAATACTGGTATATATCGGTTTATCGATATACCGTGCAGCCCAAGTCCCTCCTTATACATATATTCTTTGTGTTCTTATACGATTTGTCCAGTATATATTACATGTATTTTCCCTGAATATTAGTGCTGAAATGGTTGGCCCATTTTTGTAACAGACTAACCGTCAGGCATAACCAGATTTCAGCCGGATATTCGTTAATTTCAACCGCTGGTATTATTGTATTGTCTACGATGCAAAATCAGTAAGGAATGGCGAGAAAACAGTTCAAAACACTGCCACCTGACTTCCGCGAAAAGTAAACAAACGAAAACCATGATTAACTGGTAGAGAGCTGGAAGCCCATATTTGGGCTTCATTTTGAAGTGCAGGTAGCACTACGCAAAGGCTTAATATTCTGTAGATGAGTTTCATCTTATCTTTAAAGTGATAGCATTTAGTCTGTAAGGATTTGTCTTGTTACACTTTATGGGAGAGTGCCTGTAGGCACTCTCCCATAAAGTGTAACAAGGCAAAGACATGTGAGCAAATTTTGATAGCCAAAAATAATTTAGCACTCTACCAGTTAACCATCAAGTGCCAACAGAAATCGTCAATATGCAAACGATCGTTAATGCATCGTAACTGTGGTCACCCTGCATTGTCCGGTCAAAAAACCAGGCCTTGCCATTGGAAAGTCACAGGCACGCAACATGTCATGCACCTGAAACAAAGTTTACATATGCAATTTGTTCCCACTTGGGTGCATTTGAAGTGAGGGATGATTGTCATTGATATTACTTAAGAATTTTCCAACCAGTTTGTAAATTGTAGTTAGGCATAATTAACTGTATTAGCAAAGAGCCTCTTACCTCGAGTGGCTTGAATTTGATGTAATCATATCATAGAGTGAATATCTGCTCCTAATTTTTTGAGTATCTTTTTCTGTTCTCTGCTAAGACAAATGTCACAAACAGTCACACGTTTACATCTACTTATTCCTCGCAATGAAATTCTGGAGGGAATATGTTGCGAGTCATGAAAGGGGTGTGTTAAGAAATTATTATATGTCCCATTGTCCGAAAGGGGCGCAGGAGTTTCATGCCTGGCGTTTCAGAACGTTTCGTACACAAACCAGTAAGGGCTTTTTGTACACAAGCTAGGACATGTCATACACTGGGTTATGACTGTCTTGACCCAAGTAAAGATAACATCCCATTAAGTAAAAATAACAAATTTATTGCAATAACATATTTATATAAATATATGTACAATACATACTGGAATGATACAAATATAAAGTTCTACAAAGATAAGTCTGACTTTGTGCAGTATACAAATAGAACAAACTGGAAAATATTTATTATAATTATAAGTAGGCCTATGCTAAGGATGGGGCTTAGGACTTTAAATTCCCAAGTCGCCTCCTTAGCATGGGTGGTGTCATCCAAACATGATGTCTCAGTAAGTTGTCTTACTTAAACTAGGGGTAAGGCGAGGTGGGAGGAGGGGGGGGTCCCTGCATGATGATATACTGGGTATTTAACATTGCAATAATAAAAAAGTGTTGTACATGTACTGAAAATTAATCATTTTAATGTGTTCATGTGCTAATTATGACTCCAGTGTAATAACAATGCTGTGAGTACATATCATAAGAACTGATCAAAGCTGATAAATCATCACAGAGTTCACATCATAATGTTTTGATTTTTCATCGAAGAAAGATGTTTTTACAATCTGCGGTTCATTTTATCTCCCAACACTATTTTCAAATGTACGACATATTGTGATGGTGTTGGATGTATTAAATTCTGTTCCATGATATTTCAAATGTGGATTTTTGTATATTGGATTATAATGCTTTACAAAAGTAAGTAGTCTATCATTTCATATAAAAAATACATAAAAATCTTATAGGATTTGCCTATATACGAAACGTCCTTTGATATATGTACGAAACGTCTTCGTTTGTATACAAAACAGTCAGTGTACGAAATGCCTGTGTACAAAACGACATTAATCTGTCCGAGAGCCCCTCGTTGTTGGACATTCATCATTAAAAAACAAATTTTAAAATGCAAGATTTTAAAATAGGTGTTTTTATGACATACGTTCATACTTTTAAACAGTTCAATGAAATCAAAACATGGTTTTTCTGAAACACGTTGGTAAAGAACCAAACAGTCAGTTTATTTTGGAAGCACCATTACTTGCACTGGGGAATTTTTTCAGCATTATAATCTTCAATTAACAACACCTCACTAAAGAGAAGAATGTCAAATCTGTGCGTAGAAGACAATGATACATTGACAGGCACGTTCCCACTGCAGTCCACGCAGAAAACAACCTGCAGTGCTCTTGACTTTTGGCAGTTTGTTACAAACATTTATCTGCTGCCTGACAGCCCAAGCGACCGAAATAACTGTTTATTGTACATTCTAACACCTTAACCCTTTCATGTTACATCGAGTACACATCGTTGTAAATCAACAAATGTTTGGCAGCTTTGACAATGCTTGCATCTTCAAAAGAATTCTAATGTATCACGGTCAGATACAACTTATTTTCCCAACACTATCCCGTAAACTATAGGTATAGCGGTTATCTGGTTGACAGCTTTTCCAACTTAACCGGTTGCAAACCGGTTATCCAGCTAACCATTTCAGCACTACTGAATATTATCTCTTTGAACTGATACTGTGGACAATCATAAGAGAAAATGTTAACAGTAACTCCCAAACTACATATTTGTACTTGATGGTACAATAAAATCTTTTTGGCACAAATTTGTAATTTGGTCCCAACATTTGATAACAATGGCCAGAATTTATTAGAGAGTGCCTTTACGCTCTTTTCAAGTAACAGACTCATCGATATATGCCCAGAGCCGAGGTCTTGACTTCAGTACCCCATCTCAGGAACCCACACGGTGTTAATAACCTATATTTATATGTTCAAAGCTATTGAGAAGGGTGAGGGTGAGGGGGGGGGGGGGGGGGGGGGGCTTGCTGCCATAGTAAATATTAGAAAATGAAGAAGGAAGAAGCATAAAACTCACATTGCAGGCCGCCACAGGGCTAAAATTTAAAGAAAAAACAAAATGCTTTGAGATATAATAATTGTCTACAGTGTGTGCCAAATGTGGTGTGTAACTATAAGTTAATGGAAAGTACCTTCACTCTTAAGGGCCTAATTCCAACATTGATAACTTTTTAATGCAAAGAAACAGTTGCCCCAACATGCATTGTTTGAGTAAACCCCAAACTTGTTAGTTGAGTTGTGACGAAGTCAAACTTGACTCACAGTTTGATGAATTGTGGGCGGGCGGTTGGTTTTTTTTTGTAAACAATTGGTTTCCGGATGGTAACATGATAATGGTTCAACCCATGTTCATGAAACTTCATAGGTTGGTTGGTATCAGTGAGAGGAAGAACCCTATTAATTATGGACTTGCTTGGTCAAAGGTCAAGGTCACAGTGACCTTGAACACAGTAAATTGTAAACAATTGGTTTCCAGATGATGACTTGACTACGGTACGGTTCAACCCACATCCATGAAACTTCATATGTAGGTTGGCCTTCCTGAGAGGAAAAACCCTATTTATTTTGGACTCACTAGGTCAAAGGTCAAGGTAACAGTGATCCTGAAAATAGTAAATCAAAACAATTGGTTTCCAGATGATATCTTGATAATGGTTCGACTCATGTTCATGAAACTTCATAGGTAGGCTGGCCTAGGTGAGTGGAAGACCCCCATTTATTTTGGACTCACTAGGTCAAAGGCCAAGGTCACAGTGACCTTGAACATAATAAATCATGAACAATTGGTTTCCAGATGATAATTTGACATTGGTTCCACCTACGTTCATGAAACTTCGTAAGTAGTTGGCATTGGTGCAAGAAAAAGTCCTATTTATTTTGGAATCGCTAGGTCAAAGGTCAAGGCCACAGTGACCCTTCACATAGTAAATTGTAAACAGTTGGTTTGAAGTTGAAGTTGATAATGATTAAACCCACTTTTGTGCTGTCACAACTCGACATTGGCTCGGTGATACTATCGGCATTTTTTTTCCAAGTACCTTGTCAGTTTCTAGGCAAGTCTTGGCTGCCTCTGTAGGCAGACAAGACTTAACTAGAAACATCTGCAAAGTCACAGGAGGTAGACTTTCAAAGTATAGCAAAAATGTATAATAATCTACTGGCCCTTAAGGATTAAAAGTGCTCGAGGGGGGGGGGGGGGGGGGGGTGAGGAGACTAACAATCACTATACATGTAAGTCATTTAAACTTTGTTGAATGACTTAATATATAACACTGGCTATCCTTTGATTCCTGATGATAGCACATTGACCTGCCACTGTTTTCCACAGTTTCACTTCAGCCAGCTGCTGACTAACAAAATACAGTTAATTTAGTCCTAATGTTTTTTGTTCAATATAGGGCTACCGTATTTACTCTATGTATTGGGACAGCTAAAAATAATTATTTTCAATTGTTAGAAAATGGGGAAAGAACAAAGCCTGGTCTGGATTTGATGCTGAATAAAGTTGTGTGTGATTCGTTTTCCATCACTGTATATGAAAAAGGCCGTCCAATTTTTTTTTATATTTTCATTTTTTGCTTCCAAAACATAGCTTATGATCCCTCATTGGAACGAGCGCATTGCGCACGATCCAATGAGGGATCATAAGCTATGTTTTGGAAGCAAAAAATGAAAATTTTTAGTTACTCAAGAATTTTTTTTATGAGTGTCGTCTGCTACTAGCGACGGGTCAACTGGAAACAAATCTTCTGAATGTCCCAAACTTTGGAGCATAAAAAAAATATAGTTTTCTGGAAAAAATGTGTGTCCCAAATCATAGAATGTCTCAATACATAGAGTAAATACGGTATACTTATTAAAGAAATGTGGATGAGAAAAATAAAATAATTGCCTTGACACTCCTTTTCGCATATGATTGTCAGTTTAAAACTGGTGAGTGTCTTCTTTATTTTAGATACATACTGCAGCTAGCAGAAGATGAGGAAGGAGTTATTGTATCAAATGATAATTACAGGGATTTGATGTCAGAGAGTACAACATGGAAACGCATCATTGAAGAAAGGTAAAGTGAATAATTCTTTTTTGTGCCCCCGCCGATTTGGCAAAGGGACATTAGGTATTACAGTAGAACCTGACCTTTGAGAGACCGCCCTTTGGGCCACACAAAAGTGGTCTCTCAAGACAGGTGGTCTCTCATAACAGGTTCAAGGTTTTCTCAAGTCAGTGAATGACCAACCACAAAATTCAGAAATGGAGAAGAATGGATTTTTGTAATTACACTGTAGTTGTTCTTTTTTATGAAGTTTTTGTAACAAATTGAAAAGGACTGTTATAAAAATTATAAAAATAAATTAGTGTTGAAAATCTTCAAAGAAGATTTTCAACACTAATTTATTTTTATAATTTTTATAACAGTCCTTTTCAATTTGTTACAAAAAGATTTTCAACACAAATTTATTTTTATTCCTATCTGTCACATTTCACATGATCTCCAATTACAAAATAATTAAAAAAATAAAAAATAAAATTATTATTATAATTATTATAATGAAAAATGAAATAATGAAAAAACACTGTTACTTTTTTTCCTGTTGTATTATTATAATTGTTACTTTTTTTCCTGTTTCTTTTTTTCCTGTTACTTTTTTTCCTGTTACTTTTTTTCCTACATTCGTTCTTTTTTATGAAGTTTTTGTAACAAATTGAAATGAACTGTTATAAAAATTATAAAAATAAATTAGTGTTGAAAATCTTCATTGAAGATTTTCAACACTAATTTATTTTTATAATTTTTATAACAGTCCTTTTCAATTTGTTACAAAAAGATTTTCAACACAAATTTATTTTTATTCCTATCTGTCACATTTCAGGTATGTATGAAATTGTTTATTCAGCAATAATCCTAATCTTTTCACAGGGGTCTTATAAAACATTTCAATCTTTAATGAGTTAGCAATTGAAACCCAATTAAGGGCTTTTAATACTTTTAATTATGTTAGTATAACCACAATGGATTTTCCAATTCCACAACAGGTAAAAAGTTTTTATCATGGTTTCAGTCTTCAAAGGGGCGGTCTCTCAAGACAGGTCTATTATGGCATAAAAATACAAGTTGGTACCAGGTCACAGTGGTCTCTCAAGACAGGTGGTCTCCCATAGCAGGTCCATTATAGAGTAAAACCAATCGGTGCCTGGTAGATGTGGTCTCTCAAGACAGGTGGTCTCTTAAGACAGTGGTCTCTCAACACAGGTTTTACTGTACCTTTGTCCATCTGTCCGTACATACATCCTTACGTCCCTCAATATGGTTTCTGGGCGATAACTTCAGTTTGACCGAACAAACTTAAACAAAATTTTATACATAGATTTATAACCACATAATACAGGTTGAGATTGATAGTGGACTTGTCTGCTATTTTTGGCAGGGTTATGGCCCTTTTCTGACTTAGAAGATCATAAAGCGAGGGCATTAATGTCCCATGGACACATTTGGTGGCCTGCTGTTTTGGCGCTGTGGTTTAATGGAGATAAGATAAGATATTTATTAATTTGATATCAATAAAGATAAATGACTAGAAATCTTCTAAGTTAGGAGAAAGGGCCATAACCCTGCCAAAAAATAGCTTAGACATTCGGATAGCTGGAATAGGAGAATAGGAAACTTCCGACTTCATGAAAAGAATCAGAAACAACAACACTGTCAGAAAACCGTTTCAGATTTGAGAACATTTTGTAATTATCTGTTTTGGAATAATAAATAAAGAGGTTATTACTTGGTAAGTTTCATTTCGGCTATGTGTTTTGAAGGGGTTTGAATAATTTTACACACCTCCCCCTCCCCCCCCCCCCCCCAAAAAAAAAAAAAAATATTCTCCCAACAGACTCTTCTCCCCCACTCCATCTCTGATAGCTAAATTAGATGAACTATATTAATATGTAGATGGTGAATGTGACCTTAACTCCTTCTTTAACTCTTCACCAAACATGAAAAGCAGACGACACTTGCAAAAAAAATTCTTGAATAACTAATTTTTTTTTATTTTTTGTCTCAAAAACATAGGTTATGACCCCTCGTTGGAACAAGCTCTCTCCAATGAGGGGTCGTAACCTATGTTTTTGAGACAAAAAATGAAAAATAATAACGAAAATTAATTGGCGATTTTTTAGAATAGAGCTGTCCGGTTTTGGCCGTTATGTTGGGTAAAGGGTAAAATAATTTTATCAGGTGAGTGATTGAAGCCTCTTGTTTATTGAGGCCTCTTGTTTATTTAACTGCTCTATCAAATCTTTTCACTTTTCTGCAACTGGGTTAATACCCTCTTATTGTTTTACCAGCAGAAGGTAAAATATTTCCTGACTATTTTTTTTACAGGTTGTTGATGTATGCATATGCTGGAAATAACTTCATGCCAGCACCAGACCCATTGGGACGAGATGGGCCCAAACTTGACGATTTCTTGAAGAAACCTAGGGCACAGTCTTTGGAAGATTTAAATGAACATTTCAGGTAAATTCTATTATCTTGAGCCATGTTATACAGTGGAGCCGATGAAACTGAATATATCTTAACCCTTTACCCAACGGAACAACCAAAACTGGCCAGTGCTATTCACAAAAATCGTCAATTAACTTTTTTTTTCCATTTTTTGTCTCAAAAACATAGGTTATGAGGGGTCATAACCGATGTTTTTGAGACAAAAAATGAAAAGAATTGGTCATTCAAGAATTCGGTTTGCCGTATGCTTTTCATGTTAGGAAAATGGTTAAATAACTGTTAATTTAATATAACTTCCAAACACAAAACCAATTTACCGAACCTTCAGCACATAGTTAACCTGTTATGGGTTATAGAGTAAACTCCTGTTAATTGAATAAATATCTTGAAACATGTCAAGACATTAATCACTGACTTATCCTTGTGGTGGGGGTGGGGGGGGGGGGGGGGAGGGTGTGGGGGGGGGGAGTCCGGTTCTCGTCAGATCACCGAAGTTAAGCAACGTCGAGCCCGGTTAGTCCTCGGATGGGTGACTGTCTGAGCGATCGATTCGGACTCCTGTGTTGTGTCCTTGGGCAAGGAACTTAACTGCCATTGTCCACATGGGGGCACAATGATGCCGTGTACTAAGGTGTACTGTACGTCGATGGTGCGCATGTCTTCAACTACTCTAACCCTGTTTGTGCTGCAGTGCAGAGTTACAATGTTGGGGAGCTGGCAGCTGCTCGTCGTTGCTCGGTGGTTCTCTCCGGCTACTCAGGCTTCCCCCACCTGTAAAACTGTCACGTTCATGGTTAGCCATTGTGCATAAGTATGTGACCTTAAACACCAATAAATAAATAAATACTGACATCCTTGTTAATTGCTAGGGCCTCACTGCATGCACTACAGGCTATAATCTATTATATCGTGTTTGCCAGAGTTCTATCAAAAAGATGTAATAGCATAATAGTTCTGTTCATCTCAAGAATACAGAAAATTTAGCAAATCTCTGTTACTTGAATACTCCTATTAACCCTTTACACAATAGAGCTGTAGGTTAACGGAAACCGAACCGAGGTTTTTAGTTTTTTTAAAAATACGAAACCGAAACCGTCGACATCCCGTAATCTAAGGTTTTTCGTTTTTTTTTTTAAATACTCTCTTGCTGCAGAAATTAACAGAATGTAGCCATCCCAGAGTAGTGAGAGTACCCAGACACTGCCAATGGCAGTGTCTGGGTACTCTCACTACTCTGGGAAGGCTACATTCTGTGAATTTCCGACATTTCAGTTTAGTTGTGTTTGCAGCTTTCTTCAAGTTGCGTGTAGGTGTCAGACCTCGCAAAATGGCCAAGCACAATAAAAGTTCTGTATATTTAGGTAATTATTTATATTGGCCTTCCTGATTCTTCATGTATTATAGCTTATTTCGGGCATTCATTGAGTTTCACTCAATTTCACTACCATTCAGTTATGACTCCGGACATTAGAATGATTTTTATTGAATTTTACTTGGCCTCATGAACAAACCGAAAACCGAACCAAACCGAGGTTTTACTCCACCTGAAAAAACAAAACTGAAACCGAACAAGAAATTTAAAAACCTACAGCTCTATTACCCAATGTAACGGCCAAATCTGGTCAGCGCTATTCACAAAATTCACCGTTCAATTTTTATTAACTTTTTTCATTTTTTGTCACAAAGACATAGCTTATGATCCCTCATTGGAACGAGCTATGTGAGCATATTCCTGTGAAGAGTCATAAGCTATGTTTTTGACATAAAAAATCAAAATAATTAATGCTTCAAGAATTTTATTTGGAAGTGTTGCCTGCTTTTCGTGTTAGGGAAGGGTTAACCCATTAGCAAATGCTGATTATTTCAAAGTTCAGTATTTTAACCTTTATGCTGCTCTGGGTCCAAACTGAGTACAGACCTAAATTTTTATGCTTTGTGCTATACGTCCATACTGAGTACGGAGTTATTACATAAACAGAATGGATACAATGCACAGTGCTATTCTTATTACAACACACATTGTAACTAATGTAAGAGACAGAAGAAAATGTGACATCAAAGTTTTCTTTACTGTATTTTCCGTCCTTTTAACAGAAATACCTGAGTCAGCCAAATATGAAGTTTGCAATTAGAGTTACGTGTCCTGATGTTCTTGAAATGTAAACATGTTTAAAAAAAATGTTTACAACCGATGGAGTTGCTGCAGAATTATTTGCTGACAACGATAGTGATGTGGGCGACTTAGATAATTCAAGTGACTTTGCCAAATCCAGATATTACTGCTGAGCCTGTCCAAGAGGCCCTGGACTATATTATTACCCATGTTTTGAGTTATACTACACCAAAATTAGGTACAGTGGGGCCCACTTTATTGGATATCTCTTAATTGTATATCCCTGTTAATTGAATATAATTTCCCAACACAAAACCATTTACCATACCTCCCGTACAAATTTGACCTGTTAATTGAATATAGGTTATAGAGTAAACTCCTGTTAATTGAATAAAAAATCTTATAACCTGTCGAGAAATTACCCTGACTCTCCCCAGTTTTCCTTTCTTTATAGACCTATTTGGCCTCAGTACATCCAATACAGGCATTTAATTTATTATATCTTGTTTGACAGAGCTCATGGAGCTCTGTCAAACAAGATATAATAGAATAAATGCTAAGTTTATCTCTAGAATACAGGAAAGTGACACAATCCCTGTTAATTGAATGCTCCTGTTAATTGAATAACATTATTTGGCAAAGTAGCTATTCAATTAACAGGGTTCCACTGTATTAGACCTAATCATTAGGCTCCAAAAGTGTTTAATCATGTTCTGGCAGGTTTAAAATTACAAGTTATTTTATGTTTCTGTCTTTTTTCAATTTTTATCATTTTATTCCATTGTTCCCAATATTAGGCTCAGCACAGGGTATTACAAAATTACGCAACAGCGAAGGGGTTAATTATTATTTTTTTCAAATCTTTCAAAAAATTTCTGCAAAACCATATCATGTGAGCCTCTCATTGGAACAAGCTCATTAAGCTTGTTCCAATGAGAGGTCACGTCATATGGTTTTGTTGACATTTTTTCCAACTTCTGTTTTTGCCTATTACATGAGCGGATGTTGCCGATTTTCACTTAGTAAAGGGTTAATTGTATAATTGTCACTGGCAACGTAACTATTCAATTAACATGATTCCACTGTGTGTTGGGTTTTTATGAAATGTGAAAAAAATTACAATGCTTGTTAACCTTTTTCAAACATAACGACCATATATCTTGGGTGCTTTTTCCAAAATTGCTATTAAAATTTTATAATATTTTCCCCCCTCAAATGATAAAACTATCAACACCTGTGGATTGATGGTTCGATTCTGACCCACACCTTCTGCTCTGTGCCCTTAGAGCAAGGCACTTATTCCTGGTTGTCCATCTAGGGGTACGGTTATTTTACGTTTCTGTCTTTTTTCAATTTTTATCATTTTCTTCCATTGTTCCCAATATTAGGCTCAGCACACGGTATTACAAAATTACGCAGCAGCAAAGGAGTTAATTATTATTTTTTTCAATTCTTTCAAAAAATTGCGGCAAAACCGCACGTGGGCGGATGTTGCCAATTCATTTAGTAAAGGGTTAATTGTATAATTGTCACTGGCAAAGTAACTATTAAATTAACATGATTCCACTGTGTGTTGGTTTTTATGAAATGTTACGATGCTTGTTAACCTTTTATATGCCCGTTTTGAAAAAACGGGTCGTATTATGGTATACCACTGTCTGTCTGTCCATCTGTCTGTCCGGTCACATGTCGTACGATAACTCAAGAACGCTTTGAGAGATTTTCGTGATTTTTACCTTAACTTGACATAGTCAAGATAAGCTATTGCCATCACGTGTGCGGAAGTCTGTTAGTCTGTGAGTCTGTGACGTCTGTTCACATTTTCCTTTAGCACGGGCTACACCCCGCAGTTCTTGTCTGATCGTCACGAAATTTCATATGCAGGTTTGGGGTCATATCTAGATGAGAACGTCCCCTTTTGGTCGCGATTGGGCAACCGGTATGGCTGCCCAAGCCCAAAACCCGAAAACCATTAGCACAGTCTACAGGTCGTATTTATGAAGGGATTTCATTGTAACTTGTTAGGATGCCTCTGTATAATGCCTAGATGAGAACGTCCCCTTTTGGGCATGATCTATCAACCGTGATGGCTGCCCAAGCCCGAAACGGAAAAACTTTTAGCACAGTCTGCAGGACATGTTTAATGTGGAGGGATTTCATTGTAACTTGGTAGGATGAATCCTTATGATGTCTAGATGAGAATTTCCCCATTTGGGCATGATCTGCCAACCTTGACGACTGCCCGAGCCCAAACCCGAAAACCTTTAGCACAGTCTACAGGTCATATTTATTGAGGAATTTCATTGTAACTTGGTGGGTTGACTTCATACAATGTCTAGATGAGAAAGTCCCCCTTTGGACGTGAGTGGGCAACTGTGACGGCTACAGGGGCCCGAAGCCCAAAAACCTTTAGCACAGTCTAGAGGTCATATTTATTTAGGGATTTCATTGTAACTTGGTAGGATGACTCCAAATAATGTCTAGATGAGAACGTTCCATTTTGATCGCGATCATGCAGCCTTGATGGGTGCCCGAGTCCAAAAACCTTTTGATGAGAATTTCCCCATTTGGGCATGATCTGCCAACCTTGACGACTGCCCGAGCCCAAACCCGAAAACCTTTAGCACAGTCTACAGGTCATATTTATGGAAGGATTTCATTGTAACCTGTTAGGTTGACTCCATATAATGCCTAGATGATGACATCCCCTTTTGGTCGTGATTGGTCAGTTGTGATAGCTACAAGTGCCCGAAGCCCGAAAACCTTGAGCACAGTCTACAGGTCATATTTATGAAGGGATTTCATTGTAACTTCTTAGGATCACTCCAGATGATGCCCAGATGAGATTGTCCCCATGGTTGCGATCATTCAGCCATGATGGCTGCCCGAGCCCGAAGCCCGAAAACCTTAAGCACAGTCTACAGGTCATATTTTTATACTGTACCAATGACCCAGACATAGCTGGTGCTAACTCTTAAAATATAGGGCCAAACACAAATTTTGCCCCCCAATCCCCAAAATTTGCATCTAAAACCAAAGAAAACATGTCCTGAATGGCCCTCCACACTTCACCTCTACTGCGCATGCGCAGTGTCAAGGACGTTCCGAAATTGGTGCCATTAATCATTCTTAGTTTGGCCCTTCATCAGTTAACATCTGACTGATCTTTGTGCTTGTAAATCTCAGTTTAAATGATGCCAGACACATAAATATTAGTGAAATGGTGATTCTAAGGAGGATAGAGAAGGAGGAGAGGAAAAATGTGTGACAGAATATTATCAGGGCTGTAACTTAAAATTTTTTAATGAAATTATGTTAAGTTACCTATTTTCGAGGCAGCAGCCATTTTGTTGTCATTCTTGTTATTTAGTTACACTGATTTTTCAGTGTTTTCCTCTCTCCCTTTCCTTTAAGTCCCCTCTTGCTATTCTCCCATGTTTTTGGCATAGTTTCTGTAATTATTATTACTAAAATTTCTTGGGAGTTTTAGCTGAATAACAGAATGAATTCTGTTCTTTTCCCCATGTTTACGTCTTCACCTATAGGTGGTTAGGCGTTGTGTTCTGCATCTACCATCTGATGTTCTGCAGTTTCTTCCCTGGAAGTCTCTGTTTTGCATCAGATAGTGTATTTTTGGTAACTGATTTTGGGCCTGGGTGCCTGGAGTCTTATTTTAGTGTTTTTACACTCATTGTTTACATTTACAACAGCCCTCTGTGTGAGGGGGGGATTTCTTGAAAATAATATCTTGATGTTAATTTAATCATAACTAGATACATTATTATTGTTCGCAAGTGTTGCATAAATTGTTTAAAATATTTTTAAATTTTTTGTCACACTTAGGCTTAGGATCCATTGGGGCTCAACATTACTTTTCAGAAACTTGGGCTGTTCTGAAAAAATATTTTTTCAAAATATTTTGATTTCAATTATTTTTTCTATGTTAATGGATCATATTATTATTATGTATTTTGATTGTCAGGGGTTGGTGCGAGTACCAGGACTTTGTTTTCTTTTCACATTGAAAGGATTTTGATCAATTGTAATAAGAGGAAGTCTTCCTCTGACTTTTATAATCATTCTATATGTAGTCAGTGTACTCGCATTAACTCCTGTTCTGTATCTGATGATTTCGATGACAACATGGGAAGCGTATGTCACGGTATGTTAGTGGGGAATTGGACATTCCGGTCCTTTCTCCGCAGGGTCACTCTACTTTATCAATTTCTATTTCAGACGATCAAGATTAGGGTGATGTATCTGTGATGTCTTCCAACAGTGTGCCTCCGTCGTCACAATTAATGAAGGGCTAGCAGAAAAGTGCTCATGTAAATACGCCAATTGCCTAAGAGGACCCTAGTAGGTTCGACGGCCTTTGACGTCCGCTAGCTCGCCCGGTGTAGCGTCCATTCATCGAATTTTTCGGCAGCCGGGTTCGTCCGTTGCGGTCTAGAAGGAGTTTTGGGGTGATGCAAGCACTATAAATCAACCAAATGCACACCCAGTGACGGTGGATTAGAGGGAGAACGGGGGAAGCCTTTTAGTCCGGTTCATAGCTCGGTCTAGTCCATCCGGACGGCGAGCGAAAGAGACCCCTCTCTCGTACAGCAACATCTGGCCCCAAAACAAAATGTTTCGCATTCGGAGCATACGTCCGCCGCTCGGGATGCTCCGACATATAGTCAGTCCGGAGAGACTGTCAATAAGGCTTCCTCATTCTCATGGTAGCGCACACGACCGCTCTTGGCTACGTGACCTCGGATATCCAGTCAGCTTCGCCAGTCAGAGAATCATCGGCGACCAGGTCACACCATCCGGTAGCCAGGGACACGAGGCCTGCAAACTCCGGACGTTCGCATAGGAAAGTGTGCGGGAGTCAACGTACACGGAGCTTCCGGCGGCAATGCATCGTAAGACCGCTACTGCACAGGCCTCGGGGACGGACGTGCTATCCTAAATAGCACAGCTTATCGCAGCATCCCAGCAACAACTGAATCTGTCGCATAATGTTTTATCCGACGATGCTGGGTCAGGACGCTCTTCTACAGGTTCTTTCGTCGGACCAGAATGGTGCAATGCCGGATAAGAAACTGATAGCGTCAGTGGACTTAGAAATTTTTGATTCGGTTCAGGGACATCGTCCCTCAGTTCCGACATAGTCCAATAATGTCACACAAACTTTCGAATTATTGAACGACGCTATATATATTTATTATTATATGCTTGCTATTACCAAGCATTTCTGGTTTCTTGTTCGCAAAGTTACGGAGATGTCTTTCAAAAGTGTGCCTCTGTCGTCATAGTTAATGAAGAGCTAGCGGCAATAAGTGCTCATGGAATATGTCTATCGCCTAAGAGGTCCCTTGTAGGATCGACGGAGTGACATTCGCTAGCTCACCCGGTGTAGCGTACATTCATCGAATGGTTCGGCTGCCAGGTTCGTCCGTTGCGATCTAGGAAGGAGATTTGGGTGATGCGAGCACTATAATTACTTTAGTACTCACCCAGTGACGGCGGATTGAGGACAGATCGGAGGAAGCCTGTTAGTCCGGTTCCTGGCTTGTCCAGGTCCGTCCGGGCTGTGAGCGAGAGAGGTCCCTCTCTCGTCCAACAACATAGGGGACCGCATGTTGTGGTTCAGATATTTTACATTCGGAGCATATGTCCGTCGCTCGGGACGCTCTGTTATATTGACAGTCCGAGAGACTGTCGATAATGCTTCCTCATCCTCACAGCAGTGCACACGACCGCACATTGGCTACGTGACCTCGAGTATCCGATCAGTTTCGTCATTCAGTGATTCCATGGCGAACAGGTCACGCCATCCGGTAGCCAAGGGACACGAGGCCTATACACTCCGTTCGCTCGCATATTAGTAGTATGCACGGGGTAACGATCACGGAGCTTCCAGCGGCAATGCATCGTAGGACCGCTTCTCCACAGGCAGGGTTCATACAGCTCTTGAAAAACCCTTGAAAATGAGTTTTTTCTTGAAAAACCCTGGAATTTGAAATTAGCCCTTGAGAAACCCTTGAACTTTCAGAAATCTCTTGAAATACCAAGCTATTTCCTGGGCATTGTAAATATTTGTGTACTCGCCTTTTACTTGTTTGTTGCGCTCGTGTCGCTCAGTTAAAAAAAAAAAGAAAAAAGTATGGAACGTTTTACCAAGATTACTGTAACACAGATCACACTTTGGGTACCAGTACTTCCTGACTTCCAAAGTCAGATCCGTGTCACATGAATCTTAGATTTTTAGAGCTCAAACAACAAGCTGGATAGTATATGTAGCCCTTGAAAAAAAAGAAAAAAGCCCTTGAAAAACCCTTGGAAAAACCCTTAAACTTTGTGAGCAAATTTTTGTATGAACCCTGACAGGCCTCAGTGACGGACGTGCTATCCGAGTTAGCACAGTTTTTTTGCAGCATCCCAGCAATCGACAGTTTCTTGGTCGAATCAGGAATTATCCGACGGCGCTGGGTCGGTGCGGTCCGCGGTTGCATCAGGTACGGACGACCGAACGCTTTATAGGGTCCGACAGGATGGCGAAAGGGATTCAAAAGTTTTAGAGTTTTCCCTTTCGTAGCATCGGAAGCTGCCATACATATCTTCCGGCATTATCTTCCAGTGATTGTTATTTCGGACTACATTGCTGCGATGTTGGATAAGAGACTTATAGCGTCATTGGACACGGAATTTTGGATTGGTTCAGGGACATTGTCCCTGACTTTCCGACACAGTCCAATAATGTCATTAGAACATGTGTATTATTTATCGACGCTATATATATATAAGCCTGCTATCAAGCATGATAGTTTAGTTTCTTGTCCGCAATGCTCATTTCTGCCTTTTATCATTTATACGAATAATTTATTTTGGCAGAACAGGGCATACCGAGAGTTCATATGCGTCTAGACGGCGTGGTTAAAGACTGGAAATAATCTTTTTCGCCGTCTATGTCTTTTCCAACCACACTGTTGGAAACGACAATGATGTCTAATAGACTTAACTTAGACGCTTTATCATACGTAATCCACCTTACTGAGGCGTTATCATTACGTCTTCAAGAGAAAGAATTCCGGGATATAATCCTCAATGTGATTTCTTTTGAGGGCAGTAGTTTGTTCACGTATAACTCCGCCCTTCAGTGGCTGCTTGGAGTTGGTTAGACGTGACACAGCCCTAGCTACATCCACGCGCGTGGATAGTAAGGTGAAGAACTCTCTCAGAGTTGCTTCGTTCTCGGAGAAGCTTCTCTTCGACGGCAACTTTTCAGCAATCCATGAATTGCTCGATTTACACGTTCTCTTGTCTATCTAGTGTAGCAAGAGATTCAGACTGGGGCAAACATTCGGTGGTTGACTCAGAGAGTGCCACTGCAGTTGCCGGATCCGAGTTTTATAATTATGACGGTTGCCAGTCAAACAGGTTGGGATATAATATTGATCCCAACGGATTCGAAGTGCCAGGGTCTTTGGGTTCCGCAGTCTCTAAGCAAGCACTTATCTGCCACGGAATAATGTTTTTTTTAGGCTTGCTTTATGTCATTGGATGAACATTATTCAGAAACGCATGTCCAAATCCTGTCCGTTAATTCGACAGTAGTGGCGTATCTCCGGAACCAGGGAGGCACTCATTCGTTTCCGTTATTCAATTTAATGGAAAGAATCCTTCTGTTTGTTATAGTACACCAAGTTCTGCTTCGGTCCGTCATATTCCGGGTCGTCTGATTGTATTACCGGACTCCCGTTCACTTATGGGTCGCTTGTTGCCGTCAGAATGGACTCTCAACAAACAAGTATTCAATCAGATTTGCTATCAATGGGAGTGCCCAATGATAAATTTATTTGCGACACAACTTGCTTGTCAATTGCAGACGTATGTGTTTGCTTGTCCGGATCTCTGAGCTTATGTTGTTAACGCTCTATTGATCTAATAGGACGGAATGATAGGATATGCGTATCCTCCTGCGCTGTTGTTTCAGCAAGTATTGCTAAGATAAACAACCACAATACATTTCTGTTGATAGCATCTCTGTCTTCACAGAGACCGTGGGTAAATTTACTCTGATGTCTACTGTGGGACTTAACGCGAAATCTTCCTCCATGAGAGGATCTTTTTTCGCTGGGTAAAATCGTGTCATCTTTATCACAACCCGCAGGGTCTCAACCTTCACGTATTCCGTTGTGTGGTCCTTATTGCATTGTAAGCATTGTACTGGACGAGCTTTGGACGTGATTTCTTACTATAGGAGAACCTCTTCTTCGCTATACTATGCGGCTAAAGTGGAGGCTCTTCTGTCATTGGTGTAGGGATCACTATGTTGATATTGTTGATCCCTCCATACTAGTCATTGCAACTTTTTAGTATACTTGTTTGACAAGATCTACTGCAGCCTGTTATTATTAAGGTTATAGGTTTATGTTACCTCATACCTATGCACTCTATGATAGTTTACAATTGAGTCTTATGTCTCTTTATCTAAGTCAGTTAGTAACTTTCGATAAATGGACTTAGAATCATTAGATTAAATTCCTATACGGAATTTAACTTCGGTTCTTATTTAGCTAAGTAATCATTTGAGCCTCTGGAAACAGTAGTTTTCAAATTCTGACCTTTTAGACAGTAATTCTGTTGGCTTCTCTTTTACTGAAGAGTCAGTGAGTTTCATGCACTATCGGTGGATGATTTTCACTTTCGTAGTTTCGGAATCACTACTTCCTTTACTATTTAGGTTGGATTTTTGCATAAGAGTCAGGCTCATAATTAATATCCGGAACCTATTGTTATTAAGGTCCTTCCGTCTTCGTACGGGCATAGGCCTTTACTCTGTCCGGTTAGAGTTTATGTATTTATAAACAGATATCTGTTTATTACTACGGGCTTAAGCTTCTTCTGTCTTTGATGCCTAATAGAAGGACGTTACACTCCATTCTATTGCTAATGGATTCAATTAACTATCGATGCTGCTTATGGTATATCATTGACTCAGCAGTTGTGTTTGAGATTTCGGCTCATGAAGTAAGAGTTCTTCTACATCTTGGGCTTACATTAATAGTGTTGCTATTATAGATTTTTGAAGGCTGCTCATTGCGCTCAGCCATCCACATTCATGAATTTTTATCTCAGAAATATCGAGTCCATTTCTGGAGGCCTCTATTGTTAGGTCTATTATCTACTGCTCAGAATGTCATTCACTTAACAGTTGCTACTATAGCTAGGTAGGCTGTCTGTTTCGGCAGTGACTCCGTTCTGCTGCCCTCTTCGCTCTGGGCTATTTGACCCAGGGCAAGAAAAAGGGGGGGGGGGGGGAGGGTGTTTCCTTGGGTCACCTGTTTTACTATAAAAACAAGGGGATACCTCCTCCGGAGTTAGTAATTCTGAGCTGTTATTGGGATGGTTGTTTAGTGAGAAGTTTATGTTTTAAAAATTCATTCAGGTCTTAGTTTTTAAAGTATAGCTTTTGAATATAGCACGTGTCAACGGACATTATTATACAATCCTCAGACACTTTTAAGGAGTATAAAGAGTCTCTATTCTCTAGACTTACTTTATTTATTGGCTTACTTTAGAAATTATTAGTTTAAGGATTATACTAGATATTAATAGAGTACATGGATGTATGATGCTCAATTTTGGAAGGTGTTGTATCTTTCTAATTTATCATAAATAAGAAAGATACATGTAAGGCCTAATACTTCTTTTTCCCTAGAGGGGATGACTCTATTTTATATAATTGAGCGTATTCCATCTTGCTCTATGTCCTTGGCCCTCCAGCCTTTTTACTATTCAACTATGTCTGGGTCATTGGTACAGTATAAAAATGTTAAAAAATTTATAGTAATTTATATATTTTTTATACTTACCAATGACCCAGACGGGGATGGCCCTCCCAGGAGTTGGGAACTCTTACCTCCCCGCTGAGTACATAGCGCTTACCAGGCACTGGTTATAAGAATGATTAATGGCGCCAATTTCGGAATGTCCTTGACACTGCGCATGCGCAGTAGAGGTGAAGTGTGGAGGGCCATTCAGGACATGTTTTCTTTGGTTTTAGATGCAAATTTTGGGGATTGGGGGGGCAAAATTTGTGTTTGGCCCTATATTTTAAGAGTTAGCACCAGCTATGTCTGGGTCATTGGTAAGTATAAAAAATATATAAATTACTATAAATGTTTTAACATTTATGAAGGGATTTCATTGTAACTAGGTAGGTTGACTTCATATAATGTCTAGATGAGAACGTCCCCTTTTGGACATGATTGGGCCACTTTGACGGCTAAAGGTGCCCAAAGCCCGAAAACCTTTAGCACAGTCTACAGGTCATATTTTTGAAGGGATTTCATTGTAACTTGGAAGGATGACTCCAAATAATGTCTAGATGAGAACGTCCCATTTTGGTCGTGATCATTCAGCCTTGATGGGTGACCAAGCCCAAAAACCTTTAGCATAGGCAAAAGGTTATATTTATAGAAGGATTCCATTGTAACCTGTTAGGTTGACTCCATATAATGCCTAGATGATGACATCCCCTTTTGGTCGTGATTGGTCAACTGTGATGGGCCGAAGCCCGAAAACCTTGAGCACAGTCTACAGGTCATACTTATGAAGGGATTTCATTATAACTTCGCAGGATCACTCCAGATGGTGCCCAGATGAGATTGTCCCCTTTGGTTGCGATCATTCATCCATGTTGGCTGCCCGAGCCCGAAGCCCGAAAACCTTTAGCACAGTCTACAGGTCATATTTATGAAGGGATTTCATTGTAACTTGGTAGGTTGACTTCATATAATGTCTAGATGAGAACGTCCCCTTTTGGACACGATTGGGTAACTGTGACGGCTTCAGGGGCCCAAAGCCCGAAAACCTTTAGAACAGTCTACAGGTCATAATTATGAAGGGATTTCATTGTAGCTTGGTAGGATGACTCCAAATAGTGTCCAGATGAGAACGTCCCCTTTTGGTCATGATCATTCAGCCTTGATGGCTGCCCGAGCCCAAAAACCTTTAGCATGTCTGTAGGTCATATTTATGGAAGGATTTCATTGTAACTTGTTAGGTTGACTCCATATAATGCCTAGATGATGACATCCCTTTTTGGTCGTGGTTGGTCAACTGTGATGGCTACAGGTGCCTGAAGCCCGAAAATCTTGAGCACAGTCTACAGGTCATATTTATGAAGGGATTTCATTGTAACTTCATAGGATCACTCCAATTGATGTCCAGAAGAGAATGTCCCCTTTTGGTTGCAATCATTCAACCATGATGGCTGCCCAAGCCTAAAGCCCAAAACCCTTTAGCACAGTCTTCAGATCATATTTTGAAGGAATTTCATTGTAACTTGGTAGGTTGACTTCATGTAATGTCTAGATGAGAACAGCTCCTTTTGGACACCATTAGGCAACTGTGTTGGCTACAGGGGCCCAAAGCCCGAAAATCTTTAGCACAGTGTACAGGTGATATTTATGAAGGGATTTCATTGTACCTTGGTAGGATGACTCTAAATAATGTCTAGATGAGAACGTCCCCTTTTGGTCGCGATCATTCAGCCTTGATGGCTGCCCGAACCCAAAACCCCAAAACCTTTAGCATAGTCTATTGGTCATATTTATGGAAGGACTTCATTGTAACCCTTAAGTTTGACTCCATATAATGCCTAGATGATGACATCCCCTTTTGGTCGTGATTGGTCAACTGTGACGGCTTCAGGGGCCCCGAAGCCCAAAAACCTTGAGCACAGTCTACAGGTGATATTTATGAAGGGATTTCATTGTACCTTGGTAGGATGACTCTAAATAATGTCTAGATGAGAACGTCCCCTTTTGGTCGCGATCATTCAGCCTTGATGGCTGCCCGAACCCAAAACCCCAAAACCTTTAGCATAGTCTATTGGTCATATTTATGGAAGGACTTCATTGTAACCCGTAAGTTTGACTCCATATAATGCCTAGATGATGACATCCCCTTTTGGTCGTGATTGGTCAACTGTGACGGCTTCAGGGGCCCCGAAGCCCAAAAACCTTGAGCACAGTCTACAGGTCATATTTATGAAGGGATTTCATTGTAACTTTGTAGGATCACTCCAGATGATGCCCAGATGAGAATGTCCCCTTTTGGTTGCGATCATTCAACCATGATGGCTGCCAGAGCCCAAAGCCCAAAATCCTTTAGCACAGTCTACAGGTCATATTTATTAAGGGATTTCATTGTAACTTGTTAGGTTTACTTCATATAATGTCTAGATGAGAACGTCCCCTTTGGACGCAATTGGGAAACTGAAGGCTACAGGGACCCGAAGCCCGAAAACCTTTAGCATAGTCTACAGGCCATATTTATGAAGGGATTTTAATGTAACTTGATAGGATGACTCGTTTTGGAATAATTTCACTGTAACTTTTGTTGATATACGTTAACTGTGAGGGCCACATACATTAACTGTGAGGTCATATTAACCCACCCCTCAGCTCTTTAGTACAGTGTACACCTCATATTATTTTTATCATAAACATAGCATACGGGGAACAGAAATGAACATATTCCCAATTATCACAATTCTTGTCTTATTTCATAATCCTTTCATAAACATTGAACATTATCCTTTCCATCAAACACAACACACAAGTTAAGCTACAGTGTCATTGACACTTTCATTGGGTAAGTGGTGTATATCGATGGAGGGAAGCTCCCTTTTGTTTAGTGTTGCCATTCGATTAGTCATTCCAGAGTTATGGGACTTTATTACTTAGAAAATTGTTGATTTTTTACACGTCGTACGATAACTCGAGAACGCTTTGAGAGATTTCCACGATTTTTTGGTAGGTGGTTTATGTTGATGGAAGGAAGCTCCCTTTCGGTTGCTGTTGCTGTTCGATTAGTCATTCCAGAGTTATGGGACTTTATTTTTCACATGTCTAACAATAACTTGAAAATGCTTAGAGCAATTTTCATGATATTTTGGTTGCAAGTATATGTTGATAGAAGGAATCTCCCTTTCGATTTGTGTCACTGTTCGATTTGTCATTCCTGAGTTATGGGACTTTATTCATCAAAATATAGGCAATTTTCCACATGTTGGACTTTGAGCAATTTTCATGATTTTTTGGTGGCAAGTATATGTAACCTGACAAGTACACATGTATACTCATATTGTGTGGTTCCCTCTTGTAATTAATAATGGGCGTATCATGTGCTCATGGGTGCATTATTCAAACATAACAACCATATATCTTGGCTGCTATTTCCAAAATTGCTATTAAAATTTTATAATATCTTTTCCCCTCAAATGATAAAACTATCAACACCTGTGGATTGATGGTTCCATTCTGACCCACACCATCTGCTCTTTGCCCTTAGGGCAAGGCACTTATTCCTGATTGTCCGTCTAGGGGTACGATGGCGCTGTGTACCAAGGTGTACTCCATGTTGATGGCACCCTTGCCTTCAACAGCTTCTAACCCTGTTTGTGCAGGGTTAATAAGGTGGAGCAGGGGTCAGCCTGGCAGTTGATTTTAGGGAGAAGTGACTTCTCCCTCCAGAGACTTTAGGGAGAAGTCAGGGGCCAGGAGGGAGAAGTCAGTGGACATGAGGGAGAAGTCAGAAAAAAACAAAACTTATATGACATCGTGACAAAATAAATGTACATAGAGGACACAATTGTGGAGAAAAAATATAAATAAAAGTTATACTTACACACACAAAACTAAGTCATGTAGGTTAAAATCCTCCCCCTCCCCTACAAAAAATTGTGTCGTCCATGGTTTCTGAATACCCTAACTTTTTCCCTAGTAGTGATGACTAGGGTTACCATGCAGTTGATTTTTTATTTGCCTCAGTGCAGTGGATTTGAAATTTAGCATTACCCATGGTGGGTGTTCTCTGTAATAGAAGGTATATTCTTTTTAAAAAAATATTTAAAGTATTTAAAATAAATTTCAAGTTCGCATAAGAAGCTGGGTCATTCATGGTTTCTGAATGTCCCAATTGAATTGAAAAGCGTAGTTAAAAAAGTTTTCAACATCCTTCGTAAATTAAGCGTCATTAACAATTTGAGCTAATTTATTTCTAAGGTAAATGACAAAATATTTCAGTTGTCTCCCTTACCTGCTGTGCTGGGTGATAATACTCAGTTCAGAAAAATGACAATTTCTGCAATCCATCTTACATTGACGTGCGATTGGTGCTATAAGGCCTGCCATTCTTGTCCATACTAATATGAGTGATTTCTAGCGTTTGCCTTATTACATTTAACCCCCTTCCAACACAAGTTTTCAAAGAAAAACTTTCAGTTTCAATGCAAAAACTGCAGGGCGAATTTCAATGCAACCCATTTTTCAGTGGAACAGAGCATAACCGTAAGTAATTTTGACGTTTTTATGGATGAATTGTCCCCTGCACATTTTTTATGGTTTTGAAATGGTGGTTACCTAACTTTAATAAATTCTAATAAACTCGATGCGTGTCTTGTGTGATTCATTGTTTTTGTTGACATTTTTGGTTTTAAATAGCATCTTGTGCTGGTTGCTATCAGTTTGGGCGTATTGTTCGAACGACTATGCCATTACAACTCTTTTCAGAAATATAAAATTAGGCTAGTTTAGGCTATTTTCCGAGCCGTATGACGGATTTTAACAGCAGCTTTTTTTTTTTACTTTTTTGTGAATGTGGAAGCATTGTTTTGTTTTTTTGAAAATAAAACATAAGAAAATACAGTAAACTGACATGTCTCCCAAGGACGTTTTGGAGGGCGACTTGAATTTCGCCCCCAATGTAAGCCAAGGCGACTTGAGGAATGACAAGGCGACTTCTTCGCCCTAGTCGCCCACTCGGCTGACCCCTGAGGTGGAGAGTCTGACGGTTGCTCACCACTGCTCTGTGGATATCTCTAGGTACTTCCAACTTCCTCCATCGATAAAACTGTCTAGCATGATATGACCTTAGGTGTTGAAAGTGTTAAACACAAACAAACAAAGAAACATCAACACCCATATAAGTATGTAACCCTAAATAACTTTTTCCTCTCCTGTTAGGGCCCCGTGAAGCTTTGAGATTTGATTCAATTTCAAATCTTAAGTAGATATTTGGTTTGATTCGAAATTGGCTACCCAGTTCGTTTCCCTCAAATCTTTTTCATAGGAATATAGCTTCATATCATCATCTTCATCGTCTCACAAAATGTATACTTCATATGGAAATCGTACATAAATAATGTTGAAATAAAAGTCCAAGTGTACTGGTAACTTCCTCTAATTTAACATAAATAACATCTGTACTTATGCCACCAGCCATGCTAATTCCAATATAACTAGTCCATACCACAGTTAAATGTAAATTTAAGGTTTCTAAGCAATGTCGGCGATGAACTATAATCCTTACATGGTAATATTCCAACTACATCATCCAGGCAAGCCTTTGATGAAAGCATGCCTTGATGATGTAGATTGATCATTTTGTCAGTCGGGATTTGAGACATCACAGACAGAACAAATAAGGTTTATGTTACCAAACTCAGGGGCAAATAGTTTTTAGCTTACCAGACTGCAAGGACAAACTATAGTGATTAGTTTTCATCTGCTGTCCATTATCTCTGAAGTAGTGTTTGGGCATTCTTTTCCACATCTGTAGGCCTGATCTCAGTAAAAATGTTTGTGACTGATGCATGAGGTGGGGTTTTTTCAGTTTGTTCCAAGCAAGTTGATGCCCTCCTTTATTGGTGGGATAAAAACTCCCTATTAAAAAGAATCTTTTCATGAACCAATAGTTTCAATGACTATGATATTTGATATTGATCTTCCTTTTGAGGTGTTTTTTCAAAGTAAATCAGAGGGGCATTATTTGCACTTGCTTTGGGAGTAGCAAGTTTTTTGGGCATCTCACAAATTAACAATTTTTATACCCCCCGCACCGAGTTGTAGGGGGGGGGGGGGGGGGGGTATATTGGAATCACATTGTCCGTCTGTCCATCCATCTGTAGACATAATTTTGTCTGGAGAGTTTCTCAGACGTTTATGGACCAATCAGCTCGAAACTTGGTATGAATGTTCACTACCATGGGAACCTGTGAACCTGCGATTATAGTTCTGGTCTGCTTATTTTTTCAGAATTTCGCCCCTTTTCAACTTCAAATAGCAGGCCTAGAATTTTGTCCAGAAATTTTCTCAGATGTTTATGGGTTGATTCCTTGGAAACTTGGTATGGATGTTTACTACCATGGGAACCTGTGCACCTGTGATTATAGTTTTGGTCGGACCTTTTTTGCCTGAGTTATGCCCCCTTTCATCTTAGAATGCACAAATTTTGTCCGGAGATTTTCTCAGATGTTAATGGGTCGATTCCTTTGAAACTTTGTATGTATATTTATTACCATTGGATCCTGTGCACCTGTGATTATAATTCCGAGCGGACTATTTTTGACATAGTTATGCCCCTTTTTCTCTTAGAATGTCTGAATTGCATAGAATTTTGTCCAGAGATTTTCTACGACATTTTTGGGTCAATTTCTTTGAAACTTGGTATGGATGTTTACTACCATGGGAACCTGTGCTTATAGTTTTGATCAGACTTTTTTTGCCAGAGTTATGCCCCTATTCATCTTAGAATGTGCAAATTTTGTCCGGAGATTTTCTCAGATGTTTATGGGTCGATTTCTATGCTAGAGGTCCCTAGTTCGATCTCCGTCCGGGACGACACGCATTGTGTCCTTGGGCAAGGCACTTTATTCCGGTTGCCTAGATAGGGGCACAATGACACCATGTACTAAGGAATTAGAATAATGGCAGCGGGGGAGTATGGATATGCCCATCTGGGACAGTCACACCTCTAGTTAGGACTGGGCTGATTTTGAATGAAATTGTGAACCCAATGTGAGTGGGTGATGCCTTTGATTTGTGAAAAATTATCCATCTCCTCTGTGAGAACCCACTGAGGCTCAAAATAAAAACAACTGACTGTGACATTTAGTTTGAAACAAGGGAGTATTTTCAATATGATCCCAACATTCCAAATCTGTTTATTATTGGGTCCAGTGTGGGGGTCTGCTCTTTAACAGTGAGTGATCATGAAGGAAAATATTTTCATACATCATCTTCTTCTCCCAAGTGTCTCCATCTTTAGCATAAAAGATCTTTGGAAAGATGATTTACAAGATTTTTCATGACAAGCCCATGGCGTCATATTTTAACTCTGGGTATTGTAAAAACATAAAAAATTCTTCTTCTTCCACACCTCTGCTCTATATATTGTATCATTTTAATGATGATTTACAAGGTTTTTTTTCAAATCAAGCCCTGGGGGACAAATTTAGTCGTGTCATGGTAGAGTGGAACCATGTTAATTGAATAGCCACTTTGTCAATGAAAATTATTTAATTAACAGAAGTATTTAAAATTAACAGGGTTTATGTTACTTTCCTGTTTTCTAGAGATAAACTTGGCATTTATTCAATTATATCTGGGTTTGACAGAGCTCTATGAGCTCTGTCAAACAAGATATAATAGATTAAATGCCTGTTTTGGATGTTCTGAGGCCAAATAGGTCTATAAACAGTGGGAAACTGGGGAGAGTCAGGGTAATTTCGTGACAGGTTACACAATATTTTATTCAATTAACAAGAGTTTACTCTATAAACTATATTCAATTAACAGGTCAAATTTGTACTGAAGGTATGGTAAATGGTTTTGTGTTGGGAAATTATATTCAATTAACAGGGTTATTTAGTTAAGGGATATCCAATTAAGTAGGCTCCGCTGTACTTATAAATTTTAACACTGCTGGCAATTAGAGCTGGGAGGTTTTTATTTTTCAGATTCGTTTTCAGTTCAGTTAGGTTTCAGGAAGAAACCTTGATTTCGGTTCAGTTTTTCTTAGTGTTCAGGCTCTTTAACTGGTAATAAATCTAATAGTTTGTATGATACTGACCATTACAAAAGTCCTGAACCTATTGGGTTCAGTCTAACTTCTGTTTGATCATTCTTGGGGGGTTCTAGGAGATCAGTTGCTAAGCCTACAGTTAAACCTAGAAGTCCTGTCCCGAATTGTGCGCTTATCTAGGCTTAATTGTGCGTAGGAATTGCGTGCAATTGCCATATCGAATGGGCATCTAAAGCACGGCAGGCTCTCCTGATTACTCATAGCAAACACAGGCAATGTTTCTGCCAATGGCATCCAAAGCACGGCAGGTTCTCCTGGTTACTCATAGCAAACACGGGCAATGTTTCTGCCAATGGACCTCCGGGTTACCCGGAGGTCCATTGGCTGAAACATTGCTTGTGCACAGGCCATATGTACAGAATTTGATAGCCTTACTATGGCCATAACACGTTGATTAACGCGCAGATCGACGTGCTATTTGTGCGCATTTCATGACAGGACTTCTGGTTTTAACCGTATTCATTCAGAAAAAAATGCCATAAATCAGGGTAACAAATGAACAAAATTCATCTAATCTATGTACAGTTAAAACTAAAAGTCCTGTCCTGAAATGCGCACAAATAGCACGTCGATATGCGCATTAATCTACGCGATATGACCATAGTAAGGCTATCAAATTCTGTAAATATGGCCTGTGCACAAGCAATGGTTCAGCCAATGGACCTCCGGGTATCCCGGAGGTCCATTGGCAGAAACATTGCCCATGTTCGCTATGAGTAACCAGGAGAACCTGCCGTGCTTTGGATGCCATTCGATATGGCAATTGCGCGGAATTCATACACGCAATTAAGCCTAGATAAGCGCACAGTTTGTGACAGGACTTCTAATTTTAACTGTAGTGATCTCATTGTCACATTTCCCCTCCAGACGAGTCAACAAGGGAGATGTGATAATCAGAAAATGAGTACTTGCCCTTTTGCCAGATGACTTAGTGACAAGAGTCCATGGTGGTCGCTAGTCCAGTTCCCTCCAAGTAAGGCAGTTTGGTCAGTTTATGCATGAACACAGTAAAATCATTTGGCCATTTTTTGATGAAGCATGTGGTTTTGTTTTGGGGTTTGCTTTAAAAACCAGAACTAAACTGATAAAACACTCAGCCCTATTGGTAACGATAGAAACATTAGAAAAATCTCTCAAAAGCTTGCTCAAAATTATTCTGTATTTGACATACAGCATCTTTACAAGGGTGATTTATGATTTGTTTAAAACATGAACCTGAGGTCGTATTTAAGGGTGTCCTCCTAAGGTTCCCAAATATTAACAGCTTTTAAAATTAACATTATGAGTAATGGAGACAACATTAAAAACAATCATACCCTTCTGTACCATTCCTCCGAATGCTTCCATATTTGGTACATAACATCTTTGTGAGAATGATTTACACTTTTGTTCTAAACATGTTCATGGGGTGCCTTGAGGCCCCCAGATTTCAACACTGTGGGTATTTGATAGAACATTAAAAAATTATTGTTCTCCAAGACCTCTGCTTGAAATACATCTACAGTAAAACCTGTCTTGAGAGACCACTGTCTTGAGAGACCACCTGTCTTGAGAGACCACATCTACCAGGCACCGATTGATTTTACTCTATAATGGACCTGATATGGGAGACCACCTGTCTTGAGAGACCACCTGTCTCGAGAGACCACTGTGACCTGGTACCAACTTGTATTTTTATGCCATAATGGACCTGTCTTGAGAGATCGCCCCTTTGAAGACTGAAACCATGACAAAAACTTTTTGCCTGTTGTGTAATTGGAAAATCCATTGTGGTTATATTAACATAATTAAAAGTATTAAAAGCTCTTAATTGGTTTTCAATTGGTAACTCATTGATTGAGATGTTTTTATAAGACCCCTGTGAAAAGATTAGGATTATTGCTGAATAAACAATTCCATACATACCTGAAGGGGGCGCGGTGGCTCATTTGGTAGAGGTGCAGGCTGCAAGCCGAGAGGTCCTCGGTTCGAATCCCACCTGCGGCAACCGCGTTGTGTCCATGGGCAAGACACTTCACCCCGATTGCCTACATGGGGGCACGATGACGCTGTGTACTGAGGCGTACTGCACGTCGATGGTGCGCATGTCTTCAACCAATCTAACCCTGCCTGTGCTGCGGTGCAGAGTTCAGAGTTACGATGTTGGAGAGCTGACAGCTGCTCGTCGTTGCTCGGTGGTTCTCTCCGGGTACTCCGGCTTCCTCCACCCGTAAAACTGTCACGGTCACGATTAGCCATTGTGCATAAGTATGTGACCTTAAACACCAATAAATATAAATATATGAATATACATACCTGAAATGTGACAGATAGGAATAAAAATAAATTTGTGTTGAAAATCTTTTTTTCGGAAAAAAGAACAGCTACAAAGTAATTACAAGAATCCATTCTTCTCCATTTCTGAGTTTTGTGGTTGGTTATTCACTGACTTGAGAAAACCTGAAACCTGTTATGAAAGACCACCTGTCTTGAGAGACCACTTTTGTGTGGCCCAAAGGGCGGTCTCTCAAGACAGGTTCTACTGTATTGCTAACTAACTATCCTAAAGTATTTTGTTTATATTTATATTATTTTCTGTTTTTAAAGTACTTAGCTTGTGGCATTATGTTGTAATTGACTTAAAATCTGCATTAGCTTATTCAATGCAGATCTTTTTTCAGCATTTTCAGGCTTTTTACTGATACGTCACCAGCATCTCTAATTTTAACATTGTGGTTCAGGCCTAAAAAAATTGTTTCTTAGGCCCTCCCTCGTGGTCATTTTGGCTGCCGCATGCTCTCTTCAAATAACCAATGCAAACTTCAAAAAATAAAATTAAATGGTTTATGTCTGATATTTTACTCAAGTTAATAAATTGATAAATTTGTTCCTTGAATGCAACAATGCTTTGAAATGCTTCAGCAGTGCAAAGCCTTCTTGCACTCAAGAGACAAAACACACCACCACCCATGCTATTATGTAGATTATTAGGCCTAAAACATAAAACAAACCAAGAATATGAACTTTTGATGGCGAAGAAATAATTACAAAAATGAAAAATAAAACAAAAAACCGCCCACCCACATGCGATTTTACAAAAAAATGACCAGAGAAACAGAAGATCTACTTTGTGGGCCTAATTGGGAAAACATTTTAAAATTATCAACTCACAAACCAACAGTCCAAGTGTTTTCATGTTCAGTACATAACATCTTTGTTAGGATGATTTACAAATTTGTTCAAGTCACCATTGGGTAGTTGAAGAGCAAATCCTCCTGCATGTGCCATGATTCGGCTATGGCACAAGATTTGCATGAATAGAAAATGGTGACATCGTTTCCTGGCACCACCATGAATTTGCAGAATCCAAATGATGGTTTACACAATTTCCAGACATCGGAAGCTGATTTTATCAGAATGAAATGTTCATTGTATACAGTTTACCCTTTATCTAATATGAATAGCAGACAACACTTCAAAAATAAAAAAAAAATTCTTAAGCAACTAAAGATGTTTTGCATCAAAAAACATACAGTTAAAACTAGAAGTTCTGTCCCGTATTCTGCACTAATTTGAAATAATAGCGCGTTAGGTTAGCGCAGAAAATCACCAGAGAATCACATCTGATGCACTGTAGTGTATCGCGATTTCTACAGAACTGTAACATGCGACAGCTGATTGATATTCAGTACCTGTAACAGACAATCAAAAGTAATTAAGTCGCACCTCCTACTGACATAAGGTGGCAATTAAATATTAGAATGCAGATACTCAGAAGACGATATGATGTTCATTCATCTTTTTTTCCCCCTTTATCAATTCATTTCGCGACAATACAAGAAGTATTTAAAAACGCGTATTGCGTGATTTTCGTTTTCGAAGATTGATGAGAAGATCATGCAGGTTGATTCAAGACGGCTAAACCTTAAGAAGGCAGAAGTAATGACGTTTTGCATTTCGAGAATTTTTAGCCTATCAATCAATCACAGCCGTTCTTCTGGGGGAACTAAGGGAAAGGCAATCGTGGTTGGAAACAAAGAATGCTCTCCACAGAATACTGAACTGACAGTGTATCGAAAATGTTGCGAGCGAATTACTAAATCGGAATGCTCAGCCATTTATAAAGAAAGTTTCAATTTCAAGAGATGGTGTTCCGTAAAAAAATATGGGTGAAAGCTGCTAAAGAAATTAATTATTCACCAAGAATTTTGAAAGTCAAATCAACAAAAATATGCCAACCGCACCCCCCCCCCCCCCCCTTCATTAGCAGAACCACCAAGTCCTCATCCATCTGTATCCCAACAAAGAGGGAAGCAGGAGTAACAAACTGCCAATTCCTCAGACACCACAACTCTTCCTCCCCACGCTAGCTTCATTTTTTAAAATAAAAGGTAAAAAAAAAGTATTCTCAAATTCTGTTGGTGGCCAATGTCACCTTCGATCAAAGAGATTTAAACAGGCTTAACATTATTAGTTTTTAAGGAACGTTGTATTAAACACGTGGATGCGTAATTATTTTATCCATCACGGCTGTTTGTGTGTGTGGGAGGGGGGTGGGGAATATTATATCTGGAAAAATCCTCCCCCCCCCCCCCCTCACCAATAAATTTGGCCAATTATTCACAGTACAGCATTTTAAAATTTCTCTCAAATTCTGGAATTTGCGAGAGAATGTCAAACAACCCTTGACATGCATGTATTTTATTCTATTTTGTTTTAGAAAGATATCCATGAAACATTTCAAACAATCATTGTCAATGTTTAATGGAGAGCTAAAAAATCTGAGGCAACTGAAAATTGTCTACATGCTCATGCAAGAAATTGATTAAAAATCTTTTTTTCATTTTCTGTCCACATGCAGCTTTTTTGGGTGAATTGATATTCTGACGTGGTACACTTGTTGGGTTAATATGTCGTGGGGAAGCATTACCAAATGACTGAGGACAATCAATGTAACAACTATTTATTCATGAAAAATATCTGAAAGAACGTTTTAGAAAACTTGGTGAGCATGAACATTGTGGATAATGTTTTTGTCCACATAATGACACATGGTTTGAGAAGTTGCTACATCCTCTTTCAGTTTCATACCACGGACGACTTGACCCATCATTCATGTGAATTTAACATTATCAGACACCGTGCATGACTGTACTTTTGATTTTGGATGTCCTGTGACCTGTCTAAAATCCATTCATGATACATGGTGAATGCTTTTGTACAGAAACACCAACAAAGTGGAATTTCCACGCATACTGGATTGTGTTATGTGAAAGAAACATTCTCAACTTCAAGTGAGCTTCGAACCAATATAAAAAGCCCAATGCATTGAACCATACTGTGTGTTCCTTGTGCTTGCTTTGTCACAGAAACTGAGTATATCATTTGGATGGAAATTCCACTCCTGGAGTGATTTGCCAACACCCCAATTATATGATAGGGAGTTCTTTGAAGAATAACTCTGGTCATCGAGTGAGGAGATGAGTACAAAAGGAGTTGCCTGGAGCTGAAATTTACAAGATTTCAGTCGGATATCCCAAACGATGGGTGGGGATGGGAATTTTAAAGACTCATTTCACACAAGACCCTGTATAAGTTTTATAGCTTTCTGTCTAATCCACCGTCAACTATGTTGTACTTTGTATCTCTTGAAAATGTTGAATAAATGTTGTTTAAACTAAGACCCTGTCATATCTCTAATATAGGCGTACAGTTCGTTTAGAGTGGACTGTCATTAAATCACCTGCACGGTGGCATTTTTACCGCACACACTTGAAAGTTGATGCTAAGAAGTTTAGTCCTGAAGCTGCCCTCAAACAGACTGCTGTGTGTTTTTCCTTGTTCATTTGTCCTTGTCGTACATACTTTTTCTTCAACAAACTGTGGGTGTAGGCTTTCACGTAAGCTCAACTTATTGTACTTTCACTTATGAGAGAGAGGGCTTGTCAGGTTTTAATTTTCATATATTTTCACCAGACAGTTGTTCCTTTGATTATTGTACTTTTTTGCTCCTCATTTATGGATAAAATATGATTATTATTTATTGATGCTGAAGGCTACATCAGCAGCTTGGGCTATACTGTGCCAACGGCCACATATGTGTTCGGATCAAAACGATAGGGGTTGATTTGGCCAGAGGACGCTCTGAGTGATTCCCATCATACTGAATAGCGTGTCGCGGCCCACTGTGTTTGTTATTATTAGGTGTAGCTGGTGATATGAACAAGGCCTCAAAAAGGAATGAGAAGGTTTTAAATGATACTGAAAATTTACTGTGAACTGCTTGTTAAAAATTCAGTTGGAAGTCTGAGCGGTATTATCGGTATTTGGACTTTTTATGGTGATTTTACGAACAGATTTATCCATGTTTTCCAAGTTGAACGAAGTCACAGATATTAATTGATAAAATGTTGGTGTCAAAACAATTTTTTAAGACGATTATCCGATTTGGCAGCCACTTTGATTTCACTGTCCGGGCTTCTTGTGAAAATTAAAACTGGTCATTCTGACAATTTTTTCGGCATTCAATTTTTCTGTCGTTTTTTCTTTCATTGTCTGATGTCACCACTAATTTACCAGGTGAACCTTATTCGAAATGATATCGACGGATGTTCAAGTCCAGTTACAACACATTTCTCATCCTAATTATATGTGTTGGAGTTCAAAGTTAACGACCTCGTGAATAATGCACTACAGTCTGCGTTACATAGTGCAGAAGTTATCGCATGTTTAATGAGGTGTACTTGACTGTTCTGCACTAGATAGCGCATTAACTAACAAGCATTTTCTGCACTAGATGTGACATGACTTCTAGTTTTAACTGTAGCTTATAAGCCTTAAGCTAAGTTTTTGAGGCAAAACTTGAGAAATTACTAATTTGAATGGCAATTTTTGCAAATAGTACTGGCTGATTATGGCTGTCAGATAAGATAGGCTAATAAAAAAGATTACCTGTTTCTCTAGCACCTCACTCATCATTGAAAAGCTGCCTTATCCTTCTATTTTTTACATGGAAATCTCTTCAGTGATACAAGTGCTCCAACATGCATTGTTTGGGTAAACTCAAAACTTGTTTTCTAAGTACCTTGCCAGTTATTTCTAGGCAAGTCTTGGCTGCCTCTGTAGGCAGACAAGATGTGGCTTGAAACAACTGCAAAGCTACAGGAGATAGACTTTCAAAGTATAAGGAAAATGTATAAAAATCTCCAGGCCCTTAGGGTTAAATTAGCAACTGCAGTATGTGAATTATTCACTGCTAAAAATACGTTTTTTTCCACAGAATAGTGTGGTGTTAAATTAATTCCAACTATTTTTATGTGTTGTGGTGAAACAAAAACTGTGTAGTGGCTCAGTGGTTATGGTGTTGGGCTTCAAATCAAAAGGTCCATGGTTCAATACCCGCCAGTGGTAACTACGTTATATCCTTGGGCAAGGCACTTAATCCCAATTGCCCACATGGGGGCACAGTCATACTGTGTACAAAGATGAACTGCTCACCGATAGAGAACTTGTGTTCAACAATGGTAACTTTTCTTGTGCAGAGTTAGTGTATTTGGGAAGCCTGGCAGTTGCACTTTGCTGCTTGGTAATCCTCTCTGGATGCCTCCACCCATAAACTGACAGACAAGAGGTGACCCTGGCTGTTGAAAGTGTTGTTAAACCCCCATAAATAAATAACAAACTCCTGATAAAATTGAGGGAAAATTTCCTGAGAAACAAGACATTTTTTATACCCCCCGCAAACAAAGTTTTGGGGGGTATATAGGAATCACTCACTCTGTCCATCTGTCCGTCCATCCATCTGTCCATCCTTGTAAGCGCAACTCCTCCTAAACCGTTAGAAGAATTTTCATGAAACAACGTTACACAATGGAAGAACTCCATATGCAGATGTGCATGAAGCAATATAATTCCGTTCTGAAATTTCCAAGGGGAGATAATCTAACTTATACATTTCAGGCTCAGGGGGTATCACTTTGTGAGCTTGATCACAGAACCTCTAGTTTTAATAGGCCTTCTGTAAAGAGTTTTATCATCTTAATGGTAAGGATGATACCTAATTATCTAGAAATAATTATCAGTTGATAATGATAATTATATTATTAATTTCTATTATTTCTAAAATGGTTTTACACATAATTAATTTTTATTACTCCGGTACATGTACTTTCAGGACTGTATTACCTCAGGATGAAAAAATTTGGCATCCACAACAAACATGGGAACCTGCACAGCAACAAACATGGGAACCTGCACAGCAACAAAAATGGGAACCATCACAGCAACAAAGATGGGAACCTGTGCAGCAACAAACATGGGAACCTGTAGACCCAATGTATCAATGTGGAAATTTTGAGTATAATAAACCATTCGAGGCAACGATTGTGAAAGATGGTGGCAGTAAAACTCACAGTGCTAATAAAATAACCCAGATTTCACCGAATTTTAAACCAGCATATTCTCAAGTTGTAAATCAGACACCTGGTAAAGGTCATGGTCTGCCTCCCAATAAACTATCTCAGCAAAAACAAAATAAGATTTCTGTCACTGATCAGCCGTTTCGGACAAAAGCAGAATCCAAAAAATTGTTATCTGAGTTGAAACAGCTATTTCCAGAAGATTTTCAGGAAACAAAACTTAGAATGGTACTTGATAATCATCGGAAAGAAAGAGATCTTTCCAGACTGACTAATTACTGTCTTAACATTATGACCAATTAGTAACTTATAACTTTAACCCTTAAGGGCATAATTCCGACTGATAACATTTTGCAGCAAAGGAACAGCTACCCCAAAATGCATTGGTTGGGTAAACTCAAAACATGTTTTCTAAGTATCTTGTCAATTGTTTCTAGGCAAGTCTTGGCTGCCTACAGAGGCTGTCAAGACCTGACTAAAAACAACTGCTAAACCACTGGAGGTAGACTCTCAAAGTACAGCGAAAAAGTATAAAAATCTCCAGGCCCGTAAGGGTTAAAACATCATTAATTCCACAGTTTGAATCCTTTCTATCAGATGATATTTTTCCACTGATTCACTGCCATGACTAATATGGGCTGCAAGAATAATGGAATCAGAATTCAAGATGGAATACATTATAAGTTGTGATGAATTGACGGTAACATTGTCTGCAGTTTGTGGCTCAGAGTTTATATTCAACCACAATGCATGGCTGGCATAGTAAGAAGATGGAATGCAGAAAAGAATCACAACCAAATTTCTGTTACTAACATCAGGGACCGACCTGGGCATGCGCCAGTGCGTATTTGGTTCTGAAACATCAGGGCCTGGCTCTTAAATCTCAAAAATAGGCTTCTCAGTTGGCGCGTAACTTCTCAGATCATATTTTGATATTCTTTCGATGGATAATCGAGAGAGACACTCTTACATGTATTATATATATGATTATCATTTATCATTGTTGTAGAGTGCTTAAGTTAATACTTCAAGTCTTAATTACCAAGCATTAATCTTCACTGTGGTTTCTGATCAAGTCTTGGATGCCTAAATAGGCAGCCAAGACTTGATCAGAAACCACAGTGAAGATTAATGTTTGCTATAGTGTACTAAATGAAAATGATGAGAGCTATTACATACTTGCAGTGTGTGTTACAAACAGCAGTGTGACTCCGTAAATTGAAATCTGGCACATGAATTGAAAAAATAGGCTCCGAGGCTAGAGCGTATTTTAAATAGTCCTGATCGGTCCCTGTAACATGTTATATTGCATAACCTGCTAACGAGTTACCATGTAAGCTCTTTATTTTTAGTCCTGGTTGAGATCTGGCTGGAAGGTGCTTGAAGAAGTAGTAGTAACCTGAACCAGTTGAGAGTAGAATTTGTTTGCAAAATGCAACTAATCTTGTTCGAATTTGTAGAATATACTAAAATATATTAAATATTCTAAAAGAATGCCTTTATACTGACATATTTGGATGCGCTCAAACTTTTAAGTGCATTGCATAATCATGTAATACAGTGGAGCCCACTTAATTGGATATCTCTTAATTGTATATCCCTGTTAATTGAATATAAGTTTCAAACACGAAACCATTTACCATACCCTCAGTACAAATTCGATCTGTTAATTGCATATGGGTTGTGGAGTAAACTCCTGTTAAATGTATATAAATTTTTGTAATATGTCAAAAAAATTACAGTGACACGCACCAAATTCCCCTTATTTATCAACCTTTTTGGCCTCACAACATCCAATACAGGCATTTATTCTATTACATCTTGTTTGGCAGAGCTCTATGAGCTCTGTCAAACAAGATATAATAGAATAAATGCTCAGTTTACCTCCAGAACACAGGAAACTGATGAAATCTCTGTTAATTGTATACTCCTGTTAATTGAATAATTTTCACTGGCAAAATGGATATTCAATTAAGAGGATTCTACTGTACATGTTAGATAAAAAGTGTGTGTGTGGAGGAGGGGTGGTGTTGGGGTGAAAGACCCATGTCCATTATGCTACCCATACCTCTGTTCTGCTATCACTGCTAACACCATTTTTTTTATCCCCCTGCCATTCTGGTGAGGGACATCAAGGCTTACCCTTGTCCGTACGTATGTCATGTCCGTCCCTCCCAAATATGATTTCCAGATGATAACTCTAGTTTGACTGAACAAAATGAAACAAAATTTCAGTACATAGATTTATAACCACATAATACAGTTGGGTTTGATAGTGGGCTTGGTCCGATATTTTTGGCAGAGTTATGGCCCTGTTCCAACTTAGAAGACATGTTGATATTGGTTTCCGGACGATAACTTTAGTTTCACTGAATAAAATGAAACAAAATTTTATACATAGGTTTATAACCATATAATACAGGTTGGGATTGATAGTGGGCATGGTCCGATATTTTTTGGTAGAGTTATGGCCCTTTTCCAACTTAGAAGACCTGTTGATATTGGTTTCCAGTCGATAACATTAGTTTGACTGAATGAAATGAACCAAAATTGGTTTCCGGATTGTAATTTGAGGTACAGGTGTCCGATTTCAGTCAAACTTGGAATATAGCTTACTGCAGATAATATACCAGACAGATTTGATTTTGTGTGTGGTGTGATAATTTCTATTTGAGCTATGGCCCCTTTTTTGGACTTTTGTTAAAGCCTAAAAAAGTTAAAAATCTGTTTCTCAGGCCCTCTTGCATGGTCATTTTGACTGCCACATACTCATTTTTTATGACCAATGCAAACTTAAAAACATAAAAATTAAATGGTCTGATATGTTACCTAAGTTTATAAAATTGATGAATTTGTCCCTTGAGTGCAACAAGGCTTTGCAATGCTTTAGCACTTCCACTCCAGGGATGAAATACACCACCACTTATGCTGTTCTTTAGATTATCAGGCCTAAAACATAAAACATGAACTTTGATGGCAAAGAAATAATTACAAAAAAATAAAAAAAACACCCGCTTGCATACAATTTTACAAAAAAATGGCCCGAGAAACAGAAGATCTACTTTGTGGGGCATAACCACTAAAAAAAATTATCATAAAGCGGGGACATCAGTGTCCCAAGGACACATTTTATGGCCTGCTGTATTGGTCATATGGTTTAATGGAGACAAGATATTTATTAATTCGATATCAATGAAGATAAATAACAAATAACACATGCCTGGCAGTAGAGGGCGGGGGGCATAGCCCCCTTTGGCTATGTTTAAAAAATCCAGTTGAAGTTTTAAAAATTAAAAAGCTGTGTTGGGTAAAGGGTTAACCTGTGTTATCAGTATGCAACAGAGATTCAACCATGGTGGTCGCATGGGAAACTTGGACACCCATAGCCAGTGTTCAAATTTGACCCAGTAGCTGGTAGAGTGCTAAATTATTTTTGAAAGGTGATTTGTGACCTGAGTATTTTTATCCCCCCGGAAAAAAATTTCGGGGGATATAGTCGTCTCGCGTTTTTTTTTTTTGTCCGTCTGTCCGTCCATCCGGGCAGACATATGGGGTTTAGGTGGCTATTTGTTGGTAGAAATGGGGGTTAGGTGACTACCGCAATTTATGTGACTAGTCACATAGTTAAATGTCATTATTCTAGGTTGGGGTTTAGAGTTGGGGTGGGGTGGGTTAGGGTAAGTAAAGGGTAGGGTTTGGGTTTGCTGCCACCCCAAACATTTTTCTCCCAAAAGGTTGTTTTAATACAATGGACATGCATTTTAGTTGAAATAGACTAGGAATATATTGAATTTTCATTAGTCTAGGGTGGGGTTTAGAATTGGGGGTGGGGGAGGTAGGGTTAGGGTCAGTAAAGGGTTGGGTCAGGGTTTGCTACCACCCCAAACATTTTCCCCCAAATCACTTGTTTTAATATAATGGACATGCATTTTATTGTAGTCCCATAAAAATAGCCACATAACTACCAATTGTTAGAGCGTCCGTCCGTCCGTCCGTCCGTCCGTTGACATTTCGTTTCCAGATGATAACTTCCCTTGAAATAGTTTGATTGTAACCAAACTTGACATGTGGCTTAAACATATAAAAATACAGGTCAAGTTCGAATCCGGGTTCATCCTGATTAATATTACCAGAGTTATGCCCCTTTTTAATTTAGAAAATCTTATGATTTTTGGTTTCCGGATGGTAACTTCCCTCAAGATAGTTTGATTGTAACCAAACTTGATATGTGGTGCAAACATATCAAAATACGGGTCAAGTTCGAAAATGGGTTCGTCCTGATTAATTTTACCAGAGTTATGCCCCTTTTCAACTTAGAGAATCTTATGATGACCACACTTTTTGGGGGAGGATCAGCTGCCCCGTGGATGTGGCAGCCCTCTAGTTTTTCAAAGATACAATGCTACCAGCAAGAGGAGCCTTAGTTTAGCAAGATTTTGTTCATAAATAATTATTTTGTTACTATTTATTGGAGAGTGCCCATTGGCACTCACCAATAAATTGTAACAAAACAATTTTATAGGGACATTTTTTTCTATTATATGTACTGTGCCAATAAGAAGCTAAAGTGGCTCTCACTACATTTCAGTAGAGTCCTGATAGTGGCTTCTAGCACCCAGGGACCGACCTGGGCATGCGCCAGTGCGTATTTGGTTCTGAAACATCAGGACCTGGCTCTTAAATCTCAGAAATAGGCTTCTCAGTTGGCGCGTAACTTCTCAGATCATATTTTGATATTCTTTCGATGGATAATCGAGAGAGACACTCTTACATGTATTATATATATGATTATCATTTATCCAGTGACCGTTGGGAACGGCGAGCGATCGCGCCAGCGCACCATCGCGCACCGCTTTTTCGTATACCGCGAGTAATTAGTCGCGCACGTTTATCTTCCGGTCGTGTTCAAAGCCTTCGTCGGAGTCTCCGACGAAGGCTTTGAACACGACCGAAATTCAAGTCGCCCTCCCAAACTTCCTTGGGAGACATGGCAATTTAATGTATTTTCTTATGTTTTATTTTTTAAAAACACACGCTTCCGCAAAAAACAGTAAACACGGTTGCTGTTAAAGTCCGTCACACGGCTATGAAAATAGCCTAAACTAGCCCAATTTTATATTTCTGAAAAAAATTGCAATGGCGTAGTCGTTCGAACAATTCGCCCCAACTGATAGCAACCAGCACAAAATGGCTATTTAAAAACAAAGTACCAGACAAAACAACGAATCACACAAGACACGCATCGAGTTAATTAGAATTTATTAAAGTTAACCACCGTTTCAAAACAAAAAAAAATGTATTGGAGACAGTTCGTCCATATCGAAATTGCTTGCGATTATGCTCTGTTCCACTGAAAAATTGGCTGCATTGAAATTCGCCCCGCAATACATTGAATGTTTTTCTTTGAAAACTTGTGAAGTTTGTTGGAAGGGGGTTAAATGTAATAAGGCTACAATAGAAATCACAGGTATTTGGATGGATAAGAATGGCAGACCTTCAAAGCACCAATCGCAAGTGTCAGTGAAAGATGGTTGGCAGAAATTGTCAGTTTTCTGAACAGTGTATTATGACACAGCGCAGCCGGGAAGGGAGACAACTGAAATGTTTTGTCATTTATCAAAGAAATTAATTAACTCAAATTGTTAATAACGCTTAATTTACAAAGGATATCGAAAACTTTTTTAACTACGCTTTTCAACTCAGTTAGGGTATTCAGAAACCATGAATGACCCAGCTTCTTATATGAACTTGAAATTTATTTTAAACACTTTAAATATTTTTTTAAAAAGAATATACCTTCTGTTACAGAGAAGAACACTCTCACCATGGGTCATACTAACTTTCAAATCCACATCGTTGACGCAAATACAAAATCAACTGCACGGTAACCTTATCACTGTTCGGCAAAGAGTTAGGGGGTATTCAGAAACCATGAACGACACAGTTTTTTGTGGGGTGGGGTGGGGGTGGGGATTTTAACCTACATTCTGTTATGTAACCATCTGACTTAGTTTTGTGTGTGTTTGTATGTTTGGATAACTTTTATTTATTTTTTTCTCCACAATTGTGTCCTCTATGTTCATTTATTTTGTCACGATGACATATACGTTTTATGTTTTTTTTCTGATTTCTCCTTCATGTCCACTGACTTCTCCCTCCTGGGTCCTGACTTCTCCCTAAAGTCTCTGAAGGGAGAAGTCACTTCTCCCTAAAATCAGCTGCCAGGCTGACCCCTGGTCGGAGAAGTGCAAAGTACAGAAGAACCTGTCATGAGCGACCACCCTTGGGACTTGCCAATTTAAAACTCCACAAACCCCTCCACACAATCACATCTAAAAAAGAATTACCGAATGTGAAGACGTTTCGGCCCAATTTCTAAGACATTTTGGCCTCTTAGGGCCGAAACGTCTCAAGGCCGAAACGTCATAAAACCAATTATTTTGGAAATCGCGCGTTATTAGGCCTACTGATTTCTCAACAGCAATCACCACCAATCCTCGTTATTCCACCTGGGGGCGAATTGGCCCGAGGCATTATTTTTTATTTTAAAAATCACTCTCCTAAAATTTTTCACTCTCGTAAAATCCAAAAGTGGAGAGTGAATTTCCACTCTCCTGCTCTCCCGCTCCCAACGGTCACTGTTTATCATTGTTGTAGAGTGCTTAAGGTAATACTTCAAGTCTTAATTACCAAGCATTAATCTTCACTGTGGTTTCTGATCAAGTCTTGGCTGCCTAAATAGGCAGCCAAGACTTGATCAGAAACCACAGTGAAGATTAATGTTTGCTATAGTGTACTAAATGAAAATGATGAGAGCTATTACATACTTGCAGTGTGTGTTACAAACAGCAGTGTGACTCCGTAAATTGAAATCTGGCACATGAATTGAAAAAATAGGCTCCGAGGCTAGAGCGTATTTTAAATAGTCCTGATCGGTCCCTGAGCACCCTACCAATTAATTGTGTACAGGTTACAGAATAAATCCTTGTTACTTGAAGAAAAAATCTTGTGTTCTGTCTAGCTCTGTTTTTTTGGCAACAATTTGTTCAATAAAAGCATTTAATCTATTATATCTTGTTTGACAGATCTTTCCGACTAGATATAATAAAATAGATGCTCATTTTATCATGAGAATATGGGAAACGGAACAAATTTCTGTTAATGATATACTCCCGTTGAATATTTTTTTACTGACAAGGCGGCGATTCAGTTAATCCTTTACCAATATAATGGCCATAACTGGTCAGTGCTAATTCTCGTTGAGTTCTGTCAAACAAGACTGAATTGGTTCAATACCTAATTGCAGTAAGGAAAACAACAAAATTCAACACCAGAGAATGATATTAATCAAAATTTGTTATTTTAACTATTTTTTTTATAATTTTTTGAAAATTCAAGAAAACCATATCATGTCACCACCCACACCTCCTCCCCCCCCCCCCCCCCCCCACCCCCATTAGAACTAGCTTCACAATCCGTCCTATCCATCCTTTCCCATTTTTGTCATCACATTTTAAAGGAAAACATTCAAAATATTTTTCCTAACTTTGATATACATGTATAGTATTTGGGAATAACATCATGAATGGGTTTTGAAACTAGCTGTGTCAAATTATTTTTTGGACAGTTATTTCCCTTTTTTATACGAAAATGGGGGTATACTGGATTACATGCGTCCATCCATCCATCCGTCCGTCCATCCATCCGAGAATATTCATAACTTTCATAACTTAAGTAAATTATTATTTTCTATAATATTTGTTTTTCTGTATCTTGGGTATTGAATGTTCTATTGCAATGAAATTTGCAGTAAACACTGCTTATGGTATAGGCTTTTAAAAAAAGGATGCAACGATATTTCTCACATTCTCCTTTTTAGAGTTATCCCCCTTTTTTGACTTAGAAATTGTAGGAAATAGACATTATTTGTCTGTTCAGCCTGTATCTCAGGTATGGGTTATCGGATTTCAGTGAAATATGGTATGCAGTTTGCCTTTGATAAAGGCTTCTGCCTCATTGCATAAAACTTCCAAACACCAAACAATTTACCATACCTTTTGACTTAGAATTTGTTGGAAATTGTTGAAACTTTCGAAGAAAATGGAGGGGGGGAGGGGGTATACTGGATTGCGTCCATCTGTCTGTCAGTCCTTACGAGAACATTCATAAATAATATTTGTTGGTCATAGGTATGCCTACACTACGCGGTACACCATGTGGGGGTATGCACCAGACCACAGTCCAGCTCTTGTTGGACTTGGAATGTCTTATCATCACATTACTATTTCTCATCATTACATTTCAAAGAAAACTGTTGGAAGATTTTTTCAAAATCTAATGTATAGTTTTTAGGTGATGAAGTGGATTGTTGACCATTGGTTCCCAAGTATTTCTCAGAGAGTTATTGACCTTGTTTGAGTAAGGTGTTGTGGGATTAGACATCCCATGGCATTGCACTTATAATGTCTCATGAGAGCAAATCATGAATGTAATTTTAGTTTTAGGAATGAGCTTTGGTATTCTCACCCAGTCAGATAAATAGCCTCAGCAGTTCGACACTGAATCAATGTAGTTACCACAATGTGAAACACTGACTGACAGCTATTTTTAGCTTAACTTGACAGAGTCCAGATAAGCTATTGCCATCACGTGTGTGGAAGTCTGTGAGTCTGTTCACATTTTCTTTAGCACAGGCTACACTCTGTTGTTTTTGTCTGATCATCGCAAAATTTCACATGCAGTTTCTAGGTCATGTCTAGATGAGAAAATCCTATTTTGGTTGCGATCGGTCATGATGGCTGCATGGGCCCAAAACCTGAAAACCTTTAGCACTGTCTACAGGTTGAATTTATAAAAGAATTTCACTGTAACTTGATAGGATGACTTTGTAGAATGTCTAGATCAGAGCGTCCTGTTTTGGTCTGGTTCAGTCAGCCATGACAGCCGCAAGGGCGTGTTACCTAGATTCCTTTAGCACTGTCTACAGGTTGCATTTATGAATGGATTTCATTGTAAATTGGTTGGATAATTTGGTATAATGTCTAGATGAGAACGTCATATTTTGGCCATATTCTGTCAACTGTGACAGACACACAGCTAGATTTGTTTAGCACAGTCTACAGCTCATATTTATGAAGTGATTTCATGGTAACTCGGTAGGATAACTCTGTAAGATGGCCAGATGAGACTGTCGAATTTTGGTCATGTTCCGTCAGCTGTTACCACCACTTTGGCACATGATCTAGATTCATTCTGCACTGTTTGCAGGTTGTTTTTGCGAAGGGACTTCATGGTAACTTGGTAGGATAACTCAGAATGACAACTAAATGAGACTTCCTATTTTGGTTGCGATCAGTTAACTGCGACCACCAGATCGGCTTGTGAACTAGATTCCTTTAGCAAAGTCTGTGAGTGATATTTATGAAGGGATTTCATTGTAACTTTTTAGGATGACTCGTTTTGGAATGATTTTACTTGGTAACTTTGGTTGACATACATTAACTGAGATGGCCACATCAACCCAGGCCTCAATTCTTTAGTACAGTCTACACCTCAAATTACTCTTATTGAAAACATAGCATGTAGGGTACAGAACTTAACATATTCTCAATTATCACAATTCTTGTCTTATTACATAATCATTTCATAAACATTGAACATTTTCCTTTTCATCAAACACTACACACAGTCAGGTTAAGCAGCAGCGTCATTGACACTTTCATTTGTTTTATTCTGTTGATTTTATTTACTTTCAATTACAAAATGTACTTGTATCCATACATGTATATCACCAGCCAGAAAATGTAAAAAGAATGTATTACACATTGTATAAAAATATTTTTCTCATGTCATTTCTCTGTTGAATGTTTTCTCTTCATTTTAAAGCCTGTAGTTAGTGCTGTAATGTTTGACTAAACTTTATTGATATACTTTTTTATTTAATGCTCAGGCATCAATTCACGCTGAAAAATTAAGTCATATTCCCCTGTCGGTCGGCAAAACGAAATATCAAAATGATATTTAGAAATCGATATTTCATCGTAGGTTCGGATGACGAATCACATGTACTTTAAACGAGTCAGCACATCAGTAATGAATTCCAGAGTCCCAAATACAAACGAATTCGAATAATTGATAGTGACAGTGACTAAATCAGTTCATTAAATCAGCGGTTTCAAAGTTTGACTTTCTCATTCACCTTCCAGCGAAAAGCCGAAATCACTTTCAAATTTCTTCAGTTCAACTTCACACGTCTTCAGTGCATTGAGTTCCAAAAAAATAAAATGACGTGTCTTGTTATTGAAAATAAGAAAGTGGTGTTTTTTGTTATTGTTCTGTTTCTTCGAAACACATTGCGATTATTTCAATTCGCCAGCCTTGGTAAATCGTAAAGTTAGGGGAGAAATAAGACGGGACTACTTTTTGTGTGGATATTCACACATTCCAATGGTTGGAGTTTGGTTGTTGTAATTTTTGAATGGACGCCGGTTCGGCACATAAATTTTGCGCCTTAATGGCAAATAAAGGCCACAAATTGGAGAGTTTGTAGTCGTAGAGCATTAACCCTTTACCTAACATGAAAAGCAGACGACACTTGCAAAAAAAATTCTTGAATAACTAATTTTTTTCATTTTTTGTCTCAAAAACATAGGTTATGACCCCTCATTGGAACGAGCTCGACGAGCTCGTTCCAATGAGGGGTCATAACCTATGTTTTTGAGACAAAAAATGAAAAAAATAATGAAAATTAATTGGCGATTTTTGAGAATAGCGCTGGCCGGTTTTGGCCGTTACGTTGGGTAAAGGGTTAAATAAAAAGAAAATTCACGAAAATTTGATGAATGCGTCGCGAGTGAAGATCCTCATATTTCTTTGTAGCCACGAACGAGATATTTTCGGTATTCATCAAATTTTCGTGAATATCCTCTATGTGATATGTCTGAATTTAAGGGGTTGTTTCCACTGATTTATAAAAATAAAATAAAGGCTTCAGAATTGAGATTTACAAATCTTACTTTATTGCAAAAAAGAAAGAAAAACTGAAAGCAAATTGTTTTATTTCTTCAAATTTATGTTTTGTAATTTCTATAGTGAGTAACTTATTGTTAATAAATTTTTTTTTTAATTACAAATCTTTTTAGTGGTTGAAGCCAATTTGTGGCCTCTGTTGAAGTATTTCAAGTTCATATTTGGTCTTTAACACCTTGTTTTCTGCTGGCAGATATTCCTGCCCAGGACAGGATTTCTCTTGACATTAAAAAATATGTATAATTTGGGCACAGTAAATCCAACTTCCACCATGTAAATTAATCAATCTGTCAGTCTGTCTGTTAACCTTTTTATTTTCTGACTAATAACTGCAGTTTGGTTTATTTGATCTCAAAACCAAGGTTGGTATGTGTATTACCCAGCTAGTAATACTAGCCAAGTTTGATATGGGTTCCAACCCATTATTTTTTCATGACATACAAGCCCTTTTTATCCCCCGGAAATTTAAATGTCCGTCCATCCGACTGTCCATCTGTAGACGGAGTTGGTTTCCGGTTGTTTACTAAAATTCTGCTTGGCCGACTGAAATCAAACGTGGCATGTGGGTTAGGCATGATGAGAAGAAGAACCTATTTATTTTGGGATCATTGTGCCAAAGGTCAAGGTTGCAGTGACCTTGAACTTTAATTTTTGTCAGTGTTGGTTTCTGTTCTGTAATTAAAGTTCCGCTTGGCCCTCTGAAACCCAACTTGGCATGTGGATTAGGCATGGTGATGGGAAGAACCCTATTTATTTTAAGGTCATTGTGCCAAAGGACACGGTCACAATGACCTTGACCATAAATATTTACCAGAGTTGGCTTCTCTAATTGAAATTTTGCTTGCCTGATCGATACTAAACTTGGCCTATGGGTTGAGTATGATGAAAGGAAGAACCCTATTTATTTTTTAGGTTATTATGCCAAAGGTCAAGGTCACAGTGACCTTGAAATTGAAATTTTATCAATCAAAGCTGGTTTCGGCTCTCTTAATTATTAAAATTATGCATTCCTGATCGAAACCCAACTTGGCATGTGCGTTGTGCATGATGTGAGGAAGAACTCTCCATATTTTTAGGTCATTGTGCTAAAGGTCAAGGTCACAGTGACCTTGAACCTGAAATTTGATCGGTCCCATTCGAAACCAAACTTGGCATGTCATCAAATACAGGTAATCTTATCTGTATTATTTGAGTACATAATACCAGCAATGGCTGTGTTAATTTAATGTAATATATTACCAAGGTTACTGTATCGGCGAATTTTTTTTTTTGGGGGGGGGGGATTTTCAACCCTTGGCAGCTACCTCTAGTTCTACTTAGAATTCGACTATCTATTGACATTTTTGGTTTCTGACTGATAACTCCAGTTTTCAGTATCCATTTACTTATTAATTACTTGGCTTAACATATTCTTCTGTTCATTAAAATATTTTCTTTCAGTTTTTTGAAGAGTTCCATGGAGTTCCCTACAATAAACTGTAAGAAATTTATTTATTTCAAACCCAATACATTTGAAATTCTGGTTACTTTGTTCTGGCATATGATGCAATTTTTTGAAAACCCTAGAATTCAAGATAGGACTTGACTTTAACTAACCTGCCAACTGCTGACAGATTTTCGTGCCCATTACAAATATACTCTGTTTCCTAATCCTAGAAGAGGTTAAACTCTGGCACTTGTGAACAAAAATACACCACTAGATATGGGAGTAGTTCTCTTATGACCCTGACCTATGGAGGAGATTTTGGTGGGCATGTTGTCAAGAGCTCTATCTGTCTGTACTTCGATACGTCAATAAGCCTGTACTTCCGTACAAACATTTCACAATATAACTAAAGCACCCATTATCAAACTTTGGTATGGTGATAGACTAGTATGGGAGAAAAGGAAATCAACACATTGTAGGCTTCATCTAACATACAAACCAGTTATGAACCTAGTTACACTTAGAAAACTTTTCATACAAAACATTTTGTATCATAACATAATCATCGGTTGTCAGATTTTTATGTCCTTTGGTATGGTGAGAAACCAGCAATGGGAAATGATGTGCACATATTGTGAGTTTTGTCTGTGCATGCATACCAAAGATATGGCCCTTATTACTCAGAAAAAACTTTCCATAGGAACATTTTGCATTATAACACAATCATTGGTTGTCAGATTTTGATGTCCTTTGCTATGGTGGTCGTGGTGATAAAACTAGCGATTCTAAAAATGAAGATGAGTTCGAAGCAGGTTTGGGTATTCCCACTTCTCTCTTTGGAAAAGAACTTTTCCATATGGAGATGGCAGAATGCCAATAAAATATGTTAATTTTCAAGAAAATAAATGCGTTTTGTTACTCTCATAAATTTTCTTGATATTATCCAGGACATTTCCCGGTTCTGAGTGTAATTTCATTCCTGTTCCCTTTACTATACAAAACTGGGAATATATTAAAACCTCAATCAATAAAAGGCATGGAATAGGGCTGCATGATATTCAAATTTGAATACCGGTGACGATATCGAAAAAAAATATCGTGATATACTGGTGTATCGTCAAAAATGTGCTCAAAGTTGTGAATGTAGTCAGATATCACTGCTATTATGATACTATAGAAAATTGTCTTTTTCTATATTATTATAATAGAGGGTTACATGCTTATTGTCATTTGTTGAAAGAGTTCATACCATGGAATTACGTGTGAGTACTAAGTAGATGAGACAAATTCCAGTGTTTTCACTTGAATGCCGAGACGATAGTTCTTTCACATATTTTTGTTTACAAATCCTGAAAAGACCAAAGGGTCTCAAAGAGTTGCAAGGTATAAAATGTTTCACTGTTGTCATAAGTGAAATACAATGACAAAACAGGTTTCACCATTTATTTTAGTCTTTCTATCGCAGTTCAGAATAGAGATGGGCAATATCAGTATACCAAAAAACCAAACCAATACCGATACCGATATAATAGGAATACTGAAAAACCGAACTGAACCAATCATTGATTACCAGAATCATTTGAATTTTTTGATTTTCCCACATTCACTATTTAACCCTTTACCCAACTTAACGGCCAAAACCGGCCAGCACTATTCACAAAAACTGCCAATTAATTTTCATTATTTTTTCATTTTTTGTCTCAAAAACATAGGTTATGACCCCTCTTTGGAATGAGCTCGTTGACCTCGTTTCAAAGAGGGGTCATAACCTATGTTTTTGAGGCAGAAAATGAAAAAAATTAGTTATTCAAGAATTTTTTTTGCAAGTGTTGTCTGCTTTTCATGTTAGGTAAATGGTTAAAAGGCCTTGATGAGGCTTGATAGCAGCTGGGGGGGGGGGGTCATTTTCATGAAAGAAGTGGCTGATTTTATTTTCAGTTTTCTTAACCCTCAGGGTCCTGGGCAATTGTCCTAATTTCTCTCTAGACTACAACCTATACATGTCCAGCTGCTTAACAGTGATTTCTAGCCAAGTCTTGATTGCCTTAACAGGCTTAATTAGAAATCACTGCCAAGGTGGTGTGTTTACTGTCGGCAGGACCTTCTAAAGATGGCATAGGCAGGGCACATGCCGTGAGATTGTAAACACCTCAAATGAGCCTTTAAAGGTGAAGGTGTATTTAGAAGAAGTCACACAATTACTGTAGATATATATGATTTGTGTTCGTGAAAGAATGCCACAGCTGAGCTCATTGGCAGTGTCATTTATAGCATTGTGGTAGAATGCTACTACAACAACTTATTCTGTTTTTCTTCATATGAATTCCTCTTTGGTATCAGCAGATCTGAAGTCAGATACCAAATACCAAACCGATACCGAGGTATACTTTCTAAAAGTACCGAAACCGATACTGAACTCAAAATTCCAATACCGCTCATCTCTCGTTGCAAGGTTAAAAATGTTTCCCTAAGGTCAAATGTGAAGTACAGTGGAGCCCACTTAATTGGATATCTCTTAATTGTATATCCCTGTTAATTGAATATAATTTTCAAACACAAAACCATTTACCATACCTTCAGTACAAATTTGATCTGTTAATTGCATATGGGTTGTAGAGTAAACTCTTGTTAATTGTATATAAATTTTAGTAATATGTCCAAAAAATTGCTGTGACACGCACCAAATTCCCCTTATTTATCAACCTTTTTGGCCTTATACATCCAATACCGACATTTATTCTATTATATCTTGTTTGACAGAGCTCTGTGAGCTCTGTCAAACAAGATATAATAGAATAAATGCTCAGTTTACCTCCAGAACACAAGAAACTGACCAAATCCCTGTTAATTGTATACTCCTGTTAATTGAATAATTTTCATTGGCAAAATGGCTATTCAACTAAGAGGATTCTACTGTACAATGACAAACCAGGCTTCTCCATTTAGTTAAAATTTTTCTTTCCCAGTTCAGATATTCATGAGATATTTCATTGAGGATAGTTCAGTCTGTAACATCAAAAAGCAGTCTATGTGTCTTTGCAGATGGACATTCATTCGCTACTTGTATGATTTTTTTCTTTAATTTTAGTCTTTAAATACAATGCTGTTTTATTCATTTACACTATATTGTTCATGCAGTTTATTATATATTTTTTTAATCATTTTATGACTGTTAAATGTTTTTTATTTGTTGTGATATCTCCCACTTTTGAATGTAAATCTTCAGGTGAAATCAAAACATACATTTATAGTTCAAGTCCTACTAATTGGGCCATGTCATCTTTTTCAAATTCTATGGTTAACTCCTTGCTTACTGCTGGCGGATATTCCTGCCCAGGACAGAATTTCTCTTGCAACAGAAATATGTATAATTTGGGTACATTTAATCAAATTTTCCTCTGTAAATTGAATGGATTTTTGCACCAGTGATTTCTTGGGTTAAATGTAGATGAATTTTTCATCAAATCTAGTCATGGCTGCTTCATAGCACCCATGACTAGATTTTATGAAAAATATCTTGAAAATACTCGGTGACTTATGAGTTAATGGCTGAATTTTTCATTTTTTGTCTATAAAAAAACAAACAAACTTTTGACCTGTTGTTGGAGTAAGCTGAATGAGCTCATTCTGAAGAGGGGTCATATGTTAGGCTTTTTTTAAGTCAAAAAGTGAAAAAATAATAAAATTTGAATTTCAGTTTTTGTGAATAGCGCATACTGTATTGTAAAGTTAGGTAAAAGGTTCAGGCATGTCAGAAACTACATTTATACGGAACAGAATTTTGGAATTATATTTAGGGATCAGCTGGGCCAATTGTACAGGTCATTTGAATTCTGATGTACTTATTGAGAAATTCTTGCCCCAATGTTTGATCATTTGGCGAGTGGTGGTCAAGTGTGCAGTGTTTTATCCCCTGTCTGCAAAGTGAGTAGAAAGATGTTGAAATGGTATCCATTCATCGGTTTGGGGGACTTTTTCAGTCTATAAATCATTGACATTTGTCTTCTTAACTCTGCACTTATAAAAAAGTACCTTGGTAAACCATGGTAAATCCCAAAATACCCTGGTAATACCGTGGTATTACCAGGGTATTTTGGGATTTACCATGGTTTACCATGGTACTTTTTATAAGGGTGTACACAACCCAGACAGGCCAGTACTTCTCGCAAAAATCACCATTCAGTTTTCATTATCTTTTTCATTTTTAGCTCAACTTTGACGAAGTCAAATTTGAGCTATTGTCATGGCCCGTCGTCCGTCTGGCCGTCTGTCCGTCTGTCCGTCTGTCCGTACGTCAACAATTGGCTATGGCTCGGGCTAGAGGTCGTATTTATGAACCGATCTTTACGAAACTTCTTGTGTACCTTTGTTATGACCCTGGGACGGGAACGAGTGTTTTTAGGTGTGGTCCAAAATTCAAGATGGCTGCCAGTGGCCATTTTGTACCGATGATGCAAAAATCAGTTTTTTGTACAGAACTTCTGTATGAAAGTTCTGATTTGAATAAAGTTTTGTATAAATGTTTAGTACCATGGGATACATCACATATAATACGGGTTTTTTTCTCGTGCGTAAATTATGCAAATTAGACTGACTTTGATTTATTTAGTGTTACTTTCAGAGCTGTAAGTGCCAAGCTGCTATGGCTCGGGCTAGAGGCCGTATTTATGAACCGATCTTTACGAAACTTCTTGGGTACCTTTGTTATGACCGTGGGACGAGAACGAGTGTTTTTGGGTGTGGTCCGAAATTCAAGATGGCTGCCAGCCGCCATTTTGTACCGACGATGCAGAAATCTGTTTTTTGCACAGAACTTCCATATGAAAGCTCTGATTTGAATAATTTTTTGTATGAATGTTTAGTACCATGGGATACATCACATATAATATGGGTTTTTTTCTCGTACGTAAATTGTGCAAATTAGACTAATTTTGATGTTTTTGGGGGTTACTTTCAGCACTGTAAGTGCAAATGCCAATATGGCTCGGGCTAGAGGCCGTATTTATGAACCGATCTTTACGAAACTTCTTGGGTACCTTTGGTATCACCGTGGGACGAGAACGAGTGTTTTTGGGTCCGGTCCGAAATTCAAGATGGCCGATGGCAGCCATTTTGTACAAAATTAGGTGCAATCAGATTTTTGCACAGAACTTCCATATGAAAGCCCTGATTTGAATAATTATTTTGTGTGAATGTTTAGTACCATGGGATGCATCACATATAATACGGGTTTTTTTCTCGTGCAGAAATTATGCAAATTAGATGAACTTTGATTTTTTCAGTGCGACTTACACACAGTAAGTACACATGTCAATACGGCTCAGACTAGAGTCTGTATTTATGAACTGATCTTCACGAAATGTCTTGGGTACCTTTGTTATCACCTTGGGACGAGAACGAGTGTTTCTGGGTGCGGTCTAAAATTCAAGATGGCTGCCAGTGGCCATTTTGTACCGAAATTAGGTCTAATCAGTTTTTTGTACACATCTTCTATACAGCTCAGACTAGAGGCCATATTTATGAACCAATCTTTACGAAACTTCTTGGGTACCTTTGTTATCACCGTGGGATGAGAGCGAGTGTTTTGGGGTGTGGTCCGAAATTCAAGATGGCCACCAGCAGCCATTTTGTACCAAAATTAGTGCAATCAGTCTTTTGTATAGAACTTCTGTATGAAAGTTCTGATTTGAATAAATTTTTGTATGAATGTTTAGTAACATGGAATACATCACATATTGTAAGGGTTTTTTTTTCGTGCCGAAATTATGCAAATTAGATGAACTTTGATTTATTCAGTGCTACTTACACAATGTAAGCACACATGTCAATACGGCTCGCGGTAGAGGCTGTATTTATGAACCGATCTTCACAAAACTTCTTGGGTACCTTTGTTATCTCCTTGGGATGAGAATGAGTGTTTCTGGGTACGGTCCAAAATTCAAGATGGCTGCCAGTGGCCATTTTGTACCGAAATTAGGTCCAATCAGTTTTTTGTCACAAGTTCTATACAGCTCGTATTTATGAACTGATCTTCAGAAAACTTCTTGAGTACTTTTGTTTTCACCTTGGGACAGGAACGAGTGTGTTTTGGGGTGCCTTTGTTATCACTGTGCTATGAGAACAAATATTTTGGGGTTCAGTCAGACCCACTCTGGGACTCAAAGATTTTTTCTAGTTCAGCATCTGACTGTCACCCACCTTTACAATACTTTACCTATACATTTGTTATAGGCAACAGTCAGTATTCATGTACAGACCGTTACAATACTTTATATGTACCTTTGTTATCAGGTCATTACCTAGATGTTTGTCATTGCTGTGTCACATACTATACATGTACATGTCTTTGTCTTGACAAGTTGAGCTACAGTGTCATTGACACTTTCATTTGTCTCAGTTCCGTAGCCTATGACCCCTCATTGGAGCTCGTTCCAGTGAGTGGGGGCATAAGCTTTGTTTTTGATGCAAAAATTGAACAGAATTAGTTATTCAAGAATTTTATGTGTATCTGTCTTTCATGTTGGGTAAAGAGTTAATTCTTTCTATATCGTTCATTGTATTTTTATGAAACATGGTGTGAGATATGAGTACATGGAAGCCTGTTAATTGAATAATCACTTTGCAAGTGAAACATTTTCAATTAACAGAAATTGGGTCATTTTTCCTAAATCTGGTGATAAAATCTGAGTATTTATTCTATTATATCTTATTTGACAGAGCTCATTGTGCATTCTACTCATGAGTTATGCTCCCTTTTTACCTTGAGTGATTTTATGCAAAATAAAAAAAATTGCAATACGGGATGGTTGAGGTAAAATGAGTTTTGAAGGATTTCATGCTCAAAAAAATATTTGCACTTGTGGTGATTGGGTAGGGTCCATAAGGTTTCAGTTTATATTCATTTTTGATTGTGTCCATATGGACACAGCCCCCATCCCTCAACTTGACACCTGTGGTGGTTTGCTAACACACATCCGGTGCAATATCTTGTGGGTGTGGAGATATGGATGTCACTTGACTATCTTGTCCAATGCGGAGGTCACAGATTTGAGCCCACATCCAGAAAGATTCCAAAGTGACTTAAACACTGTCAGCATTAATCCTTTCCATTTTTGAGAGGAGAAAAAGTTGACATTACATGGGCAAACAAAACAACTATCCTCAAATTAGTGAGGAGGATTAGTAATATTCAAGCCTGAAAATAAGTAGGCTATCATCTGCAGAATGAGGCCCCCAGGGAGGGATGGGGGAGAGACTTCGGTGATACTAACCTGCATAGCAGGGTGGTATTACCAAATTTATGCTTTGTGACCCAGACCTAAACAGAAAGAGGTACCCAGAGGATACATTGGGGGGAATTCTGGCCAATTGTATGGTATAGCATCAGCAAATTTACCCTCAGGGGAGCTCATTCTGCAAATGACAGATTGCTTATTTCCAGGTTTGCTAATATTACTTAGCCTTATAAATGTAGAATAAGTTCATCCATATTGTTGTGGATACTAATCAAGGCTTTAAATTCCCCCAGTGACAGTAAATGCTGGGAACAGTTTCAATAATTGTACAGAAATTATGTAGTGTTTTATCTGGTAGAATGCTGGAAGCCCATATTTAAGTTTTGTATCACAACTTAAATATTGCATATACTGCGGATGTGCTTCATATTACAGTTAAAACTAGAAGTCCTGTCATGAAATGCGCACAAATAGCACATTGATATGTGCTTTAATGTATGCGTTATGGCCCAAGTAAAGCTATCAAATTCTGTACATATGGCCTGTGCACAAGCAATGTTTCAGCCAATTGACCTCCGGGTAACCCGGAGGTCCATTGGCAGAAACATTGCATGTGTTTGCTATGAGTAACCAGGAGAACCTGCCATGCTTTGGATGCCATTTGATATGGCAATTGCGCGCAATTCCAACGCACAATTAAGCCTAAATAAGTGCACTTTTTGTGACAGGACTTCTAGTTTTAACTGTAAGGAAAGTAAGGGACGTAAGGGAGCTTATGGAGAATTACTCTATATATAGAGACCGAAGATTTAGAAGGGGGATTGAAGCAGAGGAGTAGACTTATAAGGGGAAGGGTGCATGAGGATTACAATAGAAATTGGCAAGCTGTAATTAGGACCAAGAGCTCTTTAGACAGGTTGTACTGAAATGATACACCAACATTTGAGGAGTTCCTAGATGGATCTTATGGGGGTTCTTTGTTACTGAAAGTGTGATCGAACTTACAAGAGTTGAGGGAGTGAATTGAGAAAGGCGAGGAAAGAGTTTTCCAAATGTGCAATTAGGAGGAATGGAGACCCTGGAACATTTCATTTTAGAATGCCCCAAATATCTGCCTAGAAGAACAAGACTCCATAGAAAACTAATGGAAAAATGGGATGGAAACCCAAACACAAGTGGATGGGGAAAGACATGAGGGGAAAGGGTCAATCTTACAGTTACGGAGATTGAAAAAGTGCTGATGGGAGGAGTTATGAAATAATTCTTGACTGAATGCTAGGAGATTAGGAGGGAGAATGGAGGATGGGGGGGGGGGGGATAGCCTATTCATGTAGGCCTCTTTGTTATGGGACTGTGATAAATCAGCAGAAGTCCGAAGAATTATTGTTATCTTTGAATTAAAAATGTTACAATTTATGTGAAAGTGCATAAGTACTCTCTCCCTCATAGATTGTGAAGAATGTTTGCCGACCAGAAATATTTAAACACTCTACATATTGAAACATTTTTACGACGTATTGTGATGGATGGTTTGCTTGTAATTTGGTCACATTTATAGAAACGTACAACACAGATACACAGACATGTTAAGTCTCACTATTCTAGAGGGAGACTCCCTAGCGGGAACCCCGGGAAGTGAAGCAGTGCTTGTTTACTGTGGTAAACAAGCTCTGTTTCACTGGTAAAGTAGGAACCAGTCACTAATGCTTGGGGTGCGAGTCCTCTAAAATAGGCAACATGGGGTATAAACGATTGACTGACCTTGATTTTATCTCCATGTTGTGGTCATGATTAGCCATTGTGCAGAAGTAGGTGACCTTAACTGGTAGAGTGCTAGAAGCCACTATCAGGGCTTTATTATGAAGAGCAAGTACCCCAGCCTGAAGGTGTCATATTCTGTGGATGTGCTTCACATTATCTTAGAATCGAAATTACTTAGTCTATATGGGTTTGCCTTGTTACAGTTTATGGGAGAGTGCCTCTTGGCACTCTCCCATAAATTGTAATAAGGCAACGACACATGAACAAATATTGATGACCAAAAATAACTTAGCATTCTACCAGTTAAACACCTATCAATAAATAAATAAATAAAGGGAGACTCACTGTTTTCCAGAGTTAATTTTTGTTAAATGAGCCTAAAATTGAAAAAAATATCCCAATATTAAGATCAATAAATTATACTCTTTGAGCCATTTAAATAATTAAAATTCCACTATTTTTTGCTCAGAAATCTCACTTTTTTTAGAATTCAGCAGCTTAACCCTTTACCCAACGCGGACGATATAAAAATTTATTATTTGAAATATCATTTTTTAAATTTTTTCAAAAAATTTCATCAAAACCATATCATGTAACCCCTCTTGGGAATGAGCTCATTCCAAAGAGGGGTCACATGATATGGTTTTTGTTGAAATTTTTTGAAAAATAATATTTTTTCAGTTGCTGAATTTGCATATTACGCAGGTGGATGCGGGCAATTCGTTGGGTAAAGGCTTAACTGGTAGAGTGCTGGAAGCCCATATTTGGGTTTATTCTAAAGTGCTGGTACCACAATTTATACACTTCATATTCTGTGGATGTACTTCAAATTATTTTTGAAGTGATATAATTTTATCTGTTAGGATTTACCTTGTTACAATTTATTGGCACTCTCCCATAAATTGTAACAAGGCAAAGCTGCACAAAGAAAGCTTAAGGTCCATAAATAATTTAGCATTCTACCAGTTAACATGTCAGCAGATACATGTCAAATTAACCCTTTACCCAACACACAGGATCTGAAAATTAATTATTGGAATTCTTGTTTTTTATAATTTTTCGAAAAATTTCAACAAAACCATATCTTGTGAATCCCTATTTGGAATGACCTCAACAAGCTCATTCCAACGAGTAATAACATGATATAGTTTTGTTGAATTTTAAAAAAAATATAATTGACTCATCTGCTTAATTTGCAACTTACGTGACTGATGTGTTTTGTAAAGGGCTAACCCTTTACCCAATGCAGACGATATCAAAATTTATTATTTTAAATATCATTTTTTCAAATTTTTCAAAAAATTTCAACAAACCCATATCATGTGACCCCTTGTTGGAACGAGCTTGATGAGCTCGTTCCAACGAGGGGTCACATGATATGGTTTTGTTGAAATTTTTTGAAAAATAATATTTTTTCAACTGCTGAATTTGCATATTACGCAGGTGGATGCGGCTGATTCGTTGGGTAAAGGGTTAAGAGAAGACAGGCTATTCTTTGATGCAGATTATTTTCTTCTGGTGAACTCTGTTAGTATTACCTAATTATCTTAAAAACTGTGATGCTTACCATTAACCTTCAAGTGTGACTTATGTATCATGTGATTTTTGTATGGCATGTACAAGTACCAAAACGTCTTAATCTAAGGAGATTAATAAAGAACAATAGGATGTTCCGATAATGGAAACACTGCAAGTTATCTCCAAATGAGAAATGTTGGAAAACATATGCCAAGAAGATTAAATTTTGATGGTTCGAACTCTGTCCAAAATTTTTTTTATTGTACGATACATGTAAATACTCAATTTACCACAATTTTTTACTGACGGAGTGGTTGTTTACTTAACATGGATCCACCGTGATGTCATAATTTCAAAAAATTAATAAATCTGTTGTTAGTACCAAATGGATGCTTAGAACTAGCTCTTGTCAGCAAGGGATTCACTCTCTCTACTTCTTGAAAACAGGTGTCAGAAGATTATTGAAGGTCCACAAAATTTGACTAGAACTGTATGTAATTTCACTGGTTTATTTACATGTTTATAAATAGAGATTTAACTTGTCTTTATATTTGTGTAGTGATCACAATAGAGCCAGAAACGCTAAAAATGACTATAAATAGAAAGATATTTGAATACTGTTATGAGAGTGGAAAAATTCCATTTTTATGATTTCTAGTCATTCTCATATTATTTAGGATTAAATAGATTTTATTATACTGTATTTTTATTATATTATGTGGCTTAACCCTTTACCTAACGAATCGGTTGCATCCGCCTGCGTAATTTACAAATTAAGCAGTTAAAAAAAATGTATTTTTCAAAAGCTTTCAACGAAACCATACCATGTGACTCCTCACTGGAATGAACTCATTGAGCTCGTTCCAGTGAGGGGTCACATGATATGGTTTCGTTGAAATTTTTTTGAAAAATTTGAAAAAACAAATATTAAAATAATAAATTTTGATATCATCTGCATTGGGTAAAGGGTTAAACTCCTTACCAAACGAATCTGTTGCATCAGCCCTTGTAATTTACAAATTGAAGAGTTGAAAAAAAAATTAACAAAAACCATATCATTGTTGAGCTCATTCCATTGAGGTGTCATATATGGTTTTGTTGAAATTGTTTCACAACATGGAGGTTAAAAAATACTCAAAGTAACAAGCTTTCATGTTGTGTGTTTTGGGTTTGGATAAAGGTTTAAATTTTTTTTAGCTAACTACCCAGATTTGCATGGGTTATGGCTGCTTTGTACCTTGGGTCTTAGGTAGCCTCACATCAGATTGTGATATCCTAATTATATTCCCATTACAAATCAAGTTTGTTTGTTTGTTTTATTATCCCCTGCCAAAACTAAGTTTTTGTGGGGATACAGAAATGGGTTCCATCAATCTGTCTGTCTGCCCATCTGTCCATTTTTTAGCTTAACTTGATAAAGTCAAGATAAGCTATTGCCATCACACATGCAGAAGTCTGTGAGTCTGTTCACATTTTCCTTCAGCACAGGCTAGAACCCTGTAGTTCTTGTCTGATCGTCCCAACATTTCATATGCACGTTTAAGGTCATGTCTAGATGAGAATGTCCCCTTTTGGTAGTGATCAGTCAACTGTGATGGCTGCCTGAGCCCAAAACCCGAAAACCTTTAGCACAGTCAACAGGTCATATTTGTGAAGGGATTTCATTGTAACTTGGTAGGATGACTCCATATGATGTCTAGATGAGAACTTCCCCATTTGGTTGCAATCTGTCAACCATGATGGCTGACAGAGCCCAAAACACCAAAACCTTTAGCACAGTCTACAGGTCATATTTAATATGGAGGGATATCATTGTAACTTGGTAGGATAATTCTGTATTATGTCTAGATGAGAACTTCCCCATTTGGTCGCAATCTGTGAACCATGATGGCTGCCAGAGCCCCAAAACCTTTAGCACAGTCAACAGGTTGTATTTGTGAAGGGATTTCATTGTAACTTGGTAGGATGACTCCATATGATGTCTAGATGAGAACTTCCCCGATTGGTCGCAATCTGTCAACCATGACGGCTGACAGACCCCAAAACCCCAAAACCTTTAGCTCAGTCTACCGGTCATATTTAATATGGAGGGATATCATTGTAACTTGGTAGGATGACTGTGTATTATGTCTAGATGAGAACTTCCCCATTTGGTCGCGGTCTGTCAACCATGATGGCTGCCAGAGGCCAAAACCCAAAAACCTTTAGCACAGTCTACAGGTTGTATTTATGGAGGGATTACATTGTAACTTAATATGATGACTCCATATAGTATCTGGACGAGAACGTCTCCTTTTGGTCACAATTGGTCAACTGTGATGGCTACAGGGGCCCGAAGCCCAAAACCTTTAGCACAGTCTACAGGTCGTATTTATGAAGGGATTTCATTTTAACTTGGTAGGATGACTCCAGATAATGTCTAGATGAGAAGGTCCCGTCCCCTTTTGGTCGCGATTATTCAACCGTGATGGCTGCCCGAGCCCAATACCCAAAAACCTTTAGCACAGATTACAGGTCGTATTTATGAAGGGATTTCATTGTAACTTTGTAGGATGACTCAGTATAATGTCGAGATGAGGGGGTCCCCTTTTGGTTATGATGGGTCAACCACGATAGCTACACTACAGGCCCAAAGCCCAAAAACCTTTTGCACAGTCTACAGGCCGAATTTATGAAGGGATTTCATTGTAACTTGATAGTATGACTCGTTTTGGAACAATTTCATTGTAACTTGGTAACTCTTGTTGACATACATTAACTGTTAGGGCCACATCAACCCACCCCTCAATTCTTTAGTACAGTCTACACCTCAAATTATTATTATTGAAAACATAGCATACAGGGAACAGAAATTAACATATTCTCAATTATCACAATTCTTGTCATATTTCATAATCCTTTCATAAACATTGGACATTATCCTTTTCATCAAACACAACACCCAGTCAAGTTAAACTACAGTGTCACTGACACTTTCATTTTGTGAACGCAATAACTCAAACAAATATTATCGGATTTTGATGAAACTTGGTATGGGCAGTCAATGTGAGAATATCTCCACTGAGTTTGATACGCAGTGAATTTTGTCAAAGTTTGTGAGAGTTATGCCCCTGTTCCTATAATTCTTATCAGATGAGTTTGATATTCGGTAAATTCGTCCATTTTTGTGAAAGTTGTGTCCCTTTTTCCATCATTCTAGGAGTTCGTAAATTGATACTGTTGTGAATGCGATTAGCTGGTTCCAGCAACTTAGTTCAGAATGACGTTTTTTCATGTTCTGAATTTTGTTTTGTTGATATTTGTTTTATATGAACAGCTTAACTCTGTTTTTGGAAGTATATATTCACAGGACATTTATCATCCTTTCCAGCATGTTATGTGTCATTAACCCTTTTATGACTCGTCGGCGCACGCCACGCCAGTGGTAAACTGACACCACAAACCCGCCGGCGCGCTGCGCGCCGATGGCATAGTAATGTACATGTATCTGCTCTCACCTCATTCCACGTGTGCTATTTCTATCATTCCACAGAAGTAATTTCATGCCCAAATGAATTTAGAGTTGTTTCCCTTTAGTTGATTGGCTACAGTTTTAGCGCATATTGCACCTCACAGTAATTCCACGGACGAAGATGACAATTGATAGCAATGTGGAAAAAGAATTCTGCAGTACAGTCTGGCTCAAATCAAGCTGACACATATGACACTACTATGAGTGCTGGACGTTCAGATGATGTTGCCAGTAATAATCTAGATGACGGAGTGGAATAGGACTGCCCAGTGGGAGGGGACGCGGCAGAAAAAGAAGTGTTGGTCAGGGACATGGCAGAATACAAGGGAGCTGGCATGTTCATGGAATTGGTCCAATTTTTCAATGGGAAAAATGCACAGATTTTGTTCCACTAGATATCCCATGTTCTGAAGTTGGGAAGATACATCTTGACTTACCTGACAATCCAAATGAATGGAACATTTTATACCTTTATCTAACGGACGAGATGATCCCGAAATTAACCCCAGTATCCCAAGTCTGGGAGGTCGGTTTGGCTGAGTCGCGAAAGGGTTAATAGACACAACTTTCTTAGCTGTAACTGAGAATTAGATGTAAATACATAAAACCGAAAGTATGTTTTTTGGAGACATGCACGTTTGTCACTTTTTTTTCTGATATTTTTTTTTCACAAACATTTGGATCCACTTCTCTCATTGCTGGCATGGAATTTTGCCACCTCGTGGCATATCATTATGTGCACACTCCATTTAAAACCTGTCTTTGTCACACCCAGTGATCACTCTGTAATATATGGGTCCACCACCCGCCTCTCGAGGCTAATTATAGATAAGCGGGAAAACCAGACTTCAAACAGAATGCCGACGACATGCATCAATGGATAGCAGCGAGTGGTGCAGAGATATAATATAGTATCACTCAATGAAGCAGGTTGGTGAGGTAGGTAAGTGGGATAAAAGCCGGTTTTACGAGGGTCGACCATCTCTTGTAGTGCCACCCTTGCCCACGAGCCACATTCTGTAAAATGTTGGTGAACTTCATGTGAAGCCAACCAGGAATGGTTTAACCCTTTACCCAACGTAACGGCCAAAACCGGCCAGCGCTATTCTCAAAAATCGCCAATAAATTTTCATTTTTTGTCTCAAAAACATAGGTTATGACCCCTCGTTGGAACGAGCTCGTCGAGCACGTTCCAACGAGGGGTCATAACCTATGTTTTTGAGACAAAAAATGAAAAAAATTAGTTATTCAAGAATTTTTTTTGCAAGTGTCGTCTGCTTTTCATGTTAGGTAAAGGGTTAAGGCATTATCAGTGGCCACATACTTGGCATTTTTTCTCAGTTTGAAATACACTATGGGTGGATGTACATGTAGGTGGGTATACAGAAGAAGTGTGTTTAACCGATGAGGTTGTTGCTCAACAAATAAACATTATAAAAAGGAAAATTAAGAAGCCCCAACAGCATGGAAATATTGCCTGCCTTTATTTCAACTGTAGTGCTTGCATTAGGCCTACTATGCTTTTTCTAGGGGAGTTTTACGGTGATCATGGGTATGAATCAGTGGCGTAACTGGTGGTGGGGGAGGGGGGGGTGTGTAAAATATAGATTAAAAAAGGCTAAATTATTATATTTTATGGTACACTCTTTTATGTTTTGTTACTTTATCGCCCCCCCCCCCCCACCCCCCCAAAAATTGCCCCCTCCCATGTTAACCCATATAGGTAACATCAGGCAAGAAATTTTAATATCTAGATTATGTATTTATTTATTTATTTATTTATAAGGGCTTAACGACACATTTACAGCCAGAGTCATATCATGTCTGTGACAGTTTTACGGGTGGAGGAAGCCAGAGTACCCAGAGAGAACCTCCGAGCAACGACGAGCAGCTGTTAGCTCTCCAACATCATAACAGGAAGGGTTAGATTGGTTGAAGGCATGTGTACCATCGGCACGCAGTACGCCTTAGTACACAGCGTCATCATGCCCCCATGTAGGCAGTCAGCATTAAGTGCCTTGCCACAGCGCAGAAGCGAATCAGTCGTTGAAATCTAACTACCCATCCAACTACTAACTGCGCTCGACGTTGCTTAACTTCGGTGATCTGAAGAGAACCGGTTACCACGATGCCACCACGCCCCCTAATATCTAGATATTTATACTTGTAAGATGTATGAGGGGTGTCATCCTAACAAGACGAAAGGCTGAAATATCCCAACAAGACAATTCCCGACAGGACAAAAACTTTTTTTTTCATTAACTATGGGGGAAATTCATGAAAAGATATTTTTAAAGTGTATAATTACACTCTTTTGGGGTGGTTGTTTCTCATGTTTTAGTAGTTGCTGAGCAGTTGTGTGCAAGACACTTCACCCCCATTGCCCATGTGGGGGATCAGTGGCGTTGTATACTAATGTGTACTACACTCGATGGTGCACTTGTCTTCAACCAATGCTAACCCTGCTTGTGTGGAGTTAGTATATTGGGGAGCTGACAGTTGCTCACCATTGCTCAGTGGTTCTCTCCAGGTATTCCAGCTTCCTCCACCTGTAAAACTGTCGTGGTTTTGATAAGCCATTGCACAGAAATATGTGACCATAAACACCAATAAATAACTTACTTTGTCAATACTTTGTGTTCACTTAATGCAGTACAAACTTTTAGTCAGCTATTTTTATGAAAACTAATTTGTAACACTAAAAGCACATTTTACAAAAAAAGATATTGCCAACATAGTTTAAAAAACATGCTCAAAACAAGAGATTTTTATATAAATGCTGATACTGGCTCCAAAAGTTAAAACATTTGTGGTAAAGCATTTTAATATTTTAATAGACTTCTTGTATATTCCTTGTCATAATTTCCATCCCCACATAATTTTTACGCTTTATAAAATTTGAGAGGATAATTTGCAGTTCAAAACTGAACCTTACCACAACCTATCATGATGAATGGCAAATTTTCCCCGCAATTTTGTAAAACATAAATAACGTGCAAATAAATAAAAAAAAAGGCTAAATTATTATATTATATGATACAAGATGTAAACTCCTTTATGTTTTGTTACTCTATTGTCAATTTATTGAGTTTTTCCACCTGATTTATATTATTGCAAGTAGGTTTTTTTCTTGAAAAATAAAATTCTGCTTCAAAATACCCTTCTCATTTTGTTGGGATTCGTCTTGTTGGGATGACCAATTTCATCATTCGTCTTGTTGGGAATAAACCATATGAGGAGGTGTGTAATAGCAAATTTACGTGTGAAATATTTCATAATTTATTCGGATTCTATTTGGTAGTAATGTGGCATAGTTATTGATGCCTTTCACAACTTATAAATTATGGACACAAATGGACCGAGTCAAGGAAATTGCATTTTTTTGTTCTTCTTGAATTTCAAAATTATTCCCCTGGGAAGGCAATGTGCCCTGTCCAACGAGTGGGGACACCACATCTCATGCTAGCCTCCATCTCGCTGCTATGTGGCTCGGACAATGCTGCACATTATATTCTGTATGCCCCTGATGCAGATGCCAAAGGCATGAGAGATGATAGGTGATTTGGGGTGGGGGAGGCCCCCTCCAAGAAAATTTGGAAATCAGTTATTAAATGGAGACTTCTGGTGGCTTTTGGGATGAAAAATAAAGTTATTTTTTGGCCGTCAGAATAACGTTTTTAGCTGGGGAGAGATGTGTGGATCACCTGATTGATCCAAAGCTGATCATTATTGAATAATAATTGTTAGGCTTTTCCCTCTGGAAAAGACTATTGTTTTTCTACGGATTATTATTTTTTTTTTTTTAGGCTTTTCCCTCTGGAAAAGACTATTGTTTTTCTTCGGATTATTATATTATTTTTTGGGGGGTCTTGGGGTTTTTTTGGAGGGGGTGGGGGGGGGGGGGGTCCACACATTTTGTCCTTATGATTCAGAAGCCATTTTTGAACCGATTTTCACAAAATTTTGCACATGCATAGAGGGGCACAAAATCTAAAAAGCAGAATTTTCGATTTAACCCTTAGTTTGCCAGAATTGGCAAAAAACTGCCAAAATTGGGGTTTATCAGCTCTTTCTCGAAACATGTCTTGTAGATTTTTTTTAAACATTCATCATTGCAATACCTGCCTGTGACACAACCATTGATACACAAGACATATTAGGCAATGCATATGGTAACCCTCCACAGGCTGCCAAACATCAAAATTTTGATGAAATGGGCTGTTTTCGGGCCATCACAGCACCAAAACAATACACGAGAGATAAACATAACTTCCTTTATTGGAAGTGGAATTCACCGAGAATCATTTTTGTAAGTAATAAGGGTGTTAAAAAAACTAAGCGTTAATCCATTTTGGGCTGGTAAAACAGCAATACCCCCAAAAGCTAAAAAATTCATGCTTTCTGTGGATTTCTCTAAATGAGTCTTGTAGATTTTCATGAAAAATTTGTCATTCCCAGGTCTTGGTGTGACATTACAAGCTGCATGGACAAAATATTCCGGTCAGCATTAGTTAACCCTTCCCAGGTTGCTAAACGTAAAAATTGTGATAAAATGGGCTGTTTTTGGACACCAGCAGCACCCAATGGGTATACCACAGAGAAAGGCTCCTTCTTTTATCGGATGCAACATTGATAGGGAAACATTTTTAGCTTAACTTGACATAGTCAAGATAAGCTATTGCCATCACGCGTGCAGAAGTCTGTTAGTCTGTGAGTCTGTTAGTCTGTGAGTCAGTGAGTCTGTGACGTCTGTTCACATTTCCTTTAGCACGGGCTACACCCCGCAGTTCTTGTCTGATCGTCACGAAATTTCATATGCAGGTTTGGGGTCATGTCTAGATGAGAACGTCCCCTTTTGGTCGCGATCGGGCAACCGGTATGGCTGCCTGAGCCCAAAACCCGAAAACCATTAGCACAGTCTACAGGTCGTATTTATGAAGGGATTTCATTGTAACTTGGTAGGATGCCTCTGTATAGTGCCTAGACGAGAACGTCCCCTTTTGGGCATGATCTATCAACCGTGATGGCTGCCCAAGCCCGAAACCCAAAAACTTTTAGCACAGTCTGCAGGTCATGTTTAATGTGGAGGGATTTCATTGTAACTTGGTAGGATGACTCCTTATGATGTCTAGATGCGAATTTCCCCATTTGGGCATGATCTGCCAACCGTGACGACTGCCCGAGCCCAAACCCCGAAAACCTTTAGCACAGTCTACAGGTCATATTTATTGAGGAATTTCATTGTAACTTGGTGGGTAGACTTCATACAATGTCTAGATGAGAAAGTCCCCCTTTGGACGTGATTGGGCAACTGTGACGGCTACAGGAGCCCGAAGCCCGAAAACCTTTAGCACAGTCTAGAGGTCATATTTATGAAATGATTTCATTGTAACTTGGCAGGATGACTCCAAATAATGTCTAGATGAGAACGTCCCATTTTGATCGCGATCATGCAGCCTTGATGGGTGCCCGAGCCCAAAAACCTTTAGCATAGGCAAAAGGTCATATTTATGGAAGGATTTCATTGTAACCTGTTAGGTTGACTCCATATAATGCCTAGATGATGACATCCCCTTTCGGTCGTGATTGGTCAGTTGTGATGGCTACAAGTGCCTGAAGCCCGAAAACCTTGAGCACAGTCTACAGGTCATATTTATGAAGGGATTTCATTGTAACTTCTTAGGATCACTCCAGATGATGCTCAGATGAGATTGTCCCCTATGGTTGCGATCATTCAGCCATGATGGCTGCCCAAGCCCGAAGCCCGAAAACCTTTAGCACAGTCTACAGGTCATATTTATGAAGGGATTTCATTGTAACTTGGTAGGTTAACTTCATATAATGTCTAGATGAGAATGTGCGATCATTCACCCATGATGGCTGCCGAAGCCCGAAAACCTTTAGCACAGTCTACAGGTCATATTTATGAAGGGATTTCATTGTAACTTGGTAGGTTCATATCATATAATGTCTAGATGAGAACGTCCCCTTTTGGACATGATTGGGCAACTGTGACGGCTAAAGGTGCCCGAAGCCCGAAAACCTTTAGCACAGTCTACAGGCCATATTTATGAGGGGATTTCATTGTAACTTGGTAGGATGACTCCAAATAATGTCTAGATGAGAACGTCCCCTTTTGATCGCGATCAATCATCCTTGATGGGTGCCCGAGCCCAAAAACCTTTTGCATAGGTAAAAGGTCATATTTATGGAAGGATTTCATTGTAACCTATTAGGTTGACTCCATATAATGCCTAGATGATGACATCCCCTTTTGGTCGTAATTGGTCAGCTGTGTTGGCTACAAGTGCCCGAAGCCCAAAAACCTTGAGCACAGTCTACAGGCCATATTTATGAAGGGATTTCATTGTAACTTGATAGGATCATTCCAGATGATGCCCAGATGAGATTGTCCCCTTTGGTTGCGATTATTCAACCATGATGGCTGCCCGAACCCGAATCCCGAAAACCTTAAGCACAGTCTACAAGTCATAATTGTGAAGGGATTTCATTGTAACTTGGTAGGTTGACTTCATATAATGCCTAGATTAGAACGTCCCCTTTTGGACATGTTTGGGCAACTTTGACAGCTAAAGGTGCCCGAAGCCCAAAAACCTTTAGCTCTGTCTACAGGTCATATTTATGAAGGGATTTCATTGTAACTTGGTAGGTTGACTCCAAATAAGGTCAAGATGAGAACGTCCCATTTTGGCCGTGATCATTCAGCCTTGATGGGTGCCCGAGCCCAAAAACCTTTAGCATAGGCAAAAGTTTATATTTTTAGAAGGATTTCATTATAACATTGTTAGGTTGACTCCATATAATGCCTAGATGATGACATCCCCTTTTGGTCGTGATTGGTCAACTGTGATGGCTACAGGTGCCCGAAGCCCGAAAACCTTGAACACAGTCTACAGGTCATATTTATGAAGGGATTTCATTGTAACTTCGCATGATCACTCCAGATGATGCCCAGATGAGATTGTCCCCCTTGGTTGCGATCATTCAACCATGATGGCTGCCCGAGCCCGAAGCCCGAAAACCTTTAGCACAGTCTAAGGTCATATTTATGAAGGGATTTCATTGTAACTTGGTAGGTTGACTTCATATAATGTCTAGATGAGAACGTCCCCTTTTGGACACGAGTGGGCAACTGTGACGGCTTCAGGGGCCCAAAGCCCGAAAACCTTTAGAACAGTCTACAGGTCATAATTATGAAGGGATTTTATTGTAGCTTGGTAGGATGACTCCAAATAGTGTCCAGATGAGAACGTCCCCTTTTGGTCACAATCATTCAGCCTTGATGGCTGCCCGAGCCCAAAAACCTTTAGCATGTCTGTAGGTCGTATTTATGGAAGGATTTCATTGTAACTTGTTCGGTTGACTCCATATAATGCGTAGAGGATGACATCCCCTTTTGGTTATGGTTGGTCAACTGTGATGTCTACAGGTGCCTGAAGCCCGAAAACCTTTAGCACAGTCTACAGGTCGTATTTATGGAGGGATTTCATTGTAACTTGGTAGGTTGACTTCATATAATGTCTAGATGAGAACGTCCCCTTTGGACGCAATTGGGAAACTGACGGCTACAGGGGCCCGAAGCCCGAAAACCTTTAGCACAGTCTACAGGCCATATTTATGAAGGGATTTTAATGTTACTTGATAGGATGACTCATTTTGGAATAATTTCATTGTAATTTTGTTGATATATGTTAACTGTGAGGGCCACATATATTAACTGTGAGGTCATATTAACCCACCCCTCAGATCTTTAGTACAGTGTAAACCTCATATTATTTTTATCATAAACATAGCATACAGGGAACAGAAATGAACATATTCCCAATTATCACAATTCTTGTCTTATTTCATAATCCTTTCATGAACATTGAACATTATCCTTTTCACCAAACACAACACACAAGTTAAGCTACAGTGTCATTGACACTTTCATTGTAAGTGGTTAAAGAGAGATACCCATTCAAATCTTAAAATACCTGTTTTCTGTGGACTTCTCTAAAAACATCCAGGTTTTCCAGAAAAATTGACTATTCGCAGGTCTTTGTGTGACATTACAAGTTGCATGGACAAAATATTCCGGTGAACATTTATTAACCCTCTACAGGCTGCCAAGCAACGTAATTTTGTTGAAATGGGCTGTTTCTGGACACGCACAGCACCAAATGCATACCCGAGAGATAAATTGGGTGCTGTGCTGGAAGTGGAATTCACCGAGGACCATTTTTGTAAGTAATAAGGGTATTCTAAAAACCCAGCGTTAACCCCTTTTGGGGTGGTTAACAGTGAAAACCATCAAAAGCTTAAAAAATTCATGTTTTCTCTGGATTTCTTTACAAACATCTTAAAGGTTTCCAAGAGAAAATGGCCATTGATAGGTTTTGGTGTCACATTACCAGTTGCATGGATAAAATATTCCGGTAAGCATTTGTTAACCCTCCATGGGCTGCTAAATGTCAAAATTTTGAAAAAATAGTCTGTTTTTGACACCAACGACATCAAATGGGAATGCCACAGAAAAACATAACTTCTTGTACCGGATGCAAAACTGATAAGGAAATTTTTTGTAAGTAGTAAGGGTATTCATAACTCGAGATCTTAACCCATTTTCAACTGGTTAAGGAGATATACCCCTTAAAAGCTTAAAATTCTGGTTTTCTGTGGATTTCTCAAAAACATCTGGTTAGTTTTCAAGAAAAATTGACCATTCACAGGTCTTGGGGTGCCATTACAAGTTGTATGGACAAAATATCCATGTAAGCATTTGTTAACCCTCTGGAGGCCGCCAAGCGTAGACATTTTGAGAAAATGGGCTGGCCTTGGGCACCCATAACTGAGATAAACATGACCTCCTTCACTGGAAGTGGAATTCACCGAGGCCCATTTTTGTAAGTAATGAAGGTATTCACAAAACCAAGCATTAACCCGTTTAGGGGTGGTTAGAGAGCGATACCCCTCAAGAGGTAAAAACTTCATGTTATCCGAGGATTTCTCTAAAACCATCACGTAGATTTTCAAGAAAAATTGGCCATTTTCAGATCTTAGTGTGACATTACAAATTGCAAGTGCAAAATATTCCACTAAGCCTTTGTTAACCCTACGCAGGTTCTCAAACATCAAAATTTTGATAAAATGGGCTGTGTTTGCGTACCCACAGCACCCAAAGTTAAGAGGAGAGATCAACATAAGTGGAAGTAGAATACTTGGAGAATTATTTTTGTAAGTTATAAGGGTATTCAAAAACAACCCTTAACCTGTTTTGGGCTGGATAAACAATCATACCCATCGATTGCTTAAAATTCAAGTTTTCCCTGGATTTCTCGGAAAACATCTTGGAAGATTTTAAAGAAAAAATGGCCATTCGCAGTTCTTGGTATGACATTATAAGTTGCATGGAAAAATATTCCTGTTAACACTTGTTAACCCTCTACAAGCTGCCAGACATCAATTTTTAGCTCAACTTTGACGAAGTCAAATTTGAGCTATTGTCATGGCCCGTCGTCCGTCGTCCGTCTGTCCGTCCGTCCGTCTGTCCGTCTGGCTGTCTGTCCGTCTGTCCGTACGTCAACAATTGGCTATGGCTCGGGCTAGAGGTCGTATTTATGAACCGATCTTTACGAAACTTCTTGTGTACCTTTGTTATGACCGTGGGACGAGAACGAGTGTTTTTGGGTGCGGTCCGAAATTCAAGATGTCTGCCAGCTGCCATTTTGTACCGACGATGCAGAAATCTGTTTTTTGTACAGAACTTCCATATGAAAGCTCTGATTTGAATAATTTTTTGTATGAATGTTTAGTACCATGGGATACATCACATATAATACGGGTTTTTTTCTCGTACGTAAATTGTGCAAATTAGACTAATTTTGATGTTTTTTGGGGTTACTTTCAGCACTGTAAGAGCAAATGCCAATACGGCTCGGGCTAGAGGCCGTATTTATGAACCGATCTTTACGAAACTTCTTGGGTACCTTTGGTATCACCATGGGACGAGAACGAGTGTTTTGGGGTCCGGTCCAAAATTCAAGATGGCCGATGGCAGCCATTTTGTACAAAATTAGGTGCAATCAGATTTTTGCACAGAACTTCCATATGAAAGCCCTGATTTGAATAATTTTTTTGTGTGAATGTTTAGTACCATGGATGCATCACATATAATACGGGTTTTTTTCTCGTGCAGAAATTATGCAAATTAGATGAACTTTGATTTTTTCAGTGCGACTTACACACAGTAAGTACACATGTCAATACGGCTCAGACTAGAGTCTGTATTTATGAACTGATCTTCACGAAATGTCTTGGGTACCTTTGTTATCACCTTGGGACGAGAACGAGTGTTTCTGGGTGCGGTCTAAAATTCAAGATGGCTGCTAGTGGCCATTTTGTACCGAAATTAGGTCTAATCAGTTTTTTGTACACAACTTCTATACAGCTCAGACTAGAGGCCATATTTATGAACCAATCTTTACGAAACTTCTTGGGTACCTTTGTTATCACCGTGGGATGAGAGCGAGTGTTTTTGGGTGTGGTCCGAAATTCAAGATGGCCACCAGCAGCCATTTTGTACCAAAATTAGTGCAATCAGTCTTTTGTATAGAACTTCTGTATGAAAGTTCTGATTTTAATAAATTTTTGTATGAATGTTTAGTAACATGGAGTACATCACATATTGTAAGGGGTTTTTTTTCGTGCAGAAATTATGCAAATTAGATGAACTTTGATTTATTCAGTGCTACTTACACAATGTAAGCACACATGTCAATACGGCTCAGGGTAGAGGCTGTATTTATGAACCGATCTTCACAAAACTTCTTGGGTACCTTTGTTATCTCCTTGGGATGAGAATGAGTGTTTCTGGGTACGGTCCAAGATTCAAGATGGCTGCCAGTGGCCATTTTGTACCGAAATTAGGTCCAATCAGTTTTTTGTCACAAGTTCTATACAGCTCGTATTTATGAACTGATCTTCACAAAACTTCTTGAGTACTTTTGTTTTCACCTTGGGACAGGAACGAGTGTGTTTTGGGGTGCCTTTGTTATCACTGTGCTATGAGAACAAATATTTTGGGGTTCAGTCAGACCCACTCTGGGACTCAAAGATTTTTTCTAGTTCAGCATCTGACTGTCACCCACCTTTACAATACTTTACCTATACATTTGTTACAGGCAACGGTCAGTATTTTTGTACAGACTGTTACAATACTTTATATGTACCTTTGTTATCAGGTCATTACCTAGATGTTTGTCATTGCTGTGTCACATACTATACATGTACATGTCTTTGTCTTGACAAGTTGAGCTACAGTGTCATTGACACTTTCATTTTGGATACATTTGAGATAAAATGGACCATTTTCAAATAACCACAACACTCAGTGGGTATGTGGCAAACAAACATAACTCCTTTTGTCGGTCATTAACTTGTCGGACGACGATATTGATATTAACCCTCTCCACCATTAATGATGATTTTTACCTCAACATTTTTTTATCGAACTGAGTCATTTGAGACTACTATACCCACCTTTCTCATAACATCAATAAAGGAACTTCAGTGAGACAGTTAAAAACATTTCATCAGACACTCGGGGGTCATGAAAAATCATTATTCTCCAGAATCATAAAGTCTAGTTTTCTCTTGAATTTTTTATCTACATGTGGTTATAATTATGATTAGGCTCAAATAATAATAAAAATGATTGAAAATGTTGATGACAGTCTCTTGTTTTTCCTCAATCATGTCGGGGTAATAATGTAAGTCAGAGAGCACTGTGGTGGATTTTAGATGTTAACATTGCATTATTATTCCCCTAGTCTGTCTGTCTGTCTGTCTGTCTGTCTGTCTGTCTGTCTGTCTGTCTGTCTCTGTCTGTCTGTCTGTCTGTCTGTCTGTCTGTCTGTCTGTCTGTCTGTCTGTCTGTCTGTCTGTCTGTCTGTCTGTCTGTCTGTTTTTTGTTACCACCTCTCCCTCCAACATGCTTTAAGCTACACCTTTCATAGTTGGTACATGGATAAATGGTTCTGAGGGGATGATGCACGCTCAAATGTTTTTTTCAAAATCCAAGATGGCGGAATGGCAGGCATTTTTGTTGTGTTTTTTAAGCTTTTTTCTCTATTTTATGTTACCACCCCTCACTCCAACATGGTTCAAGCTACACTTTTTATATCTGGCGCATGGATAGAGGGTTGGGAGGGGATGATGCACGTTCAATATTTTTTTTCCAAAATTCGTCCGTCTATCTGTCCGTCCGTCCGTCTGTCTGTTTTTTATGTTCCCACCTCTCCCTCCAACACGCTTTAAGCTACACCTTTCATATTTGGTTCTCCCTCCAACACGCTTTAAGCTACACCTTTCATATTTGGTACATGGATAAATGGTTCTGAGGGGATGATGCACGCTCAAAATTTTTTTTTCAAAATCCAAGATGGCGGAATGGCGGCCATTTTTGTTGTGTTTTTTTAAGCTTAAGCCTTTTTCTCTATTTTATGTTACCACTGCTCCCTCCAACATGGTTCAAGCTGCACTTTTCATATATGGTACATGGATAAAGGGGTTGTATTATGCACGCTCAATATTTTTTTTCAAAATCTAATATCTGTCTGTCTGTCCATCTGTCTGTCTGTGTGTTTTTATGTTACCACCTCTGCCTCTAATATGCTTCAAGCTACACCTTTCATATTTGGTACATGGATAAATGATTCTGAGGGGATGATGCACAATCAATATTTATTTTTCAAAATCCAAGATGGCAGAATGGTGGTCATTTTTGTTGTGTTTTTTAAGCTTTTTTCTCTATTTTATGTTACCACCCCTCCCTCCAACATGGTTTAAGCTACGCCTTTCATATATGGTACATGGATAAAGGGTTGTGAGGGGATTATGCACTCTCAATATTTTTTTTTCAAAATCCAAGATGCTAATATACTCTAGTGTCTTCTGTGACAAAAACACCTTATGTCACAAAAGTGCCGTAGGGGACTAATACCACCTCGGTGGTCAAACACTTGTTATTATTATTATGTCATGTTCAGAGGTGTTAAAACAGATGTTTGTTTGGAGGATAAAAGCTTATGTTGCTTTGTTGCGCCACCCAAATGTTATTTCACACTTGATGCAAGTAGTGGTTAATTCAGTTTATATGTAATTTAATTAATCCTTTCAAATCATGATTAGTTTATTTTCATAGCCCGACAACCTAACAATTCAGTTAAATGATTTGTTACCAGAGAGAGAGGGAGAGAGAGAAGATTGTAATTAAGTTTATACCTGATTTGCTTTTGTTTAAGTAATCACCGTGGTAACCCAGAAAAAGTTCCAGCATAGTCAATCAGGCTGATTAGTCTATTTTTAGCACACCTGTTACATAACAGCTATCAGCAATACTGGTGTCAGTTTTAAATGAGAGGTATACATAATGTGCTTGTTGGGTTTAACAACAAAGGGTCAAATTGTGTCTGACAGTTTTTGCGGGTGGAGAAAGTTGTAGTAGCTGGAGATAACCACCAAACAACCGTCAGGCACCATAACATGTTAACTCTGCACAAGCAGAATAGCAGCAGTTTAACCCCTTACCCAACGCAGACGATACCAAAATTTATTATTTTAAATATAATTTTTTAAAAGTTTTCAAAAAATTTCAACAAAACCATATCATGTGACCCCTCGTTGGAACGAGCTCGACGAGCTCGTTCCTACAAGGGGTCACATGATATGGTTTTGTTGAAATTTTTTGAAAACTAATATTTTTTCAACAGCTGAATTTGCATATTACGCGGGCGGATGCAGGCGATTCGTTGGGTAAAGGGTTAAGACAAGTGCATCATTGATGTGCAGTACACCTTCATTTCATTTTAGCTTGGTAGGATGACTCATTTGGAATGATTTTGCTGCAACTTGGTAATTTTGGTTGACATACGTTAACTGTGAGGACCATAACAACCCAGGCCTCAACTCTTTAGTACATTTACACTTCAAATTATTCTTATTGAAAATGTAGCATGTTGGGAACAGAAATTAACATATTCTCAATTATCACAATTCTTGTCTTATTAGCTCACCTGATTGAAAGTCAGTGTGAACTATTGCCATCACTTGACGTCTGGCATCCGTCATCCGTTAATGTTTGGAAACTTGTCTTCTTCACACCCACTAGGCCAAATTCAAACATATAATGCACAGACCATCTATGGAGTATACCCTTTCTATTGTGTTCAAATGAAGCAGCTGTCATCTTCGGGCTCTGGTTAATGCTCCAAAAGCTTAAAAATCTTTAAAAATCTTCTCATGAACCACCAGAGGGAATGCCTTGATATTTGGTGTGGAACATCCTTTGGTGATGAAGATTAAAGTTTGTTCAAGGAAAGTTGGTAGGTCAATATTTGGGCTCTCTGTGGGACCATATCCATTTTGGGCTCTGCCCAGAATTTCTATTTCAAGAACCAGTGGGCCAATTTGAACCAAATTTGACATGTAGTATAAGTGGGTCTGAAGTAATTGATTGATGCCCAAATTTTTTTTTCACATCACTGTGGCAACCCTGGGGACTAAAAACAGAAAAAAATTCAAAAGCCCATATTTCCCAAACCACATGGAACAGAGAACTGTTATATGGTATGAAGCACCCTTAGGACAAGTAGAATGGATTGGTTAAAAAAATTGTCACCAGTTCTATCAAGGTGTCCTGTAGAGGGTATTGGAAAAAATGACGAGTCAGCATTTTTGCAGTAATTTATCCTGGAGGAATATCTGTTACAGTTATTCAAGCTAGAATAACAAATTTCTCTTATCTGAACATTCGTTTTCAAGACCAGTACAGTTAGCTGTCAAACACACTTGTTATCTTGTTATTTTAATCAGAAAATGAAATGATTCAGTTCAGTGCTTTTAAAACCCTCTCAACACTTCCATAAGTGGCAGAGCCAGAAATGTCCACTTCTGATTCCTTGATCGAACCCTTTCAGTGCTGTGTACATATATGTTTTTTCAGGTTTCTTGGAAAAATTTATATGAATATCTTTAACTTAACCCTCTCAAGACTTCAGTGTGTTTGACCAAAGATTTTCAGGTTTTGTGAGAATAATTATAACCCTTTCCATACTCACATTATTGCTCTAAACAGAAGTGGCTAAGCCAAAAATGTCAATTTCTGATTCCTTGATCAAACCCTTTTAATGCTGTGCACATGTTTTTTGTGGCAGAGCCAAAAATGTCCATTCCTTGATTGAGCAATTTCATTGCTGGGCACATATGTTTATTCTGGTTTCTTTGAAAGATTTATCTGATTCCTGTATGAATATCTTTAATTTAACCGTCTCAAAACTTCAATGTGGGTTCCAAAGATTTTATTAATATGAGAATAATGATAACCCTTTCCGTACTAACATTATTACTATTCTAAACAAGCAGAGCCAGAAATGTTCGTTTCAGATTCCTTGATCGAACCCTTTTAATGCTGTGCACATAGCCCCCCCCCCCCCCCCCCCCAAAAAAAAAAAATAATAAAAAATAAGCCTCCATAAATTCTCTTTCTATTTTGTTTAATAGCTCACCTGACTGCAAGTCAGTGGGAGCTATTGCCATTACTTTTATCCGGCGTCCGTTAACTTTTTGCGAACTTGACATATTCTTCACAACCACTAGGCCAAATTCAAACAAATATTGCACAGACCATCAATGGAGTATACCCTTTGTATTTTGTTTTGTTTACATGAAGCAGCTGCCATATTCAGGCTCTGGTTTATGCCCCAAAAGCTTAAAAATCTTCTCTTAAACCACCAGAGGGAATGCCTTGATATATTCAAGGGAAGTTGATAGGTCAATATCTGGGCTCTCTGTGGAGGCATATTCATTTTGGACTGCCCAAATTTCTGTTTCAAGAACCGGTGGGCCAATTTCAACCAAATTTGGCATGTAGTATAAGTGGGTCCTAATTTTTCACAGCCCTGTGGCAATCCCAGGGGCGAAAAACAGAAAAAAATTCAAAAGCCCATATATCCCAAACCACAAGGAACAGAGAACTGTTCTTTGGTATGAAGCATCCTTAGGACCGGAAGAAGGGATTGGTTAAAAACAATTGCCACAGGTTCAATCAGGGTGCCCGGTAGAGGGTATTGAAAAAATCATGAGTCAGCATTTTTGCAGTAGTTTATCCTGGAGAAATGGGGGCGCGGTGGCATCGCGGTAACCAGTTCTCATCAGATCACCGAAGTTGAGCAACATCGAGCGCGGTTAGTAGTTGGATGGATGACCATTTCAGCGACTGATTCGTGCTCCCGCATTGTGTCCTTGGGCAAGTCACTTAACCCCGTTTGCCTACATGGGGGCACGATGACGCTGTGTACTAAGGCATACTGCACTTTGATGGTGTGCATGTCTTCAACCAATCTAACCCTGCCTGTGCCGTGGTTCAGAGTTACGATGTTGGAGAGCTGACAGGTACACCGGCTTCCTCCATCCGTAAAACTATCACCAACATGATCTGACCTTGACTGTTAAAGTGTCGTTAAACCATAATAAATAAATAAATAATCCCGGAGAAAAATGTTCATTCACTGAGAAAGATTTTATTTCATGATGAACTCTCACTGCTGTGCATATATGTTTTTTTCTGGTTTCTTGCACACATTTATTTGATTCCTGTGAGCATATCTTTAATTTAACCTCTCAAGACTGCAATGTCAGTTCCAAAATTTTTAGCTCAACCTGACAAAGTCAAGCTGAGCTATTGCCATCACTTCTCGTCTGTCGGCGTACGTACGTACGTTAGTACGTACGTCCACAATTTCCTTTGGCACACCTCACAGGTCGCATTTATGATCAGATTACTTTGAAACTTGGCATGCTTGTTTGGGGTGACCTCTAGATGGGAGCTATCGATTTTCTTCAATTTCCATCAAAAATTGTTGCCGCGGCCAACGTTCTTAGAAGTTAGTTTAGTCAAACCACAATATTTCCCTTTGGCACTCCCTACAGGACACATTTATGATTTGATTGCTTTGAAACCTGGTATGCTTATTCAGGGTGACCTCTAGATGGGAGCTATCGATTTTCTTCAATTTCTGGCAAAAAATGTTGCCACGGCCAACATTCATAGAACATAGTTTAGTCAGACCTCAATATTTCCCTTTGGCACACCCTACAGGACACATTTATGATCAGATTGCTTTGAAACCTAGTATGCTTGTTTGGGGAGACCTCTAGATGGGTGCTATCGATTTTCTTCAATTTCTGTCCAAAAATGTTTCCGCGGCCAACGTTCTTAGAACTTAGTTTAGTCAGAAGACTCAATATTTCCCTTTGGTACACCCTACAGGGTACATTTATGATCGGATTGCTTTGAAACGTGGCATGCTTGTTTGGGGTGACCTCTAGATGGGAGCTATCTATTTTCTTCAATTTCCGTCAAAAAATGTTGCCGCGGCCAACGTTCTTAGAACTTAGTTTAGTCAAACCACAATATTTCCCTTTGGCACACCCTACAGGGCACATTTATGATTTGATTGCTTTGAAACCTGGTATGCTTATTTAGGGTGACCTCTAGATGGGAGCTATCGATTTTCTTCAATTTCCGGCAAAAAATGTTGCCACGGCCAACGTTCGTAGAACTTAGTTTAGTCAGACCTCAATATTTTCCTTTGGCACACCCTACAGGTCCCATTTATGATCAGATTGCTTTGAAACCTGGTATGCTTGTTTGGGGAGACCTCTAGATGGGTGCTATCGATTTTCTTCAATTTCTGTCAAAAAATGTTGCCGCAGCCAACGTTCTTAGAACTTAGTGTAGTCAGAAGGCTCAATATTTCCCTTTGGCACACTCTACAGGGTACATTTATGATCGGATTGCTTTGAAACCTGGCATGATTGTTTGGGGTGACCTCTAGATGGGAGCTATCGATTTTCTTCAATTTCCGTCAAAAAATGTTGCCGCGGCCAACGTTTTTAGAACTCGGTTTAGTCAGAAGACTCAATATTTCCCTTTGGCACACCCTACAGGGCACATTTATGATCGTATTGCTTTGAAACCTTTCATGCTTGTTTGGGGTGACCTCTGGATGGGAGCTATCGATTTTCTTCAATTTCCATCAAAAAATGTCGCAGCCAACATTCTTAGAACATAGTTTAGTCAGACCACAATATTTCCCTTAGGCTCACCCTACAGGGCTCATTTATGATTAGATTGCTTTGAAACCTGATATGCTTATTTACGGTGACCTCTAGATGGGAGCTATCGATTTTCTTCCATTTCCGTCAAAAAATGTTTCCACAGTCAACGTTCTTAGAATTTAGTCTAGTCAGACCACAATATTTCCCTTTTATACACCCTACAGGGCACATTTATGATCGGATTGCTTTGAAACCTGGCATGCTTGTTTGGGGAGGCCTCTAGATGGGAGCTATCGATTTTCTTCGGTTTCTGTCAAAAAATGTTGCCACTGGCAAAAAAACTGACATTGGTACCAATGATCTTCAATTTTGCCATTTCATTTATAACTTACCAAGTTCAAGTTTGTCAAGTTGAGCTACAGTGTCATTGACACTTTCATTATTTATGCCATCATCAAACACTTTCAGTTCTGTGCACATACATGTTTTTTTGCTGATTCCTTGAAAAAAAATTGGTCTGATTTCTGTATGAATATCTTTAATTTAACCCTCTCATGACTCCATTGTGTTTTCCAAAGATTTTATTTTATGTTGATGTCTTTCAATTCTGTGCAAAATTATCTGTTTTTTCTGGTTTATTGGAAACATTTATCTGATTTCTGTATGGATGTCTTTCATTTAAACCTCTCAAGACTTCAGTATGGCTTTCAAAGATTTTATTGATGCCTTGATCAAACCTTTTTCAGTGCTGTGCACATACGTTTTTCTGGTTTCTTGAAAAATGGAAAAAATTTCTCTGATTCCTTTATATCTTTAATTTAACCCTCTGAAGGCGTCAATGTGGTTTCCAAAGATTTTATTTCATGTAATACTGTTAATGAAAACCTATTTCTGATTTCTTTAAAAATATTTTACCCCACAAAATAAACCTCCATAAATTCTCTTTCTGTTTTGTTTATTTTTGATGCTTTAGCCATTTTCACACAGACTTGAATTTACTGGTGGCAGTAAAATTCTGTTTCTCTAGTTTGAAATCTTTCTTATTCTTTAAAACCACTGGGCCCAATTCATTCATTTATGGCACAGACCATCTTTGGAGTAAACCTTTTCTCCTTTGTTCAAATGAAGCTGCTGACATCTTCAGGCTGGTGGAATTTCCTCTTCTGATTTTTCCCTCCAAATTACTATATCCCTTAGGGCGGGGTTAATGCTCCATAAGCCTAATATGCTTGTTATGCCCCTGAAATATTTTTGAGGGGGTATATAGTTGAGGTCTCCATCCATCCATCTGTCCGTCAGTCCACCCGTCCCTCCGTACAAACATTTTGTATTATAACTCGAGCATCAGTTGTCGGATTTTAATGTTCTTTGGTATGGTGATAGGGCAGCTTGGGGGAATGGATGCCCTCATACCTAGCGTTTCGTCCATTCATGTTTGGTAGAGTTATGGCACCTGTTAGTTTTGGGCCTCTGTTTCTGACTAAGGTAAATTGTACCATAGCCTATAGGGCAAAGTGCTGCCCAATTGTTTTTTAAGTTCATTATTTTTCTGAGGCCCAGTGCTTGCAGGGGAGGTTGCATGACATTTTAACCTCTAAATATCAATATACATGTATCCATATAAATATGGATGACACAAGAATTAAAGTGATTTTGGTTCCAGACCATTTAAAATTGTATCACCGCACCAATTGATTTCAAATTTTATTTGCTTATTACTAATGTCAAAATACATGTCAAGTTCGATTTGGAGGTTCACTCCGACCATTCTTTCAAGAGTTATGCCTCTTTTTGAATTAAAAAATCACAAATTTCCTAGTTTCAGCTTTATTCTTACTATCCAGTGCCTATAAGGGAAGTGCTGCCTGATTTTTTTAGTCCACTATTTCTGTACTGCCCAGTGCTTGCAGAGGAGGTTGCATGTCATTTTGAACTACATATCAATATAACCATATAAATATGGATGCCAATTTCAGCTTTATTCTTACTGGCCAGTGCCTATGGGGGAAGTGCTGCCCAATTTTGTTGTTGTCCACTATCCCAGTTTTTTCTAGTCCACTATTTCTGTACTGCCCAGTGTTTGCAGGGCAGGTTTGAATGCCATTTTAACCTACTACATATCGATATATTCATATAAATATGGATGACACAAGAATCATAGTGTTTTTTTAATTCCGTTCATTCAAAGTTGTTTGGATGAACCAATTCTCTTCAAACATTCAGAAGTTATTTATTTACATGCAAGTCCGACTTTGCTACCTTTGGGGGTATCAGCACATGCGTTAGCGTTGCTCTTGTAAAATCCTCTTTTTGTAAGCCACTTGCAATAATGCTTAGATTTCTTGTTTGGAACTTACTTTAGTAATGCAGATTCACTTTTTTTCAAATAAACTCAGTCAAAATTTGGGCTCCCAAATTTTGGGCTACACTCAATATTTCTATTTTCAGATTCAATGGGCAGATGTAAACCATATTTGTCATGTAGTATATAAGTGGGTCATAAGTATTTCATTTATGCCGGAATTTTTTGTTTGTTTGTTTGTTTGTTTGGGGGGGTGGGGGGGGGGGGGGGGGGGTGTAGAGAGAACCAAGTGGTTGAAAACAAAACAAAAATTCACAAAACAGAGCTTGCTAGAAAGCTTTCCTAGGACCAGCAGAAATGAATGGCCAAAAAAGTTGCCTTTGGTAGTGTCTTACCAAATCAAAAAATTGCTCTTGGTGCTGATCACTTACCTGTACAGTAATACCTGTCTTGAGAGACCACTGTCTTGAGAGACCACCTGTCTTGAGAGACCACATCTGCCAGGCACCAATTGGTTTTACTCTATAATGGACCTGCTATGGGAAACCACCTGTCTTGAGAGACCACCTATCTTGAGAGACCACTGTGACCAAAAAATCAAATGGTTTTGCGCGCCAAAGGCACGCAGGGACAATATGGGGAGCAAGCCCCTTTCGACCCTCATTAGCTGTAGAATTTGAAAGTGTCAGACCGTGGTAAAGGAGGAGAAGTTGTGGGTTGTTAGCGGCGCGTGTGTCTTTTCAGCTTCTTTTTCAGAGGTGGAGGTTTGGAAGGAGAGACAGTGGTAGTTGGTGTTGTTGGTGGGCTGCCTGATGGTGGTTGCTGAGTTTTGTAGGGTCTGGTCCTAGCCGAGTCTGGAGTGGTTGTGGGTGATTGCTGAGTCTTTTGTTGTTGTAGATTTCTGGCGTCTATTGGTTTTTTGGTTTCTTCGACTTTTTGCATAAATAATTCATATTGCCTGTCCATCTGTTGTCTGTGAAGGTCCCCTTGTATCTTGTTTTCCCGTAAGATGTTCTTTATCCTGTCGTCCTCGTCCTGGCATTCTGGATTAGAAGGAAGAGGCGAGTGGGGGTCAGGAAGAGGCGAGAAGGCTGCTTGTTTTTGTTTTAATGACCACTGTGACCTGGTACCAACTTGTATTTTTATGCCATAATGGACCTGTCTTGAGAGACCGCCCCTTTGAAAACTGAAACCATGACAAAAACTTTTTACCTGTTCTGGAATTGGAAAATCCTTTGTGGTTATACTAACATAATTAAAAGTATTAAAAGCTCTTAATTGGGTTTCAATTGCCATTAAAGGTTGAGATGTTTTTATAAGACCCCTGTGAAAAGATTAGGATTATTGCTGAATAAACAATATATTTATTTATTTATTTATTGGTGTTTAAGGTCACATACTTATGCACAATGGCTAATCGTGACCGTGACAGTTTTACGGGTGGAGGAAGCCGGAGTACCCGGAGAGAACCACCGAGCAACGACGAGCAGCTGTCAGCTCTCCAACATCGTAACTCTGAACTCTGCACTACAGCACAGGCAGGGTTAGATTGGTTGAAGACATGCGCACCATCGACGTGCAGTACGCCTCAGTACACAGCGTCATCGTGCCCCCATGTAGGCAATCGGGGTGAAGTGTCTTGCCCAAGGACACAACGCGGTTGCCGCAGGTGGGATTCGAACCGAGGACCTCTCGGCTTGCAGCCTGCACCTCTACCAACTGAGCCACCGCGCCCCCCGAATAAACAATTTCACACATACCTGAAATGTGACAGATAGGATTATAAAAATAAATTTGTGTTGAAAATCTTCAATGAAGATTTTCAACACAAATTTATTTTTATAATTTTTATAACAGTCCATTTCAATTTGTTACAAAAACTTCATGAAAAAGAACAACTGTAAAGTAATTACAAAAATCCATTCTTCTCCATTTCTGAATTTTGTGGTTGGTTATTCACTGACTTGAGAAAACCTGTAACCTGTTTTGAGAGACCACCTGTCTTGAGAGACCACTTTTGTGTGGCCCAAAGGGCGGTCTCTCAAGACAGGTTCTACTGTACACTCATCTCTTTTGACAACTTGAGCCAGGTGAGTATTTTAGGCTCATTTGAGCCTCTGGTTTCTGATGTTTTAACCATTTTCACAGACTTGAATTTACTTGTGGCAGTAAATTCTGTTTCTCAAGTTTGACATTTTTCGTATTCTTTAAAACCACTGGGTCAAATTCATTCATTTATGGCACAAACCATCTCTGGAGTATACCTTTTCTACTTTGTTCAAATGAAACTGCTGCCATCTTCAGGCTGGTGGAGTTTACTCTTTTGATTTTATTCCCCAAAAATTATTATATCCCTTGGGGTGGGTTAATGCTCCATAAGCCTAGAATGCTTTAAAAATCCTCTTTCCATAAGGCACTTGCAATAATGCTTAGATTTCTGATATGGAACTTACTTTAGTGATGCAGATTCACTTTTTTCAAAGAAACTCAGATGGTCAAAATTTGGGCTCCACTCAAAATGTCTATTTTCATATCCAATGGGCAGATGTGAACCAAATTTGTCGTAGTATATAACTGGGTCATAAGTACATCATTTATGCCAGAAATTTTTTTTTTTTTTTGGGGGGGGGGGGGGGCCAAAAAAAGTTGCCTTTGGTTGTGTCATAGTAAATCAAAAAATTGCTCTTGCTGCTGATCACTTACTAATACACTCATCTCTTTTGACAACTTGAGCCAGGTGAGCGTTTTAGGCTCAGTTGAGCCTCTGGTTTCATAATCCTTTCATAAACATTGGACATTATCCTTTTCATCAAACACTACACAGTCAAGTCAAGCTACAGTGTCATCGACACTTTCATTTTTAGCTTAACTTAACAAAGTAAAGCTAAGCTATTGCCATCACACGTGCTGAAGTCTGTTAGTGTGTGAGTCTGTTAGTCTGTTCACATTTTCCATTAGCATAGGCTACACCCTGTAGTTCTTGCCCGATTGTCATGAAATTTCATATGCAGGTTTGGGGTCATGTCTAGATGAGAAAATCCTATTTTGGTTGCAATCGGTAATCCATGATGGCTGCGTGGGCCCGAAACCTGAAAACCTTTAGCACAGTGTACAAGTCGAATTTATGAAAGGTTTTCACTGTAACTTGGTAGGATGACTCTGTATAATGTCTAGATCAGAGCCTCATATTTTGGCCTGGTTCAGTCAGCCGTGACAGCTGCAGGGACGTGTTACCTAGATTCCTTTAGCACAGTCTACAGGTTGCATTTATGAATGGATTTCATTGTAAATTGGTAGGATGACTTGGTATAATGTCTTGATGAGAACGTCGTATTTTGGCCATATTCTGTCAACCGTGACAGACACACAGCTAGATTTGTTTAGCACAGTCTGCAGTTCATATTTATGAAGCGATTTCATTGTAACTTCGTAGGATAACTCGATATGATGGCTAGATGAGACTCGTATTTTGGTCATGTTCCGTCAGCTGTTACCACCACTTTGGCACGTGACCAAGATTCATTCCGCACTGTCTACAGGTTGTTTTTATGAAGGGACTTCATGGTAACTTGGTAGGATAACTCTGAATGATATCTAGATGAGACTGTCCTATTTTGGTTGCGATCAGTCAACCGTGGCCACCAGATCGGCTTGTGACCTAGATTCATTTAGCAAAGTCTATGAGTGATATTTATGATGGGATTTCATTGTAACTTTTTAGGATGACTCGTTTTGGAATGATTTTACTTTAACTTGGTAACTTTGGTTGACATACATTAACTGAGAGGGCCACATCAACCCAGGCCTCAATTCTTTAGTGCAGTCTACACCTCAAATTATTCTTATTGAAAACATAGCATGTAGGGTACAGAACTTAACATATTCTCAATTATCACAATTCTTGTCTTATTACATAATCATTTCATCAAACACTGCACACAGTCAAGTTAAGCTGCAGCATCATTGACATTTTCATTTGTTTTATTCTGTTGATTTTATTTACTTTCAGTTACAAAATGTACTTGTGTGCATAACACATTGTACACACACGTCCCCTTTTAGTCGCGATTGGCCAACCGTGATGGCAGCCCGAGCCCAAAACCTTTAGCACAGTCTACAGGTCGTTTTTATGAAGGGATTTCATTGTAACTTGGTAGGATGCCTCTGTATAATATCTAAATGAGAATGTCCCCTTTTGGTCATGATCTGTTGACGTGACGGCTGCCCAAGCCTAAAACCCAAAAACTTTTAGCACAGTTTGTAGGTCATATTTAATATAGAGGGATTTCATTGTAATTTGGTATGATGACTCCGTATGATGTCCAGATGAGAACTTCCCCATTTGGTCGCGATCTGTCAACCATGATGACTGCACGAGACCAAAACCTGAAAACCTTCAGCACAGTCTACAGATCGTATTTATGGAGGGATTTCATTGTAACTTGGTAGGTTGACTTCATATAATGTCTAAATGAGAACGTCCCCTTTTGGTCATGATTGGTCAATTGTGATGGCTACAGGGGCCCGAAGCCTGAAAACCTTGAGCACAGTCTACAGGTCAATTTTATGAAGGGATTTCATTGGAACTTGGTAGGATGACTCCAAATAATATCTAGATGAGAATGTCCCCTTTTGATCGTGATCGTTCAAACATGTTGACTGCCAGAGCTGAAAACAAAAAAAACTTGAGCACAGACTACAGGTCGTATTTGTGAAGGATATTTCATTGTAACTTGGTAGAATGATTCAGTATAATGTCTAGATGAGGACATCCCCTTTTGGTTGCAATCGGTCAACCGTGATGGCTATACAGGCCCGAAGCCCAAAAACCTTTAGCACAGTCTACATGCCGTATTTATGAAGGGATTTCATTGTAACTTGATAGGATGACTTGTTTTAGAATAATTTCACTGTAACTTGGTAACTTTCGTCGACATACATTAACTGGTAGAGTGCTAAATTACATTTCGACATTACAATTTGTTCACATGTCTTTGCTTGGTTACAATTTATGGGAGAGTGCCAATAGGCACTCTCCCATAAATTGTAACAAGGCAAATCCTACCAGAATAAATAATTTCACTTCAAGGATAAAGTGAAGCACGTCCACTGAATATGAGGCCTTTAAGCTGTGGTACCTGTACTACTGAGTAAAGCCCAAATATGGGCTTCTAGCACTCTACCAGTTAACTGTGAGGGCCACATACATTAACTGTGAGGGCCACATTAACCCACCCCTCAATTCTTTAGTACAGTCTACACCTCATATTATTATGCCCCCTGAAAATTTTTGGGGGGGTATATAGTTGAGGTCTCAGTCCGTCTGTCCATACTTCTGTACGTCCTTCCGTCTGTCCGTCCATATGAACATTTTGTATTATAACTCGAGCATGAGTTGTCGGATTTTAATGTCCTTTGGTATGGTGATAGGGCAGCTTGGGGGAACAGATGCCCTTGTACCTAGCGTTTCGTCCATTCATGTTTGGTAGAGTTATGGCCCCTGTTTGTTTTTGGCCTCTGTTTCTGACTAAGGTAAATTGTACCATAGCCTATAGGGTTGTTTGGATGAACCAATTCTCTTCAAACATTCAGAAGTTATTTATTTACATGCAAGTCCGACTTTGCTACCTTCGGGGGCATCAGCACATGTGTTAGCGTTGCTCTTGTTTTTATTGAAAACAGCATACAGGGAATAGGAAATTAACATATTCCCAATTATCACAATTCTTGTCTTATTTCGTAATCCTTTCATAAACATTGAACATTATCCTTTTCATCAAACACAACACACAGACAAGTTAAGCTACAGTGTCATTGACACTTTCATTAAATGAGTTATGACCCTATTTTGACTTAGAATTTGGTTGTCTATTGACATTTTTGGTTTCTGACCAATAACTCCAGCCTGCATTCTATATGCCCGTTTGAAAAAATGGTTGTACATGTATTATGTAATCAGTCTGTCGATCCTTCTGTCCTTCTGTCCATTAGGACCATTAACATTTTTGGTTTCCCACCAATAACTCTAGTTTTGATTATTTGAACTCAACCAAAGTTAGTATGTGTATTCCCTAGCTAGGGATACAGATCAGGTTTGATTATGGGTTCTATCCAATTTTTTTACATGAATTACAGCCCTTTTTATACTTCAAATTAGACTGTCTATTAACATTTTTGGTTTCCGACCAATAACTCCAGTTTGGATTATTTGATCTCCACCAAAGTTGGTATGTGTATTACCCAGCCAAGTTCGATTATGGGTTCCGTCCATTTATTTTTAAATGAGTTATGGCCATTTTTCGACTTAGAATTTGATCGTCTATTAACACTTTTGGTTTGCGACCAATAACTCCAGTTTGGATTATTTGATCTTAACCAAAGTTGGTACAGTTTATATGCCCGTTTGAAAAAACAAGTAAATTATGTAATCAGTTTGTCCATCTGTCCATTTGTCCATCCATTAACATTTTTCATTTCTGATCCGATAACTCCAGTTCAGATTATTTGATCTGTACCAAAGTTGATATGTGTATTACCCAGCTACATGCACTGATACAGACCAAGTTCATAAATGGGTTCTGTCCAATTATTTTTACATGAGTTACAGCACTTTTTGACTTAGAATTCGACTGTCTATTAGCATTTTGGATTTCCGACCTATAACTTAAGTTTGGATTATTTGATCTATCTAGTGAGTACAGGCCAAGTTCGATTATCAGTTCCGTCCAGTTATTGTACATGAGTTATGACCCTTTTTCAACTTAGAATTCAACCGTCTATTAACATTTTTGTTTTCCAAATGATAACTCCAGTTTGCATTATTTGATGTCATCCAAAGTTGGTATGTATATTACCCAGCAAGTAATACAGGCCTGTGTATCTTAACAGGTAGAGTGCTGGAAGCCCATATTTGGGCTTTATTCTTACGTGTATGTGCCACAACTTAATGGCTTCATAATCTGTGGATGTGCTTCATATTATTAGCTCAACTTTGGCTCGGGCTAGAGGCTGTATTTATCAACCGATCTTCACAAAACTTCTTGGGTATCTTTATTATCACCTTGGGACGAGAACGAGTGTTTCTGAGTGCGGTCCAAAATTCAAGATGGCAGCCAGTGGTCATTTTGTACCGAAATTAGGACCAATCAGTTTTTTGTCACAACTTCTATACAGCTCGTATTTATGAACTGATCTTCACGAAACTTCTTGGGTACCTTTGTTTTCACCTTGGGACAGGAATGAGTGTGCTTTGGGGTGCCTTTGTTATCACTGTGCTATGAGAATAAATATTTTGGTGTTCAGTCAGACCCACTCTGGGACTCAAAGATTTCTTTTCTAATTTAGCATCTGACTGTCACCCACCTTTACAATACTTTACCTATACATTTGTTACAGGCTACGGCCAGTATTTATGTACAGACCGTTACAATACTTTATATGTACCTTTGTTATCAGGTCATTACCTAGATCTTTGTCATTGCTGTGTCACATACTATACACGTACATGTCTTGACAAGTTGAGCTACAGTGTCATTGACACTTTCATTTTTGAATTGAAATTATTTGGTCTGTGAGGATTTGCCTTGTTACAATTTATGGGAGAGTGCCACTAGGTACTTTCCCATAAATTGTAACAAGGCAAAGAGAAATGGACATATCCGTATGACCAAAGATAATTCAGCACTCTACCAGTTAACCAAAGTTGGTACAATTCAAAGTGACTAATGGGCATATTTAGCCTCGCTGGCGGTGCTCTTGTTTGCTTGTGGATTTATAGACGTTATTATTGTAAAATGCTTATCATAGCCCATTTCCCTATAAAGCAAAAAAACCCACCAAAATCTGTTTACAGGCCTGGAAATAAAGGGGCTTATATTCAAACGTGTTGGCAGGTTATGCTATATAATATGGTGGTAACCCATAGGAAAAAAGAGTGTTGATGCCTTCTCTGTTGTTACAACACTGGTCATGATTTTTTACGTCTTAACAGGATTCCACCTACGTAAATATCAACAACTAAATTGCGATCTTTCCAAAGCAAGATCGCATGTTAGTTGTGGCTATTTATTTTGGCAGAAATTCTTTTAAGATGGTTACATCATGCCATTCTAGTCATATATAACCAGCCCTTAAGATGAGATTGTTCAGAAAGATTGCACAGTTTTTTTGGAAAAAGATGCAAGATTAGTAATTTAATAAAGTTAGGTTTTATTACTGTCATAACCTCTAGTTCATTCGGATATTTTACAATTGATGTAACCCACACGTAACCTAAATGGTCATTCACAGGTTATTTCTGGACCTGTGTTCAGCTATATGCTTGTATACTTTTTATTAGATTTTGTTTTTCAAGCTATTGCCCATCATCTATCAAAGGATCGCACTCAGTAAAGTAAGTGCATTTCAGTGAGTAGTTTATGAATGTTTTGAAATATAAGCAATTTAAAATAATATGGGAATAGATATTGTGGGGGTGGGGAGAGGTCGGTACAAATCAACTTGTCAATCTATCTAGCCATCTGTGGACACTATTGTGTCCAGAGCTTTTATTGGCCAATTGTGAATCAATTTTTTTAAACCTGACACATATGTTAACCACCCTTTGAACCTGTGCACCTGCAATTTTGAGATTGCTTGAACATGTTGTTGTAGAGCTGTTGCCCTGTTTTGCGTAGACTTTGTCCTCCACAGATGCAACTTTGTCAGCACTTTTATTCCTTCATTTTCCAGTTAGTTTTTCTAATTTTTTAAGAAATTAACTAGCATGAAAACCCATGCACCTGTGATTTTGAGAATGGGAGAACTCATTTTGGCAGGGTTATTGCCCTTGCAACCTTCATTTGTCCGAGCTTGTATTCCTACATTTTTCATTAAATTTTTTTAAACCTTGGCACAGAGAATAACCAGCTTGGGAACCTATGTACCAATGATTTGGAGATTGGTCAGACTCTTTTCGTTTGGTAGAGTTATTGCCCTTTTCATTTTGTCTGTTTTAACCCTTTAAATCCTAGTGGTATCTTCCATGTCAGTTCAGTGGCAGAAATTGGAAGAGTCCATATTCATTATTTGGGGTAGACCAGTTCATATTTTCAATGTGCAGCCTTGCGGCTGCATGTTGAAAATATTGATTACTCTGCCCCACACATTCACTTACCAACCATCCCACTCAATGAAATGAGGTATTCCTGGGTCAGAAATTACTTATTGCTTATTGAGAAAAAATTGCAGCCTGAAATATTGTTTTATCATCACTCCATTAGTGTGCTTGTGAAGTCATATTCAGCCTTTTTCTTCCACAGCCAGTAGAAAACAGTTGGACAATTTTTTTCCTTCAATAATGTAAAAAAAAGAAAAAATGAGATCACACCAAAGTTGCAATTGATGGTAAAAATGAAACAAATCCAAGTCTGTAATGGGAAATAACTCTAACAAAAATACTCTGAATAACACCAGAATTTAACAATATTGGTCTAAACATAAGGTACCAATATTTCATTCCAGCAAGTATTTGAAAAGTTATTGAGTTTAACAACTCATTCGTCACAGGCTGACCTACCGACAAACCACATGACAGTGCCAGATATGGAGCTGAAAAAATATTTGGGAACCCATAACTGAGATTACTGGTATGACCAATCATTGAGCTCCAATGTTGGGTCATAGGCTGAGTGTTGGAAGTAAAGACTTAAAAAACAGAAGAATTAGTATTGCTGGACAAATCCCGATAACATTTTAGGTGAATAGGGGTTCTGATATTTTTAGTTCTGATAACGGAAAATGTTTCTTAACCTTTGAAGTTGTTTATAGTCAAGTGTTGTCTGCCTGAATAAGCAGATGGCACAATTGTCTTTAAACCACTGCTAGTAAACTGGTAGACTGCTGAATTATTTTTGGTGGTCGAAAACTTGTTTACTTGTCTTTGCCTTGTTACAATTTATAATAGGCACTCTCCCATATATTGTAACAAGGCAAATCATGCAGACTGAATAATGTTACAGAATTCAGAGCCTCAAAACTGAGGCACCTGCATTTCAGAATAAATCACAAATACATGTATGGGCTTCCAGCATTCGACCAGTCGATAAAACAGTACCTCTGACAAAACCAGCATGAAATTGCTAGGTAATATTTGATTTATTTATTTATTTATTGATGTTTAAGGTCATATATTTATGCACAATGGCTAATCATGACCGTGACAGTTTTACGGGTGGAGGAAGCCGGAGTACCCGGAGAGAACCACCGAGCAACGACGAGCAGCTGCCAGCTCCCCAACATCGTAACTCCGCACTGCAGCACAGGCAGGGTTAGATTGGTTGAAGACATGCGTACCATCGACGAGCAGTATGCCTTAGTACACGGCGTCATCGTGCCCCCACGCGGGCAATGGGGATGAAGTGTCTTGCCCAAGGACACAACGCAGTTGCCGCAGCCGGGATTCAAACCGAGGACCTCTCGGCTTGCAGCCTGCACCTCTGCCTACTGAAAGACCACGCTCCCAGGTAATATTTGATAGATGTTTCATTATTAAATGGCATATTATAGTATCATATTGTCACATAGATATGACGTCACGCCTTTGTTAAAAGTGTGTGATATATTTCGAAGAGTTGGTTAGAGCATGTGTGATATTCAACATATATCGCCACACTTTTACCAATCAAGGAACAATAGACAGTGATTGTGTAACCTGTCAGTTCTAATACAAACACAGCCGAGAGGAAAGATTAAGGGCACCTGTGCTAAAATGTTTGAACAGAGAAACGAGAATTTACCTGACTTTTGATTTTATTGAAAGAGTTAAAGAAAGAAATCCACACCCGGGTGTAAATGATAAATGGAACGTTTAATTTCTCGCTCAACCTTTTGAGCGCAATGACGAAACGGAAAAAATGAAGTAATATCACTTGCTTTCCATCAATCTTCATGTGTCTTGCAAGTTTGGCTAAAGAAATTAACTAATTAAACGGGAATGGACACGTGTCAGACAAGGGTTCAGTGGAGTGTTTGATTGTTCGTGTTTTGATTGTTTGTGCAAACATCAATGTGACAAGTCGGTTACAGCACAAAAACTTGTGATATTGAACATACAATCGCTCGAGCTAGTTACTCGGACAAGTCCTCGTTAACTAACTCTCGCGATTGTATATTCAATATCACTCGTTTTCTATGCTGTAACCTATACTTGTAATTGACAAATGCCTTTAACAGATATTATTTCAAACATTACAGTTATTCGGTTTTGCCAGTTATGAGGTTATCTAAGGAATAGAAAACTAGATTGAATAAATTATGTTTACGGTATCACTTCTTTGTGTTATTTGCAATACCCATTTGCATAAAAAGCAAAACTGGTTTGATAATTGACCACAATAAATGTAAAGGTGAGTGGGAGAGCTTGTTGGTCTTTTTGAATGTTGTTTGTTTGTTTATTGGGGTTTAATGACAGTTCTGACTGCTAGGGTTGCATCATGTCTGACAGTTTTATGAGTGCAGGAAGCTGGGGTGCCCAGAGAACCAGTGAGGAGTGGTAAGCAACTGTAAGAATCTTTTAACTTGCGAACTCTGGACAAAGCAGAGTTAGAAATGGTTGAAGGTAAGTGTGTCATTAACCATTTACCCAACGTAACGGCCAAAACTGGCCAGCACTATTCTCAAAAATCGCCAATTAATTTTCATTCTTTTTTCATTTTTTGTCTCAAAAAACATAGGTTATGACCCCTAGTTGGAACGAGCTCATTGAGCTCGTTCCAACGAGGGGTCATAACCTATGTTTTTGAGACAAAAAATGATAAATATTCGTTATTAAAGAATTTTTTTCGCAGTGTCGTCTGCTTTTCATGTTAGGTGAAGGATTAACATGCAGTATGTCTTAGTGCACAGTGCCACCAAGGTGTCATATGGGCACCAGCCCCACCCCTGAATATAGATGGGTATAGATGGGCAAGTGATAAGGATAAAGTTTCTGTTTGCAAGAGATCAGTAACCCATCAGTAAAATTTTTCAGTAGATAGGAACTATGTTAATTGACTAGCATTCAGTTAATCCTTAAAGGTGTGGAGATTTTTTATACACATTTACTTCACTTAGACAGTCAATATCCTATGGTTTTGCAGTTGTTTCCAGGCAAGTCTCGTCTACCTATTTGTAAATTTTAGAATTGGGGACAAAAATGAGAATTTGAAATTTTTGAAAATTTGAGCAATTGAAAGTTTAACTTGCTGCAATATGAAGAGTATCCTTTAAAAATCTTCTTCAGATCCACAAGTGAGAATCTTTTGATATTTGGTTTACAGCATCCTATGGGAGGTCAGGCCCATGTTGTTCAAATCAAGTCTCTTAGTGGATATTAGAGGCTTCTTTCGAGAGCCTGAAATTTAACTTAGTGCAATATGGGAGATATTATTTAAAAATTTTCTTCTCCAGAACCACCAGTCAGAATATTTTGTTACTTGGTATATAGCATCTCACATGCGGGGGAGTGTAGATTCAAGTTTTTAGCTCACCTGAGCGAAGCTCAAGGGGAGCTTTACTAATCGCTTTCCGTTCGTCGTCCGTCCGTCGTCGTCTGTCGTAAACTTTACAAAACCAACTTCTCTGAAGAAACCACTGACCCAATATTTTTGAAATGTTGGGTAAATGTTTATTACCTAATGTCAATTCAGATTTGTTCAAGTGAAGTTGCCCCTCCTCCTGGTTGGGGCCACGCCTCCAAGGGGCACCAAAATCTTTGAAAATCTTCTTCTCATGAACTAGCAGTAGCAGAGACTTGATATTTGGTATGCAGCTTCCTTTTGAGGTGTAGAATCAAGTTTGTTCAAGAGAAGTTTGTCGGGCATTATTTGCCTTCGTTATGGGAGGGGCAAAAATTTTGGCCACGTCTAAAATTTCTATTTTCTGAACCGTGAGGTCGACTTGAACCAAATTTGATATGAGATGATAATGGGTCATAAGTAGTTGATTGATGCAAAAAAATTTTTCTCATTGCCCCGTGGGAACCTCGGGAGCTAAAAATAGGAAAAAACTTAAAACTGCCATATCTCCAAAACTACACGGCACAGAGAATTCTTATTTTGTATAAAGCTTACTTTTATCCAGTAGAATAGAATGGTTAAAAAAAATCCCTATCGGTTTGATCACAAGGTACTTTTTTCAGGACTTTGAAAAAGTACTGAGTCAGTACTTTTTAACACTGTAGGCAATGGGAAAAACATTAAAAAATCTTCTTCTCCAGATCCAGCAGGCAGAATCTTTTGATATTCGGTATGCAACATTGTAGGGTGGATCTGATTCAAGTTTGTTCAAATCGGCCCCCTGGGTTCATATTTGGGCTCAGTATAGGAGCCCGATTTTGAACTTAGCGCATTTCAGGCAAATTTCTTAAAAAATCTTCTTCTCCAGATCGAGCAGGCAGAATCTTTTGATATTTGGTATCAACATTGTGGGGTGGATCTGATTCAAGTTTGTTCAAATCGGCTCCCTAAATTCATATTTGGGCTCACTATAGAAGCTCGAATTCTAACTTAGTGCATTTCAGGCAAATTTCTTAAAAAATCTTCTTCTCCAGATCCAGCAGGCAGAATCTTTTGATATTTGGTATGCAACATTGTGGGGTGGATCTGATTCAAGTTTGTTCAAATTAGCTCCCTAGATTCATATTTGGGCTCACTATAGAAGCTTGAATTCGAACTTAGTGCATTTCAGGTAAATTTCTTTAAAAATCTTCTTCTCCAGATCCAGCAGGCAGAATCTTTTCATATTTGGTAAGCAACATTGTGGGGTGGATCTGATTCAAGCTTGTTCAAATCGGCCCCCCCTGGGTTTATATTTGGGCACAGTATAGAAGCCCAAATTTGAACTTAGTGCATTTCAGGCAAATTTCTTCAAAAATCTTTTCCAGATCCAGCAGTCAGAATCATTTAATATTTGGTATGCAACATTGTGGGGTGGATCTGATTCAAGTTTGTGCAAATCGGCCCCCTGGGTTTATATTTGGGTTCAGTATAGGAGCCCAAATTTGAACTTCGTGCATTTCAGGCAAATTTCTTTGAAAATCTTCTTCTCAAGATTCAGCAGGCAGAATCTTTTTATATTGAGTATGCACCATGCATAGGGGGTGAGATTCAAGTTTGTTCAAGCCAAGTCCCTGGTTTCATATTTGGGCTCACTGTGGTAGCCCGAATTATAACTTAGTTCAAAATGAGGAATTTTCTTTAAAAATCTTCTTCAGAATGTTTTGATATTTGGTATGCAGCATCCTTAGGGGGTAAGATTCAAGTTTGTTCAAGCCATGTCCCTAGGTCCATATTTGGACTCACTGTGGGAGCTCGAATTGTAACTTAGTTCAAAATGTGCAAAATTTTCTTTAAAAAATCTTCTTCTTCAGATCCAGCAGTCGGAATGTTTTGATATTTGGTGTGCAGCATCCTTAGGGGTTGAGATTCAAGTTTGTTAAAGCCAAGTCCCTGAGTTCATTTATGGGCTTCCTGTGGGAGCCTGAATGAATTATAACTTAGTTCAATATGAGGAATATTCTTTAAAAATCTTTTTTTTTTAGATCCGCTGGTAAGAATCTTTGGATATTTGGTATAAGCTTTTCTTAGGAGGAGCAGATGCAACTTGTTGAAATCAATTCTCTGGGTTGATATTTAGGCTACCATGTCAGGTGAGCGCCCTCAGGCCCCTTGGGGCCTCTTGTTTCAATTCAGGTCACTTGATTATTATTTGGGCTCCATATGGGAGCATCTTAGAATGTACTGATATTTTACTTTTGTTCTCGGTGACAATTGTGTCCCCACAAAATCGGAAGACAAACCATGATTACCCATTGTTTTCTTTGCATTGATTCAGAGAAAACAAAGGAAATCTTTGTGGGAACCAAAGCACTATTGTCTAGATTCTCACTAAATTGGTTAACCCATAAGTCCTCAGATTAATGTTTCTTTAATAGCTACGGTATACACATTTTAATGGCTGCAGATGACTTAACAGCGTTTTTACATCATTGTTGGCTCACTGTACAGGCAGTCAGCAATAATGTAAAAACACCGATCCCCGTCAGGGGTAACTGCGTTGTGTCCTTGGGCAAGGCACTTCATCCCAATTGCCCACGAAGTGGCACTGGTCTAAGGTACACTGCATATCGATGGTGCACTTGTCTTCAACCAATGCTAATCCTGCTTGTGCAGAGTTAGTATGTTGGGGAGTCTGACAGTTGCATGCCATTGCTTAGTGGATCTCTCCGGGTGCTTCGGCTTCTTCCACCCATAAAACTGTCCAATCTGAGGTGACCCTGGCTGTCAAAAGTGTCATTAAACACCAATAAATAAATAAATGTAATGACACCATCAAGATAAATGCATCCTACTAGTCGAGTTCTCAAGGAAGAATACACCTGGGACAACTTTTACAGAGCAATATAGAATGGGTAGTTTGTGGCCGTACAGTGACCAAGGGTTAAACAGAGCATCCCCCCCCACACTCACCCCCCCCCCCCCCAATCCACCACTCACCCAACAACACACACATATATAATGTTTATGGATGCACATATATGGGACCAACATGCATAATTTACTTGAAGAAATGACTTGATGCGTGAATTCAGGGTAACGTTAAAGTCATCTCCATTACTTTTGGAGTTATTTATCAACTCATGTAATGGAGTTGACTGGGTAATGAAGTTGACTGGTGATGGAGTTAACATGCTTTGATTTTGCCATGTTTGTTTTCTCAACAGTAGAAGTACCAAGTCATTTTTATGCGCTCATAATTTATGTATCATTTGCACTATAAATATAAATAATCTTTCAATCTGCATGATTAGTTTTTAACCCTTTACCTAACATGAAAAGCAGACGACACTTGCAAAAAAAATTCTTGAATAACTAATTTTTTTTCATTTTTTGTCTCAAGAACATAGGTTATGACCCCTCTTTGGAACGAGCTCGACAAGCTCGTTCCAAAGAGGGGTCATAACCTATGTTTTTGAGATAAAAAATGAAAATATAATGAAAATTAATTGGTGATTTTTGTGAATAGCGCTGGCCGGTTTTGGCCGTTACCTTGGGCAAAGGGTTAATGCCTTTCACACAATAATGATGCTCACATGTAAAAAATATACTCTGCTCACCATCTATAGAAAAAGGGTTTTTTCCCTCTTAGGCCCAGAATATACGATGGATTTTTGAAGCGTCGAATCCAATACTTGGATAGAATTCGTCAAAAATGCGACGTATATTTCAATTTAATTCATGTGAGATGCATCTTTGACGAATCTCTGTCAAGTCCAGATGAATCTCCGTCGCTGATGCATCAAATATGCGAGTTTAAAATAGACGTCGCATTTTTGATGAGTCGAATATCTATTAGAACTCACTGAAACACACGACCTTTAGGCCGAATAGCAAATGTTAATGAATGCTAATGATATGCCCACGGAAAATACCTTTACATGAAGAGGATTTCCCGGCAGTTCGTCATGGGATTCCTGTGTTTTGTCATTCAAACGCTGGTTTTCCCATACTTTGGCGGTGCTACTTGCTTCCACTTCCAGTAATAAACAAATAGAAATTTCGTGATGTTATTATCATTTTAAAGAGTTTACCACTTCAGGCATGGATCAAAATGAAATCACCGAAGAGGATTTTGAGAGGTGAGTGGAATGTTTTGAAAGAATTATCTGTATTTATCGATGTCTTCTGCATTCCTTCAAAAAATTTTTAAGAAAATTTTTTTCTAACACTAAAAGAGACTGTTGTGTGTACCCAGCACCCAACCACTCATGTTCGGAGATGAAGCTACATGTTGGCCCTATTTCATTGTCAATAATATGGGTTACCAATTCCAAGAATATTGATTCTAATGTAGCTTATGTATGGTCATGTTATCAACTGTGAAGCACTGATATCAAGCAGCCTTTGTCTCCATCTGAATAGCAAGCCCACTTTTTCACATACAGACATTTCACTGAGATTGAAGCTCAGTGTTCATTTTCGCAGGCAAATCAACAGACTAAAATTCATTCTTTACCACGCTGAATGTGTTCTTTAGAGCATGCTTATGATCGCTGCAAGTATGTGATATAGCTGTTGATGCTGCATACTAATGGGGCCAATGTCATGTTATGTACACCTATATGGTAAATAAGGAGTCAAAAAATAATTTTGAAATGCAAAAAATTACTTTTTATTTTTGGCTTAACTTGACATAGTCAAGATAAGCTACTGCCATCACGCGTGCGGAAGTCTGTTAGTCTGTGAGCCTGTTAGTCTGTGAGTCTGTTAATCTGTGAGTCTGTTCACATTTTCCTTTAGCACAGGCTACACCCCGCAGTTCTTGTCTGATCGTCACAAAATTTCATATGCAGGTTTGTGGTCATGTCTAGATGAGAACGCCCCCTTTTGGTCGCGATCGGGCAACTGGCATGGCTGCCCAAGCCCAAAACCCGAAAACCATTAGCACAGTCTACAGGTCGTATTTATGAAGGGATATCACTGTAACTTGGTAGGATGCCTCTGTATAATGCCTAGATGAGAATGTCCCCTTTTGGGCATGATCTATCAACCGTGATGGCTGCCCAAGCCTGAAACCCATAAACTTTTAGCACAGTCTGCACATCATGTTTAATATGGAGGGATTTCATTGTAACTTGGTAGGATGACTCCTTATGATGCCTCTGTATAATGCTTAGATGAGAACGTCCCCTTTTGGGCATGATCTATCAACCGTGATGGCTGCCCAAGCCTGAAACCCAAAAACTTTTAGCACAGTCTGCACATCATGTTTAATATGGAGGGATTTCATTGTAACTTGGTAGGATGACTCCTTATGATCTCTAGATGAGAATTACCCCATTTGGGCGTGATCTGCCAACCGTGACGACTGCCCGAGCCCAAAACCCAAAAACCTTTAGCACAGTCTACAGGTCATATTTATTGAGGAATTTCATTGTAACTTGGTGGGTAGACTTCATACAATGTCTACATGAGAAAGTCACCTTTTGGTCCTGATTGGGCAACTGTGACAGCTACAGGGGCCCGAAAACTTTTAGCACAGTCTGCAGGTCATATTTATGAAGGGATTTCATTGTAACTTGGTAGGATGACTCCAAATAATGTCTAGATGAGAACGTCCCATTTTGATCGCGATCATTCAGCCTTGATGGGTGCCCGAGCCCAAAAACCTTTAGCATAGTTAAAAGGTCGTATTTATGGAAGGATTTCATTGTAACCTGTTAGGTTGACTCCATATAATGCCTAGATGATGACATCCCCTTTTGGTCGTGATTGGTTAACTGTGATGGCTACAGGTGCCCGAAGCCTGTAAACCTTGAGCACAGTCTACAGGTCATATTTATAAAGGGATTTCAGTGTAACTTCGTAGGATCACTCCAGATGATGCCCAGATGAGATTGTCCCCTTTGGTTGCGATCATTCAACCATGATGGCTGCCCGAGCCCAAAGCCCGAAAACCTTTAGCGCAGTCTACAGGTCATATTTATAAAGGGATTTCATTGTAACTTGGTAGGTTGACTTCATATCATATAATGTCTAGATGAGAATGTCCCCTTTTGGACACGATTGGGCAACTGTGACGGCTACAGGGACCCAAAGCCCGAAAACCTTTAGAACAGTCTACAGGTCATAATTATGAAGGGATTTCGTTGTAGCTTGGTAGGATGACTCCAAATAATGTCTAGATGAGAACATCCCCTTTTGGTCGCGATCATTCAGCCTTTATGGCTGCCTGAGCCCAAAGACCTTTAGCATATTCTACAGGTCGTATTTATGGAAGGATTTCATTGCAACTTGTTAGGTCGACTCCATAGGATGCCTAGATGATGACATCCTCTTTTGGTCATGATTGGTCAACTGTGATGGCTACAGGTGCCTGAAGCCCGAAAATCTTGAGCACAGTCTACAGGTCATATTTATGAAGGGATTTCATTGTAACTTTGTAGGATCATTCCAGAAGATGCCCAGATGAGAACGTCTCCTTTTGGTCGCGATCATTCAGCCTTGATGGCTGTCCGACCCCTAAAACCTTTAGCATAGTCTATAGGTCGTATTTATGGAAGGATTTCATTGTAACTTGTTAGGTTGACTCCATATAATGCCTAGATGATGACATCCCCTTTTGGTCGTGATTGGTCAACTGTGATGGCTACAGGTGCCCGAAGCCCGAAAATCTTGAGAACAGTCTACAGGTCATATTTATGAAGGGATTTCACTGTAACTTCGTAGGATCACTCCAGATGATGCCCAGATGAGAATGTCGCCTTTTGGTTGTGATCATTCAGCCTTGATGGCTGCCCGAGCCCAAAACCCCACAAGCTTTAGCATGGTCTATAGGTCATATTTATGGAAGGATTCCATTGTAACCTGTTAGTTTGACTCCATGTAATGCCTAGATGATGACATCCCCTTTTGGTCGTGATTGGTCAACTGTGACGGCTTCCGGGGCCTGAAGCCCAAAAACCTTGAGCACAGTCTAAAGGTCATATTTATGAAGAGATTTCATTGTACCTTCGTAGGATCACTCCAGATGATGCCCAGATGAGAATGTCCCCTTTTGGTTGTGATCATTCAACCATGATGGCTGCCCGAGCCCAATGCCCAAAAACCTTTAGCACAGTCTTCAGGTCATATTTATGAAGGGATTTCATTGTAACTTGGTAGGTTGACTTCATATAATGTCTAGATGAGAACGTCCCCTTTGAACGCAATTGGGAAACTGATGGCTACAGGGTCCCGAAGCCCGAAACCCTTTAGCACAGTCTACAGGCCATATTTATGAAGGGATTTCAATGTAACTTGATAGGATGAGTCGTTTTGGAATAATCTCACTGTAACTTGGTAACTTTCTTTGATATACGTTAACTGTGAGGGGCACATACATTAACTGTGAGGTCATATTAACCCACCCTTCAGCTCTTTAGTACAGTGTACACCTCATATTATTTTTATCAAAAATATAGCATACAGGGAACAGAAATGAACATATTCCCAATTATCACAATTCTTGTCTTATTTCATAATCCTTTCATAAACATTGAACATTATCCTTCTCATCAAACACAACACACAAGTTAAGCTACAGTGTCATTGACACTTTCATTTAATTTGGAAAACAGGCTCCAGCCTAATTTGGTTGTCAAATCTACAAAACTGTTAAACCCAAATATTCATTGAACATCCCTTTCGTGGACATTACCAACCAACTAATTTCCAAAAATATCTAAATATTTTTAACAATAAGAAGATTGATGAGTAATTGAGCTGTGAGAAGTAAGTTTCTCAGAAAAATTCTTCTTTTCCGCAACAGTAGGAGGAGGCTGGATAGAATGACTGACTGACTGTCATTTTCTATTTGCCTGAAGTATTCTCAGGACATAGATTCTTTGTTGTTTTGATATTGCCACCATCTTGACTGTTATCTTCAACAACTCTCGGCTGATTACAAGGCAACACAGAGTTACCCTGCCTTAATTTATGAGAGTTGCATTGCATTCGACGTGTCAAAAATCCATCGCTGATTTCAAAATTGGCTGCAGACGGATCTTTGACCACTCTTCTACATTAGATTTGACGCGTCAAAAATCCATCGTATATTCTGGGCCTCATGGATACAAATGGATGCGCTTGTCACCATGGAAGGAATACCAATCATTTTTGGACTAGAAATAATCTTTCAGTCTGCATTAGTTTTGAATGTCTTTCACACAATAATGACATGTAAAAAACATACTCTGCTCACCATCCAGAGAAAAAGATACACTTCTCACCAAGGAAGGAATATATACAGTAAAACCTGTCTTGAGAGACCACTGTCTTGAGAGACCACCTGTCTTGAGAGACCACATCTGCCAGGCACCGATTGGTTTTACTCTATAATGGACCTGCTATGGGAGATCACCTGTCTTGAGAGACCACCTGTCTTGAGAGACCACTGTGACCTGGTACCAACTTGAATTTTTATGCCATAATGGACCTGTCTTGAGAGACCGCCCCTTTGAAGACTGAAACCCTGACAAAAACTTTTTACCTGTTCTGAAATTGGAAAATTTATTGTGGTTATACTAACATAATGAAAAGTATTAAAAGCTCTTAACTGGGTTTCAATTGCTAACTCATTAAAGATTGAGATGTTTTTATAAGACCCCTGTGAAAAGATTAGGATTATTGCTGAATAAACAATTTCATACATACCTGAAATGTGACAGATAGGAATAAAAATAAATTTTTTGTTGAAAATCTTTTTGTAACATATTGAAATGGACTGTTATAAAAATTATAAAAATAAATTAGTGCTGAAAATCTTCAATGAAGATTTTCAACACTAATTTATTTTTATAATTCAATGAAGATTTTCAACACTAATTTATTTTTATAACAGTCCATTTCAATTTGTTACAAAAACTTAATAAAAATGAACAACTACAAAGTAATTACAAAAATCTATTCTCCATTTCTGAATTTTGTGGTTGGTTATTCACTGACTTGAGAAAACCTGAAACCTGTTATGAGAGACCACCTGTCTTGAGAGACCACTTTTGTGTGGCCCAAAGGGCGATCCTTCAAGACAGGTTCTACTGTACCAAGTCATCGAATGGAATGGTTTAACACGCCAAAGGCGCGCAGGGACGGTATGGGGAACAAGCCCCTTTCGACCCTCGTTGGCTGTATAATTTTGTCATGTCAGAGCGTGGTAGAGGAGGGAAAGAGTAAAGGTGTTCACCGGCGTCTGTGTCTCCTGCGGTTTTTCTTGGTGGGAGGAGGATGTGTTGGAGAGATAGATGTTGGTGGCGTTGTTGGATCTGGAGGATTAGTAGGTTCCTTGGTAGTGAATGGCCTGATCCTAGTAGCTGTTTCTTCTTGAGATTTCCTGGAGTTTTTTAAATTTATTGTGAGGATTGTCCTGACTGAGTGTGCTGGGAACTTTTTGGATACATAGAAGCTATATTCCTCTTGGACTTTGGCTCGGATGTTGTCGTCCTCGATCTCCTCCCCAAGGAATGCCTCCGCGGACTCCGGGAAGCTCTCCTCCTGGTCGGACTCCTGGTCCAAAGAAGCTGGAGAAGCAAGAGCTGGAAGGGTGGAAGGTGCGTCATCTGAGACAGCTTCCTGCACCATTGACAGAGCATCCTCCTCCATCTCCTCTTCAGATGAAGAGTCTGATGAGCTGGAGAATGAACTGTCGCCTGACGACCCACAGTCCTCCGGACCCTCCTCCTGGAAAGGGTGTACCGGGCTGGACAAGGTTTGTTCAGGGGTGACAGGGGTTGCCCTTTTGACGCCCTCACTTGCCTCCTTCTCTTCCTTTTCCTTCTTCTTCTCCAAGAACTCCGTCATTCGGCGGGCATCTCGTCATCTGGCGGAGGGTCTCTTCTTTCTCGTCCTCTTCTTCTTCTTGGTGGCTGTGCTACTCCGGCGGCCTTCATCCTGCTTATCCGTGTCACTAGGAGGGTGACCAGTGTGAGGGGAAATCCCCTCACGAAAGGTGCTACACCTCTCCGAGGACGACGGTTCAGATTCTCTGTCAAAATCCACTGTCAGGTGAATTTTACCCTTGAGCACCTGGATACTCCAGGTCGTGGCAAGGGTAGCCTTCACTCTGACAAGTGTCTCTTGGATTACAAGTGGGAGCTCCATTGTCAAGTTGTTAGCACCTCGGAGTCCAAGGTGCGAAATGTAGTAAAATGAGTGTGATGTACCAAGTCATTTTTATGCACTTGTAATTTATGTATAATTTGCACTATAAATAGAAATAATCCTTCAGTCTGCATGATTAGTGTTTAATGCCTTTCACACAATAACAACATTGACATGTAAAAAACATTTTCTGCTCAACATCAACAGAAAAAGATTTTTTTTCCTCTTCTGAATGCACTTGTCACTTTTCAAGTTGGAGGACAGTTACAAGTCTCTAAACGACAGTTTCATGAACCACCTAAAAGTTAATGCTCTCAATATAATAAAAATAACTGTCAGTAATGAATTTGACTGAAAAAAAATTGGGACATCACTAAAATGAAGTGTCAATTCTTCAGATAACAGGCAATAATCATTTTTTTCACAACATATTGCACATTCTCTAAGGGCATGAACAATGTATATTAGAAATAAGTCATTCAATTGAAAACAAGTTTAAACTGTTTCAGATTGGTTTGGGACTGGACAGAGTTGACAAAAAGTAACTTACTGTACACTTTCATGACCAATGATTAATGTTATCAACCGTTTGGCAAGGCACTTCATCCTGATTGCTAATGTGGGGAAATGGTGGCACTGTGTTCTAAGGTGTACTGCATGTTGATGGTGCACTTGTCTTCATCCAATGCTAAACCTGCTTGTGCAGAGTTAGTACGTTGGGGTGCGGTGTCACAGTAGGTAGAGGTGCAGGCTGCAAGCCCAGAGGTCCTTGGTTCGAATCCCACCTCCGGCAACTCTGTTGTGTCCTTGGGCAAGGCACTTCCCCCCAATTGCCTATGTGGGGACATGGTGACATGTATTAAGGCACACTGCACATCGATGGTGCACCTGTCTTCAACCAATGCTAACCCCTGCTGTGGAGTTAGTATATTGGGGAGCTGACAGTTGCTCGCCATTGCTCGGTGGTTCTTTACAGGTACTCCGGCTTCCTCCACCCTTAAAACTGTCATGGTCACGATTAGCCATTGCGCAGAAATATGTGACCTTAAACACCAATAAATAAATAAATAAATAAATAGTTGGTACGTTGGGGAGTCTTGCAGTTGCTCAGTGGTTCTCTCTGGGTACTCCGGCTTCCTCCACCCATAAACCTGTCCAACATGAGGTGACCCTGGCTGTTGAAAGTGTCATTAAACTCCAGTCATTAAATAAATAATGAAAGAAATCAACTGTTCTTTTATATTCCATTAATCAATATACTAACTGCTCACAGAAAAGACAAAAATGACACGACCTAAGGTAAATATGTTTCTGAATTCCAGCCGAGACAGAAAAATAGATAATATTCCTCCTATTGAAATATTCACCTCTACAAGTCTTTAGATTTTGAAGTGACCTGCTCTTTTTAACTTTTTGTGAGTAGACAACAGCGTGTCTTGGTTCCACCTAGAGAGCGATTAACCTTACCTAACGAATCGACTGCATCAACCACATAATATACAGTAGAACCTGTCTTGAGAGACCGTCCTTTGAGCCACACAAAAGTGGTCTCTCAAGACAGGTGGTCTCTCATAACAGGTTTCAGGGTTTCTCAAGTCAGTGAATAACCAACCACAAAATTCAGAAATGGAGAAGAATGGATTTTTGTAATTACTTTGTAGTTGTTCTTTTTTATGAAGTTTTTGTAACAAATTGAAATGGACTGTTATAAAAATTATAAAATAAATTAGTGTTGAAAATCTTCATTGAAGATTTTCAACACTAATTTATTTTTATAATTTTTATAACAGTCCATTTCAATTTGTTACAAAAAGATTTTCAACACAAATTTATGTTTATTCCTATCTGTCACATTTCAGGTATGTATGAAATTGTTTATTCAGCAATAATCCTAATCTTTTCACAGAGGTCTTATAAAAACATCTCAATCTGTAATGAGTTAGCAATTGAAATCCAATGATGAGCTTTTAATACTTTTAATTATGTTATTATAACCACAATGGATTTTCCAATTCCAGAACAGGTAAAAAGTTTTTGTCATGGTTTCAGTCTTCAAAGGGGCAGTCTCTCAAGACAGGTCCATTATGGCATAAAAATACAAGTTGGTACCAGGTCACAGTGGTCTCTCAAGACAAGTGGTCTCTCAAGACAGGTGGTCTCCCATAGCAGGTCCATTATAGAGTAAAACCAATCGGTGCCTGGCAGATGTGGTCTCTCAAGACAGGTGGTCTCTCAAGACAGTGGTCTCTCAAGATAGGTTTTACTGTAGTAATTGTGTAGTAGAAAAAAAATCAACAAAAAACGTAGCATGTGACCCATCACTGGAACGAGCAGGTCAAGCTCGTTCAGTTCCTATGAGGGGTCACATGATATGGTTTTGTTGAAATTTTTTTAAGAATTGTGAGAAACAATTAAAATAAATATTTTGATATCATGTGTTTTCTGTAAAGAATTAAATTATGTGTGTGTAAATAGGCCAAATACAGTGGAGCCCACTTAATTATATATCTCTTAATTGAATAACCCTGTTAACTGAATATAATTTTCAAACATCAAACCATTTACCATACTTTCAGTACAAATTTGACCTCTTAATTGAATATGAGTTATAGAGCAAACTCCTGTTAATTGAATAAACAAATCCTGTGATGTGTCAAGAAATTACCCTGACAATCACCAAATACCCAATGTTTAGAGACCTATTTTACATAAGTGCATCTAATATGGGCATTTATTCTATAACACCTTGTGCCATGAGCTCTGTCAAACAAGATATAATAGAATAAATGCTCAATTTATCTCTAAAATACAGGAAAGTGACTAAATCCCTGTTAATTGAATATTCCTGTTAATTGAATAATTCTCAATGGCAAAGTTGCTATTCAATTAACAGGGTTCATCTGTAATTCAGTGCGTGATTTTGACAGCCAAGATTTACCATGAAACAAACTACTTAGAATGTAACCTGGGAATTTACCCAAAGACTGTATGTTGGCTGTGTGGTTGCAGTAAAAAGTGATCAAAGTCAGATATGGTTTCTCAAGGGTTAATAGAAATTTTGTTGTTTTCATGTATTCTACTACACATTGCATATAAGAAACCACATTTATATAAAATACTTACAATTTAAAATTGCATATTCTGATAATTAGGGACAAGTTTTTTAAAGCAATGGTCTCTTTGAAAAAAGTTATCTGTGTCTGTCGGAATGTGGTATCATTCAGTATATATCACATTGCTTTTAACCCTTTACCCAACGCAGACGATATCAAAATTTATTATTTTAAATATCATTTTTTTTAAATTTTTCAAAAAATTTCAACAAAACCATATCATGTGACCCTTCGTTGGAACGAGCTCGACGAGCTCGTTCCACCGAGGGATCATATGATATGGTTTTGTTGAAATTTTTTTAAATATAATATTTTTTCAACTGCTGAATTTGCATATTACGTGGGCAGATGCGGGCGATTTGCTAGGTAAAGGTTTAATAACAGACTTTCTAAGATGGTAACTGAAGGGAAAGGAGTGTTTTGCTGGATTTCCCACTTTGAGTGCTTGGACACATTTGCAGCTACATTTTGAATATGGAGAAATCAATTTCTATACAGTAGAATCCTCTTAATTGAATATCCATTTTGCCAGTGAAAATTATTCAATTAACAGGATTATACAATTAACAGGGATTTAGTCAGTTTCCTGTGTTCCGGAGGTAAACTGAGCATTTATTCTATTATATCTTGTTTGACAGAGCTCATAGAGCTCTGTCAAACAAGATATGATAGAATAAATGCCTGTATTGGATGTAGTGAGGCCAAAAAGGTTGATAAATAAGGGGAATTTGGTGCGTGGCACAGTAATTATTTCGATATATTACAAAAATTTATATACAATTAACAGGAATTTACTCTACAACCCATATGCAATTAACAGATCAAATTTGTACTGAAGGTATGGTAAATGGTTTTGTGTTTAAAAATTATATTCAATTAACAGGGATATACAATTAAGAGATATCCAATTAAGTGGGCTCCACTTATTTCATCAAAAGATACTATCCTGGAAAATCAATATAACATGCAGACATACTTGACCAGCAGTATCCAAGTGTTTAATGTCCAAAACTTCAAATAGGATCACAGGTGCAATAAAATCTTAGGCAACTGAGTTGGCTGTTGAAATTTGAAAACATTAACCAAAATGTTGTGGCCAGGTATTCCTCAAATGGCAAAATACAGACGCCAAGTGTCCAAGAGGGCTTATCCCTAAAGCTATACCAGGGCCATATCCAGGACATTTTTGGTATCAGTATACCAGTTTGGGTGCCCAAACTCCTTGCGCCCAATTATCACACACTGAGCAATAATTTCCATCCTACAGATTGGTGAAATGCTTGGAAAAGTTTGTTCAGGAAATGTACACATGATTTAAAACAACACAATGCTAATCACTTGATTCCCTTACTAGGATGATGAAGTTGACTAAAATTGTGCCTGATGTACTCCAATACAAATGCCAGAACATTACGGTAATTCCTACTTTCACTTTTCTGAAATACATTCATGTCTTGCGATGGGTGGTGATCTGATTATATGTAGAGCCCTGTCCATGGTATTTTCACTCATTCTGAACATTGGACAGTTCCACTGAAGTGGTAGTTACTTGCCTGCATATCTCCCTGCCTATATATGAGATTACGACCGGTATAAAAAAATTTCCGATCATTTCCATGAACTAATTTCATAATTTGTGTGTAAATTATGGACCAAACTGACCACCCGGAAAATTTTCAAATTGAAGCACCAGAAGGCCCCAGATTCGCTCTCAGGGAATTAAATTTTCCAGTGTCCCCCCCCCCCCCCCCCCCACACACACACATTGATGGGAGGGGACATCCCTTCCATACCTACCCCCACCACAGGCTTACTGTCTTCAGATATGCTTATGGTAAATATGGACCGGTGTCCCCAAATTATTCCTGGATATGGCCACGTACACCCTTGTTGGTAGATTTAAAGAGCCAAAATACAGGTTTGTACTCATCCGAGGCTTGAGGGAGACTGCTTGCTCTCCTTAAATGTGGCTGCATGTGGTGGGCAACTATCTGGGTTCACTGGCGAGTAATTTTTTGGTGAGCAACTTGGCTGTCCCAGATGGGTGATTGTTCTTTGGCAGGCAACTAGTCAAAGGTGAATTCCCATAGAAGTGGAGAGAATATTGATTTGGTGGAGTAACCCAAATGCGTGGAAACATATGATCATATATATGTTATACAATATATGTTAATGCTGTAACATACAGAAAATGTTCAAAACTACCACCCAGAATGTCGTACCATTTTCCACCACATATACAGATTATTGCCCATGCACACCAGCACAGAAATGGGTTGTACAATATTTTAGCCTACCGGCAAAAAAGTCTTTCAAAAATCTTGCTAGGTCTTCTACCATCACTGTGATAAACTGGTGGCAAAATGAGTGCCAATCCACGCACCATACATCAGAACAAAATGTACTATATGTTCAGCCCTCCCAGAGGGATGCTGGTTCAGTAGTACTGCCACATAAAAAAAATGATTTAATCCTAAAAAAAATGATTTAGTCCTAAAAAAACTTTAAAATCTGTTTCTCAAGCCCTCCTGCATGGTCCTTTTGGCTGTTGTATTCTCTCTTTTTATAACCAATGCAAACTTACAAAAATAATGAAAGTGTCAATGACACTGTAGCTTAACTTGACTGTGTGTTATGTTTGATGAAAAGGATAATGTTCAATGTTTATGACAGTATTATGAAATATGACAGGAATTGTGACAACTGAGAATGTGTTAATTTCTGTACCCTGTATGCTATGTTTTCAATAAAAATAATTTGAGGTGCAGACTGTACTAAAGAATTGAGGGGTTGGTTAATGTGGCCCTCACAGTTGATGTATGTCATTCAAAGTTACCAAGTTCGAGTGAAATTATTCCAAAACGAGTCATCCTATTACGTTACAATGAAATCCCTTCCTAAATACGGCCTGCAGCCTGTGCTAAAGGTTTTTGGGCTTCAGGCGTATGTAGCCATCATGGTTGACCCATCGCAACCGAAAGGGGATGTCCTCATCTAAATATTATACTGAGTCCTCCTACAAAGTTACAATGAAATCCCTTCATAATCGCGATCAGTTAACCATGATGGCTGCCCGAGCCCAGAACCTTTAGCACAGTCTACAAGTCATATTTATGAAGGGATTTAATTGTAACTTGATAGGATGATTGTGTAATGTCTAGATGAGAATGTCTCCTTTTGGTAATGATCTGTCAACCCGTCACTACTGCGCAAGTCTGAAACCCGAAAACTTTTAGCACAGTCTACAGGTCCTATTTATATTGAGGGATTTCATTGCAACTTGGTTGGATGACTCCATATGATGTCCAGATGAGAACTTCCCCATTTGGTCACGATCTGTCAGCCATGATGGCCACCTGAGGCCAAAACCTGAAAACCTTTAGCACAGTCAACATGTCGTATTCATGAAGGGATTTCATCTGGACATTATACAGAGTCATCCTACCAAGTTAGAACAAAATCCCTTCGTAAATACCTCCTGTAAACTGTGCTAAAGGTTTTTGGGTTCGAGCAGCCATCGCGGTTGACCAATCGCAAAAAAAAATACACCACCACCCATGCTCTTCTGTAGAATATGAGACCTAAAACATAAAATAAACCAAGAACATGAACTTTTGAAGGCAACGAAATAATTGCAAAAATAAAACTAGAGGCTCAAAAGAGCCTGTAATCGCTCACCTAGAACCACATATAAAAATGTGATTTCCCATAGGCTTTCCATGGTAACTATGAGCTGCAATTATGGCCATGTTTGCAACATTACATCAACATTACATGAGGATCATTGGTAGAAGGTGTCCCAGTCCTCAATCATGTGAAGTTTCAAAACATTTGACTTTGTAGTTTCAGAGGGAAAGATTTTTGCAAAATCCATCAATCTCAGAATCAGAAAATGTCTCTGGTGGCCATATTTTCCAACCAACGGGAACAAAAAGAGGATCGTTTGTAGAGGGGTTCCTATAGACCATTCCTGTGAAGTTTGGTTCACGTTGACTCAGTCATTCCAGAGAAGATGAAAATGTGATTTCCCATAGGGTTTCTATAGTAACTATAAGCTGCAATTGTCGCCATGTTTGTAACACAATCAATATTAAATGAGGATCATTGGTAGAGGGTGTCCCAGTCATCAACCAGGCAAAGTTTCAAAACATTTGGCCCTGCGGTTTCAGAGGAGAAGATTTTTGAAAATCCACCAACCAGAATCAAAGAATGACTCTGGAAGCCATGTTTTTCATCCGACGGGAATAAAATGATGATCGTTTGTAGAGGACCTCCTGTAGACCATTCCTGCCAAGTTTGGTTCACACTGGCTCAGCAGTTATAGAGAAGAAGATGAAAATGTGAAAAATTTATGGACGCTGGATGATGACGGATGCCAAGTGATGTGAAAAGCTCACATGGCCTTTTAGGCCAGGTGAGCTAAAAATTAAATAACAAACCACCTGCCGAAATGTAATTTTACAAAAAAATGGCCTAAGAAACAGAAGATCTACTTTAAGGGGCCTTATGGATGGCATTATTATACAAACTGTCAGACTAGAAATTATATATTCCTCATAACATGCTGAAAGTGTGGCAAACAAGATGTTGGAGAAAACAATCTCGGACCAGATCTCTGACACCACATATAAACATGATACGCCTATAGATTTACATTTCAACCAAACCAACACACAATCCATGATCTCAAATACAGAATCTTACAGATTTTTTATTCCCACTCAGAAAAATGAGGCATCAGTGGTAAATGCCACAATATGGAAATCCAATGGGTTTTTACCCTAAAAACACTCGACCCAATCGGCTTGAATAGAAAGGATTTTTAAATCGTCTTTGGATGCTTTTTTCCCCAGAGTGGGGGGATATTTTATCAATATAGATTATTACCACCAAGTGGGTTTCCGAGATGGTGTTTAGAAGTTGAGACCTCGTCTCTAAGCATATATCGAAGAGTCCATTACGATGAGTCGATATATGACACAGAGGCAAGGCCAATTCATTTGGTAAAGGGTATGAGTACAGTGCAACAACAATGGACCCTCTGATCATTACACCTCCCAGGGGTGGGGGGAGGGGGTGTTATGACCAGAGAGAGTGAAATAACAACCAAGTTGTCACTCTCGTGCCAAATAGCATGCCTGCTGCTTTAAAAAATAATCTACCTTCTCTGAGAGAGAATGCAGAAGGTTCAAGTACAGTCCCTATAAATGTTCTTTCTACAAAAGGTCAAGTTGCAGACACTTCACAATGGCAGTTATCTTCTGAAGCAACACTGTGCTGGAACAGCAATTACCGGGAGAGTCAACTACCATGCCTGACTTTGATGGCTGCTAGGTACACTTGCAACAGTTATAAAAACAGACAGAATGCGATGTGTGTTTGAATAGGTGTGTGTTTTACATAATGAGTTGGAATGGCGTAGTCATATTTTGTGAGAGCCATAGGCTCGAGCAAAATATTACTATGACATTCCAACAAGTTATGTAAAACACCCACTACTTCAAACAGACATCACGTTCTGTGTTTATTACACATCCCATGCATTAAAATTCATTTAAAGAAATAAATTCTAATTCCAATGTTTAAACCCAAAGGGGAAGAGTCTGTTGTTTTGTTCGAAGCTGTACTGATCAAATGGATCGATAAAAAAAATCAAAACAACCTTTTGGGAACCAGTCTAAATTACATTCGTTTTCTTTTCTATTGGGCGTGTTTGTTGAAATTCATATCTCTGTTTCTCTTCGGCTGGTGTCCATTCACGCTTAACCATTTGGTGGCTATTACCGGTAGTAAAAATATAAGTACAAATTTGGGCAGATTTGCAAACAGCTGGGAGAAATTTTTAAAAGAAGTTCGAAGCATGCCAACATGTGTGAAGATTTATCAAAATAAAGCTGACCAATTTGAATATAACAAGATCTGCAGACGAGACGGTCTCAGGACTGGATTAATGTTGTGGTTGGAATTTTTTTTTTTTTAATATTATCTCATTTTAACTCATTTTTTTTGTGAACTGACTTTATTTTGCTTTGGAGGTTTTCATTTTCACACTACGCGACAGACGATCAATAATTGTGTAACGAAATTTGGAAACTTTTCGAAGAAAATCTAATGACCCTGATGGGAAAGGAACTAGTATAAACGGTGCTGGGAAAAAGTTCCGGCTTGTACATCACCAGTTGAATACAGAAACATTTATGTCATAGCGGCGATTCCGTTAAATACAAGGGTTTAAAGTTCAATGGATGTGTAATAAAACATAAGAGATTATAGTCTATTTCATTTTTATTAATATATTATTCATATACCAACTTCCATAAAATAACTGAAAATGTTTAAAGCTTATATGAATGTAAACCCTTCAAAATATTTGGAAAACTGTGATGAAATGTTAGCATAATCATTTGACAAGAAGAAGATATGTAAATTGCGAATGGTCCCATAAGATTGTCTTTAGATTATATATCAACATAATTTTAACAACCCTCGAAATGAGCAGATTGTCATCTGCAGAAGGAGGTCCTCACAGGGTGAATTTAGTGATACTACCCTGCACAGCACGGTAGCATCACTAAATTTACCCTCTGTGAGCCTCAATCTGATTCAAGGTCTCAAGCCTAAACAGAAAGAGGTATCCAGAGGATAAACTGGCCCACTGTATCGGATAGCATCAAAAAGTTCACCCTCTGCAGACCTTATTCTGCAAATGACAGACTGCTTATTTCCAGGCGTAAACATAAATAAAACAAATATTTTCAGGTTCATGAGATTTCATTGGAAAACTTTCAAATGTCACAATTATATAGCACTCATTGACTGCGGCAGTCGAGAACTTTTGGCTTTAACTCGAACAAGTCCTGTACTGTAGAGAGAATTTATAGAACATCAAGGATTCTCAAGATTTATGGCTTAAAGTTGTTTTTAGTGCTGATTACTTATAGCAAATGTCCAGTTCCTTTTGTTTGTTTAATGGGGTTTAATCCTTAAGGGCCTGGAGCAAGCCAGAAAATAAGCAGACTGACATCTGCAAATTGAGGTCCCCAGAGGGTGAATTTAGTGATGCTACCCTGCACAGCAGGGTAGCATCACTAAATTTACCCTCCGTGAACTCAATCTGAATCAGGGTCTCAAAACTAAACAAGAAGAGGTACCCAGAGGATAAATTGGCCCACTGTATGGGATAGCATCATCAAATTCACACTCTGGGGACCTCATTTTGCAAATGTTAGACGGTTTATTTTCTGGCTTGGCCTGGAGATTTTTTATACATTTTCTTTATACTTTGAAAGTTTACCTCCTGTGGCTTGGCATTTGTTTCTAGTCATGTCTTGGCTACCAGCTACAGAGGCAGCAAAGACTTGCCCAGAAACAACTGACAAAATACTCAGAAAACAAGTTTTGAGTTTACCCACACAATGTATGTTTGGGGCACCTGTTCCTTTCTATTCAAAAGTTATCAGTCTGAATTATGCCCTTAAGGGATAACAACTCTTTCAACAGCCAGGGTCTGACACAAGGCTTATAATTTGGCAAGAATACAGAATCTGATTCTTGTAAAGGCTCTCGCAAACTGTAGAATATACCCTAGTAATGAATAGCAGGATTCTCATCTGGATTTGCACAAAACTGAATGGAATTTATGCACACGGTCATATCGTTTCATTGGTTTTATTGCTAAAGAAAGCCTGCATATCTGGGGAGAGCCATAGAGCAGCAGCATGCAACTGTCAGACTCTCTCACTCACTAACATTGCACAAGCAGAGTTAACAGCAGCTGAAGGGAAGTGCCTCATTGTATTGCAGTACATAGTGCCACCATTCCCCCTCCCACCACATGGGCAACTGGAATTAATTATAAGTGTCCTACCCAAGGACAACGCACAGATGGTGCAGGTGTGGACTGAACCATTAACCTTTTAGTGTAAAGTCCAATGCTCAAATCAATGAGTCCCTGTGCTCCAGTACAGTTAGTAGAATGCATTGAAAATCAAGGTGTGTTTTAGAATTGCTATGAGTCTATTTGTGGGAAGAAAATGTTGGCCAGGAAGTAGTTGTCTTTGCAGATTAAGGTGGGGTGCTTCTCAGCGAGATATTCAGATATAGAGTCCACTATCTCTGAAATAAGATTATGACAATTTTATGCCGAAAGCCATGGCATACTCTCATGGAATTTTACAATCACCATGGTTAATTTTTTGGGCTGGAGCAATTCACATGCCACCAAATTAGCAACCACCTGTGAGGGTTTTATGTCTAAGAGGTCTTTGAATTCCCAAACTACTACTGTATTGGACATAGAGGATATGAAAGGAGTCCCTTGGGATTTCAAAATTTCTGGACTTTCAAAGAGCCACAGGAACCCTGTTCAAGCAAAGGTCACAAAACAGGTACTTCTAATAAAATACTCACAATATATGTACATAATACTTTTTGTTTACTTCATAAATGAACCAACTGGAAAATTTCTGCAGTAATACCTCTAGAATATCCATCATTTATCTCAGAGAGTAAATGCGATTTCTACACAACAAAAAAATTGCAAATTTCAGTAACTGAAGCTTTAGATATCTGAAACATTAAGTTAAGTTTAGTCAATCATTTATACCATATAATAATAACCATGTAGCCTACTGTAGAGAACTTTCACCCTAAGCATTGGTTACTGAGTCCTATTTTACCAGTAAAGCAGAGCTGGTTTACCACAGTAAACAAGCACTGCTTCACTTTCCCAAGTTCCCTCAGGGAAAGAAAGTCAGAATAAAAATCTCCAGGATTAAAATTAGTTCTGCACTTAACCCTTAAAACTCCCACACAGCTCCAAACTGCCCCTTTTGTATTGTCCTGAAAACGTTCCAAGTGTATTCTTCCTTGAGAACTTGACTAGTAGGATGCATGAATCTTGACAATGCTTTTACATCATTGTTGGCTTCCTGTACAGGCAGTGATGTAAAAACACTGTTACTTCATCTGCAGCTGTGTACATATATATAAAGTAGTTATTAACCTTTTACCCAACGCAGATGATATCAAAATTTATTATTTTAAATATTTTAAATACCATTTTTTTTAATTTTTCCACAAATCTCAACAAAACTATGTCATGTGACCCCTCGTTGGAACGAGCTTGACAATCTTGTTCCAACCAGGGGTAATATGATATGGTTTTGTTAAATGTTTTTGAAAAATAATATTTTTTCAACTGCTGAATTTGCATATTACACGGATGGATGCGGGCGATTCGTTAGGTAAAGGGTTAACAGAAAATTAATCTGAGGACTCAAGCTTAACCAGCTGGAGATATTTTTCAGTCTCTTCAAATCATATTTTTGGGATCTCATTTGTCATCAATATTACAAGTATGCATTATATTATCAATAGTTAGTATCATCATATCAATTTACAACTTAACAGATTGTTTTGAACAAAGTTTTATAAAATTTTAGAAGACCTGCTGATTGCAGACTGTATAATAAAATCCTTGACCTAACATAACTATATCCAGCCAGCATTAAAAAAGCTTCATTTACATTTGGTTATTTTCCTTGATTTTTACATTAACCCTTATGGCCGTAGAGATTTTTACATATTTTTGCTAAAGTTGGACAGTCTACCTCCTGTGACTCTGCTGCTGTTTTTTGACAAGTATTGGCTGGCAATACAGGCAGCCAAGACTTGCCTAAAAACAACTACCAAGGTGCTTAGAATGCAACTTGTGAGTTAACCCAAATACGACTTTTAGAGGCACCTGTTCTGTTGCAAAAAAGTTGATCAAAGTCGGCATTTGGCACCTAAGGCTTAACCCCCCCCCCCCCCCCCCCCCCCCTAAAATGAGTTCATCAAGCTCATTCCCAATGCTAAGATCGTAAGTTACATTTTTGAAGGAAAGAATAAAAAATTCAGGTATTCAAGAAAAAAGTTTGCAACTGTCGTAAGCCACTTGTGTAAGGTAAAGGGTAAATTCAGCACAATGGAGAATAGTGAACTAGCATGAGTAGATGGAGTACAGTGTACCTACACAACAGATTGTCCAACAATATCACACAAATGCAGTTATTATTTTATTGCAAATACTGTATCATCTCCATTTTAATTTATAACAAACATAAAAAAGTCTTCTGTAAAAAGATTCCCCAACTCGACTGTGAGTTGAATTTTTGGCACTATATTGACAGTTTATAGGAACTATTTTGTATCAGAAGCTACAGTAGAACCTGCCTTGAGAGACCGCCCTTTGGGCTACACAAAAGTGGTCTCCCAAGACAGGTGGTCTCTCATAACAGGTTTCAGGTTTTCTCAAGTCAGTCAATAACCAACCACAAAATTCAGAAATAGAGAAGAATGGATTTTTGTAATTACTTTGTAGTTGTTCTTTTTTATGAAGTTTTTGTAACAAATTGAAATGGACTGTTATAAAAATTATAAAAATAAATTAGTGTTGAAAATCTTCATTGAAGATTTTCAACACTAATTTATTTTTATAATTTTTATAACAGTCCATTTCAATTTGTTACACAAAGATTTTCAACACAAATTTATTTTCTTTCCTATCTGTCACATTTCAGGTATGTATGAAATTGTTTATTCAGCAATAATCCTAATCTTTTCACAGGGGTCTTATAAAAACATCTCAATCTTTAATGAGTTAGCAATTGAAACCCAATTAAGAGGTTTTAATACTTTTAATTGTGTTAGTATAACTCAATGGATTTTCCAATTCCAGAAAAGGTAAGAAGTTTTTGTCATGGTTTCAGTTTTCAAAGGGGCGGTCTCTCAAGACAGGTCAATTATGGCATAAAAATACAAGTTGGTACCAGGTTACAGTGGTCTCTCAAGACAGGTGGTCTCTCAAGACAGGTGGTCTCCCATAGCAGGCCCATTATAGAGTAAAACCAATCGGTGCCTGGCAGATGTGGTCTCTCAAGACAGGTGGTCTCTCAAGACAGTGGTCTCTCAAGACAGGTTTTACTGTATGTTGTTTTGGTTTTTTTTAGGAATAGAACTTGACCAAATTATGGTTAGTCAAGACGGTGCCCTGTAGATAAGTCAACTCGATATCCTGTTCAGACATAAAATATTATGTTTTATGGAGTGAATAAACATAAGAATTGAATTATGACTGTTTGAAATCCATGAGGTGATGAAACAAATTGATCACGCACAAATTTACTATGAACCACTTCGCGGTTCATGGAATTTGCATGTGATCAATTTGTTTCATCAGCTCATGAACTTTGAACAGTCATGATTCAATTCTTAACCCTTTTCCCAACGCGGACGATATAAAAATTTATTATTTTAAATATAATTTTTAAAAATTTTTCAAACAATTTCAACAAAACCATATCATGTGACCCCTCGTTGGAACGAGCTCGATGAGCTCGTTCCAACGAGGGGTCACATGGTATGGTTTTGTTGAAATTTTTTGAAAAATAATATTTTTTCAAGTGCTGAATTTGCATATTACGTGGACGGATGCGGCCGATTCGTTGGGTAAAGGGTTAAATAAAGTTCCAAGAATTGAGTTTTGAACTTTAATCCTGACTACTAACCCTTTACTCAAATACTCAGGATCAGGATATCAAAATTTATTATCTTCATTACTGTTTTTTTTCATTTATTATTTTAATTATTTTTTTCAGATTTTCTAAAAAGTTTCAACAAAACAATGTGATCCCTTGATGGAACGAGCCCATTCAAATAAGGTGGGAGTAGGGGTGGGGGAGGGGATTGGAGGAAGGTCACATGATATGGTTTTGTTTCTATTTTTAACAAGCAAATGAAAACAAACACAGACTAACTCGTGATTAAACTCTCCCTGAATACCCATTCAACATGAGTGATACAAAAAATTATTCATAGAGTTTATTCCCATTGACAAAAAACAACAATGCAAAAAGTTTATGGGGATTAAGTCTAACAAGGGGCATAACTTCGGTAAGAATACTTGGACGAAACTTGCAGTATATGAAGGTGCTTTTTCCCATACTGATCTATCATCATACCAAAGGACATCAAAATCTGATAACTAATGCATGAGTTATAATGTAAAATGTTCATACAGAAAGTTTCTAAATATAACAAGGGCCATAACTCTGATACATATACATGGACAAAACCTGCAATATGTGGATATCCATCACCCCATGCTGGTCTGTCACAACCCCCAATAACAAGTTAACAACTGATGCCCGAGTTATAATCTGATATAGATATAACTCAAACAATTAACTGGTAGACTGCTGGAAGCAAAGACACATTGCTCTGTCACATTTTATGGAAGTACAGACTTACAGGCATACCAAAGTACGGATGGATGGAGCCCTTGACTATATACCCTCAAAACCTCTTACAGACGCCAGGGGCAGAAGAAGATTACTCCAATCTGTAGGTGTAATTTGGTAAACAAGCGGCAGAATTATACATCAACCAGATAACATGGTATTTCTGAACTAGGCAGGAGAATCCACTTGCAGCAAGCAAGAAGTTAACCCATAAGGACCTGAACAATTCCTGAATTCTCATCAGCCCACAGCCTTCATACGTCTGGAGGTTTAACAGTGATTTCCACTTACATCGTAATAGGCAGCCAAGACTAACTAGAAACCATTGCCTACAAAATTTGCCTATTGTCAGCAGAACCTCCTCATGATGGCATGTTAAGGGCACCTGATCTGTGGTTGTAAAAGTTGGAAATAGGCCTTTAATGGTTAACCCTTTACTCAATGTAACAGTCAAAAATCACCATTCAATTTTCATTACTTTTGTCTTTTTTGTCTCAAAAACATAGCTTGTGACCCCTCATTGGAACGAGCACATTGAGCTCATTCCAATGAGGGGGCAAAAGCTTTTTTTATGACACAAAAAATAAAAAAAAATAGTTATTCAAGAATTTTGTTTGCAAGTGTTGCCTGCCTTTCATATTAGGTAAAGGGGTAACCCTTTACCTCACGAATCGCCCGAATCCGTCCGCGTAATATGCAAATTGTGCAGTTGAAAAAATTAATTTTTTCAAAATATTTCAACAAAACCATATCATGTGACCCTTCATTGGAATGAGCTTATTGAGATCGTTCCAATGAGGGGTCACATGATATGGTTTTGTTGAAATTTTTTGAAATATTTAAAACAATTATATTCAAAATAATAAATTTTGATATCGTCTGTGTTGGGTAAAGGGTTAAACAAATTAAATAATAATATGCATTTGTGCAGAGGGATCTGGAAAAAACTGCTGATACAACGTCTCATTTTTTGGTATTGCCATTTTTCGGACCTACCCACCCTTACCTGCAATTTTTTTCTGACAAACTTTGGCAGGTAAACAGAATCTGAATGGTTTTGCAAATCAATATAATAATATGTAATGTGATGTACAGTAGAACCTGTCTTGAGAGACCGCCCTTTGAGCCACACAAAAGTGGTCTCTCAAGACAGGTGGTCTCTCATAACAGGTTTCAGGTTTTCTCAAGTCAGTGAATAACTAACCACAAAATTCGGAAATGGAGAATAGATTTTTGTAATTACTTTGTAGTTGTTCTTTTTTATGAAGTTTTTGTAACAAATTGAAATGGACTGTTATAAAAATTATAAAAATAAATTAGTGTTGAAAATCTTCAATGAAGATTTTCAACACTAATTTATTTTTATAATTTTTATAACAGTCCATTTCAATTTGTTACAAAAATATTGATGAATGAAAGGTTTTAGCACGCCGAAGGCGCGCAGGGACGATGTGGGATTTACAAATCCCTTGCGACCCGGTTAACCTTATTTTATTTCACTTGGATTACACAGTCAAAAATATTTTCAACACAAATTTATTTTTATTCTCATCTGTCACATTTCAGGTATTATGAAATTGTTTATTCAGCAATAATCCTAATCTTTTCACAGGGGTCTTATAAAAACATCTCAATCTTTACTGAGTTAGCAATTGAAACCCAATTAAGAGCTTTTAATACTTTTAATTATGTTAGTATAACCACAATGGATTTTCCAATTCCAGAACAGGTAAAAAGTTTTTGTCATGGTTTCAGTCTTCAAAGGGGCGGTCTCTCAAGACAGGTCCATTATGGCATAAAAATACAAATTGGTACCAGGTCACATTAACTCAACCCTAAACGAAATATGCCCAAAAGAAGAAGTACGCCCCTGGAGAAATACTATCTCGGGCGACACACTCTCATTAATCAAAACTAAACGGAAAGCTCTTTGCGCTCTTAAAACCGAAACTGACCCCGGTAAGAAAGCTGACCTCAAAAAAACATACAACCGCCTTCATGGCGAGGTCAAAAAAGCCCTCCAAGCTGAAAAACAAGCCAACTGGGAAAAGGCAACAGCCGATCTAAACGGAGTCCAGGATGCGAATAAATTCTGGGACTCTTTCAAAACCCTAACTGGGCAAAAAAACAAAAGCCGCAAAACTGCAGGAAAACCTTAAGAAGGAAGACGGTTCCTTCACGCGCACTGACAAAGACAAGGCCGACACCTTTGCCGACCTCCTAAGAAAAACCCATCGCCCGCATCAAGGTGCGGGCAACGATGACGCCGCCATAAACGCCATTGATGACTGCACACCCTGATATCTACCGTGACCCCAAATTCGATAACGAGCCAGAAGACGGGGATGACGATGACCTCATCATCCCCATCACTAATAACGAAATCATCAACGTCATAAAAAAATGCAAAAATGCTTCCTCACCCGGCGAAGATGAAGTAAACTACAAAATTCTAAAACAAAGCCCATACTCCCTAATCGAAAAACTAAAAAAACTGTTCAACGCATGCCTCACCTATGGCTATTTTCCAAAATGTTGGAAAAAAGCCATCGGTGTCATGATACCAAAACCGGACAAGGACCCCTCCGATCCAGCCAGATACCGCCCAATCAGCCTACTCAGCTGCATTGGTAAGACATTCGAATGAATCCTTACCAATCGGCTCAGGGGGCACCTTGAAGACAACGATTTTTTTAATAAATGGCAAAGAGCCTATAGAAACCGCAAAGAAGGCATCAAACATGTCTACCGACTAGTTACCCAAATGAAGGCCGCTATCAACAATCAGCAAATAGGCACGGCTGTCCTGTTAGACATCGAAAAAACATTTGACTCCGTCTGGCACAATGGAATGCGCTACAAATTATCAGAAATGAAACTCCCCAAGAAACTGCTCAGATTAATATCCTCTTTCTTAAATGATCGCGAAATTAAAGTCAGAGTGAACAATGAAATGTCTGACAGTGTCCCCCTTGAAGCAGGCACCCCCCCCCCCAAGGATCTGTCCTGAGCCCCCTCCTTTACATCCTCTATGTAAATGACCTTAACTTCTATGAAGATCGTGTACAAGTCTCCCAATTCGAGGATGACAAGGGCCTCTGGGATTCTAACAATACGGCCAATCTGCTCCAAAAACCCCTGCAACGCACCCTCGATGACCTAGAACAATGGTGTGCCAAATGGAGAATTAAGCTAAACGCCAATAAAACCCAACGAATCACCTTTACTCGCAAGAAAAATAAACAAGATTTTGACCTAAAACTTATGGATAACACCCTCCCAGAATGCAAAGAAGCGAAATTCCTGGGCATCACCATTGATCAGAAACTGTCCTTCAACAAACATACCGACGACATGGCGAAAAAAGCTACTAAACAAATTAACTTACTGAAAATGCTCAAGGGAACTTCATGGGGGGGCCAACCCGTCCACCCTACTCAAACTATACAAATCCTTTGTGCGCCCAGTACTCAAATACGGTGCAATAATACTAACTGACCTCAACCAAACTAATATGGGAAAACTCCAGAGGGTCCAAAATCACGCGCTTAGAGTTGCCCTCCGCACCCCATGGGACACACCCATAAAAACACTCCACGACAGGGCCGATATCCCCATCATTAAAGACCGCCTAGCCACCCTGGCCGCGAAAAATCATGACTGGTTAGCCGACAGCGAACTAATCTCCGAACTTGGAGTAATTTGCGAAAGCCGACAAAAGCCCAAAAATTGCAATCAAAACTAAGACCGCTCGAATAAAAACTAGGGAATGACAAGGTGAACTGCGATCCCCGACGCCCCCGAATACCCCTAAACTAAATTAAAACAAATAAGTCCGCAACCAGCGAAGGGTACAACAGGAAAGAAACACCCTTGGGTGTGGTCTAGTGTGCTAGACCTGCTGTCCTCCCGCTGACAGCCTCAGAAGCTCAACCCGCATTAAACGATCGCGATCCCCGGCACCCTTAACTTCAAATAAACTTAAACTACCCTAAATAAGGCCACTTCCAGCGAAGGACACAACAGGAAAGAAACACCCTCGGGTGTGGTCTAGTGTGCTAGACCTGTTACCGTCCCGCTGCAAACTAGGAAGTTCAGCCCACTTAAAACGCTCGCGATCCCCTGCACCTTAAAACTAAATAATAAATATGGAACGATTGGGGTCCCAAGCACGAGAGTATGTTACTGCTCTTACGAATGTAAAGATTTGTGCATTTCATACTCTCCCCCATAGCGACAAGCACACACACAGCACAATACCACACGAGAGTATGTTACTGCTCTTACGAATGTAAAGATTCGTGCATTCCATACTCTCCACACACACACAGCAGATACAACAAGGACACGCAACCAGAGGTGCTACTTTTATCTTTTCAGTTTATATATTGTAATGAAAACTAATTCTACCTTCTTCTTTTAAGCAGGTACACAGAAGATGTTTTTTTTTTTTTTTTTTGACCAGCACCCCAATAACCGCTACAGACAGTCTAACCGTTATGGAAATAGTTACCCCCACGGTTCCTGAACATCCTCCGCTCCAACCCTAAAAGTGGTCAACCACTTTAAGGGAGGCGAACGTTGGTCCTGCGTCCCGCCTCTGCCCCTTTTTGTAAGCGCAATGCGCGTCTTTTGTCCCAACCCAATAGGATTACAATGCAGGCCTGCCCCCGAACCAGGGAAGTTCGGGTCTTCTTCTTGGTGGTCCCCGAAAGGGGTCGTTGTTGTTTTCCTCCAAAGAGTCCAACTATAACAGAGACAGCCTGAGGCAGATTATACTTGCCAGTGATGGCCATCACTCACTCATTATCATCCTCGAAGCGGCAGACTATACTTGCCCGAAAATCCAGAAGACTGCACCCTCGGGGAGAGGTAGTACCTTTGTGAGAGGACCCAACCTCCCACACTGGTCCTCACTCGAGGGTTCAACCGACATCTGCCAATGATACTACCCATCCACAACTGGACACTACTGGAGACACCTGCCGAGTACCGGATACTTTTCCTCCTTCAACACGCCTTGACATGTGAGAGCCATTCTATACAGTCACAGAGGGTCGAAAGGGGCTTGTCCCCCATACCGTCCCTGCGCGCCTTCGGCGCGTGAAATCATCATTTCCAGTCACAGTGGTCTCTCAAGACAGGTGGTCTCTCAAGACAGGTGGTCTCCCATAGCAGGTCCATTATAGAGTAAAACCAATCGGTGCCTGGCAGATGTGGTCTCTCAAGACAGGTGGTCTCTCAAGACAGTGGTCTCTCAAGACAGGTTTTACTGTATATGATCAATACCATCAATGCATGTTCAATACATTGTTCTGTCACATTTTATTGGATAGTGCCCAGAGGCACTATCCAATGAAAAGTGACAGAGCAATATTTGATGAAAAAACTCTGTGTCCTGTGTGGTCAGGAAATATTTTTTAGCACTTTACCAGTTTAATTTGATACCAGATCTGATAAGCTAATTCCAATAGCAGTAACAAATATATGAATAATGATATTCCGGTTATGATGTTGAATCAGGTTGACTGATATTTTATCAACAGCAAGTTGATGCGACGACATAACACAGATGATTTTATTGTTTCCTTTTCTTTCATTTTCATGCCAATCAATAAACAATCAAAGTTTTATTTATTTCCTTATGATTACAAAAGAATGAAGGCATTTAACTGTCTTTATCAAAGATTTCCTGTGCTGGGCACTGTGGTGAAATTCACAATACTGAACTTGGGTTGCTGCCACAACTCTCAAGTTAGCTCTAGGCAGTTAGGATACACACGAGAGTAACAATTGTAACTTCACAACAGCATACAGAGGGAATATCCAGGGATATCTTCATTTTTATGCAATCTCTGTGTATTATATGGGTTTGAATGTGGAAACTGGTTGCATAAATTATGAAAACCCTTGCACTGCTTTCAAAGTAAACACAGTTTGGAAAAAATGCATTTTTTTCCATTGTCCACACGACACCCACCCCTGTCTCCACAGTGACAATCACCCATGTTTCCTGTCACTGGATGCATATATACTGCTAAGAATGGCTTTTGGTTGGTATGCAAATAGATGCAATGCATGTTGAAGCTGTTTTGGGACAAAAATACACTACAGAAATGGATAAGAAAAAAATTTGCATGATCTAGAGAAAACGTGTTTACAATACAAGAAGAATACAATAAAAAAAATGAAAGTGTCAATGACACTGTATCTCAGCTTAAGACATGTACATGTATAGTATGTGACACAGCAATGACAAACATCTAGGTAATGACCTGATAACAAAGGTACATGTAAAGTATTGTAATGGTCTGTACATAAATGCTGACCGTAGCCTGTAACAAATATATAGGTAAAGTATTGTAAAGGTAGGGTGACAGTTAGATGCTAAACTAGAAAAGAAATCTTTGAGTCCCAGAGTGGGTCTGACTGAACCCCAAAATATTTGTTCTCAAAGCACAGTGATAACAAAAGCACCCTAAAACACTCGTTCCTGTCACAAAGTGATAACAAAGGTACCCCAAGAAGTTTTGTGAAGATCGGTTCATAAATACAGACTCTAGCCCGAGCCGTATTGACATGTGCACTTACTGTGTATAAGTAGTACTGAACAAATCAAAGTTCATCTAATTTGCATAATTTCTGCACAAGAAAAAAACAACGTATTATATGTGATGTATTCCATGTTACTAAACATTCATACAAAAATTTATTCAAATCAGAACTTTCATACAGAAGTTCTGTACAAAAAAACTGATTGCACTAAAAGTTGATGGCGGCCATCTTGAATTTTGGACCGCACCCCAAAACACTCGTTCTCGTCCCAAGGTGATACCAAAGGTACCCAAGAAGTTTCGTAAAGATCGGTTCATAAATACGGCCTCTAGCCTGAGCCGTATAGAAGTTGTGTACAAAAAACTGATTGTACCTAATTTCGGTACAAAATGGCCACTAGCAGCCATCTTGAATTTTGGACAGCACCCAGAAACACTTGTTCTTATCCCAAGGTGATAACAAAGGTACCCAAGAAGTTTCGTGAAGTTCATCTAATTTGCATAATTTTTGCACGAGAAAAAAACCTGTATTATATGTGATGTATTCCATGTTACTAAACATTCATACAAAAAGTTATTCAAATCAGAACTTTCATACCAAAGTTCTGTACAAAAAACTGATTGCACTAATTTTGGTACAAAATGGCCGCCGGCAGCCATCTTGAATTTCGGACAGCACCCAAAAACACTCATTCTCGTCCCAAGGTGATAACAAAGGTGCCCAAGAAGATCAGTTCATAAATACGTCCTCTAGCCCGAGCCGTATTGGCATTTGCAGTCTAATTGGCATAATTTATGCACAAGAAAAAAACCCATATTATATGTGATGAATCCCATGGTACTAAACATTCACACAGAAAATTATTCAAATCAGCGCTTTCATATGGAAGTTCTGAGCAAAAATGTGATTGCACCTAATTTTGTACAAAATGGCCGCCAGCGGCCGTCTTGAAAACACTCGTTCTCGTCCCACGGTGATAACAAAAGTACCCAAGAAGTTTCGTAAAGATCGGTTCATAAATATGGCCTCTAGCCTGGGCCATATTGGCAGTTGCACTTACAGTGCTGAAAGTAACACTAAATAAATCAAAGTTAGTCTAATTTGCATAATTTATGCACGAGAAAAAAACCTGTATTATATGTGATGTATCCCATGGTACTAAACATTCATACAAAAAAAATTATTCAAATCGGAGCTTTCATATGGAAGTTCTGCACAAAAATCTGATTGCACCTCATTTTGGTACAAAATGGCTGCCAGCGGCCGTCTTGAATTTTGGACTGGACCCAAAAACACTCGTTCTCGTCTCACGGTGATAACAAAGGTACCCAAGAAGTTTCCTAAAGATCAGATCATAAATACGGCCTCTAGCCCGAGCCGTGTGTACGGCACGATGGATGGACAGATGGACGACGGGCCATGGCAATACCTTAAATTTGGCTTCACCAAAGTTGAGCTAAAAACTGATTGCACTAACTAAAGTACAAAATGGCTGCTGGTGGCCATCTTGAATTTTGGACCATACCCAAAACCACTCGTTCTCGTCCCACGGTGATAACAAAGGTACCCAAGAAGTTTCGTAAAGATTGGTTCATAAATACAGCCTCTAGCTCAAGCCGTATCGGCATATGCACTTACAGTGCTGAAAGTAACACTAAATAAATCAAAGTTAGTCTAATTTGCATAATTTATGCACGAGAAAATACCTGTATTATATGTGATGTATCCCATGGTTCTAAACATTCATACAAAAAATTATTCAAATCAGAGCTTTCATATGGAAGTTCTGCACAAAAATCTGATTGCACCTAATTTTGGTACAAAATGGCTGCCAGCGGCCGTCTTGAATTTTGGACTGGACCCAAAAACACTCGTTCTCGTCTCACGGTGATAACAAAGGTACCCAAGAAGTTTCCTAAAGATCGGATCATAAATACGGCCTCTAGCCCGAGCCGTGTGTACGGCACGATGGATGGACAGATGGACGACGGGCCATGGCAATACCTTAAATTTGGCTTCACCAAAGTTGAGCTAAAAACTGATTGCACTAACTAAAGTACAAAATGGCTGCTGGTGGCCATCTTGAATTTTGGACCACACCCAAAACCACTCGTTCTCGTCCCACGGTGATAACAAAGGTACCCAAGAAGTTTCGTAAAGATTGGTTCATAAATACAGCCTCTAGCTCAAGCCGTATCGGCATATGCACTTACAGTGCTGAAAGTAACACTAAATAAATCAAAGTTAGTCTAATTTGCATAATTTATGCACGAGAAAATACCTGTATTATATGTGATGTATCCCATGGTTCTAAACATTCATACAAAAAATTATTCAAATCAGAGCTTTCATATGGAAGTTCTGCGCAAAAATCTGATTGCACCTAATTTTGTACAAAATGGCTTCCAGCGGCCGTCTTGAATTTTGGACTGGACCCCAAAACACTCGTTCTCATCCCACGGTGATAACAAAGGTACCCAAGAAGTTTCGTAAAGATTGGTTCATAAATACGGCCTCTAGCCCGAGCCGTGTTGACGGCGTGATGGACAGACAGACGGACGAAGGGCCATGACAATACCTCAAATTTGGCTTTACCAAAGTTGAGCTAACAATTGGATAAAACTGATCCATTATGATGTTGTTCATTGTTAATCAAGTCACATCTGTGCCAATTCAACGGCATCCTCCCATTTAGATATATGTGAGATGTCTCAGCCACAAAATTTTTTTTTCATTACTGTAACTGAAGACTCAGAAAAACAAGAGCACCCCAACCCCAAAGGGGCCTGAAGCACACGCCTGAAAAAGGCCCACTGATTATTCACAATGTGATTTGAGTATTTTTTTTCAACAATAATTCGTCACTTAGGCTATTAAAACAACCTTTCTTGTTTCTCAGACACATCATCATAGAAAGTCTGCTTCATCACCTTTTTTTCACCTTGAAATCTCGACACTTCTATGACACTATTTTGCAAAAATATGAAACCAACTATACCCTATTTAACAGAGCTCACATAGCTCTGTCAAACAAGATGCAGTTGAACTCGATTTAACAGACCTGAATCTGACCCCTATAAGGATGCGGAATACTAAATATCAAAAGATTCTCACAGGTGGAACAGAAGAAGATGATTTTTGAAGAGCATTCCTCATACTGCACCAAGTTAAAATATATTGCACCAAGTTAAAATTTGGGCTCCCATAGGGGGCCCAAATATGGACAAGCTGTCTTGATTTGAAGAAACTTGAAAAAAAAATTTGACTGGTGGATCTGAAAAAGATTTTGAAACGATATTCCTCATATTGCACTACGTTAAATTTGGGTTCCCACGGGGAGCCCAAATATGAATCCAGGATCTTGATTTAACCAAAATTGAATCTGATCTCTATAAGGATGCTGTATACTAAATATCAAAAGATCCTCACTTGTGGATCAAAAGGAGAATATTTTCAAAGAATTTTCCTCATATTACACTAAGTTAAAATTTGGGCTAAATATGAACCCAAGGACTTGATTTGAACAAATTTGGTTCTTACCCCCATAAAGATGCCGTGTACCAAATATCAAAAGTATCTAATGGGTGGATGAGATGGAGAAGATTTTCAAACAATATTCCTCATATTGTGATTTGTTAAATACGAATACAGGGACTTGATTTGAACAAATTTGACTCTGATCCTCCTAGTATGTTGTATATCAAATATCAAAACATTCTGACTAGTACTTCATCAGAAGATTTTTAAAATTTTTGAAAATATACAGACTCAACAATTTTTTGACCCCCCCCCCCCCCCCCCCATAGGGTACCCTATGATACAACCGAATGCATTTTTTTTTTATCACTTGATTCTACTGGTCCTAAGGATGCTTCATACCACGTAACAGTACTCTGTTCGGTGTGGTTTGGGATATGTAAACGTATACAAAGGTATCTATTTTTAGCTCCTAGAGTTCCCAAGGGTATGCATGGGAATTTTTTTGGGGGGGGGAAGGGGGGGGAGTGAATCAAGTCCTTATGACCCAATAAGGCCAGATACCAAATTTTGCTTTAAATTGGCCTATCGGTTCTGAAATTATAAATTTTAGGTGGGGCCAAAAATCTTTCCTCTTCCAGAACTGAAATTATTGCCTCCCCCAACTTCTCTTGAACAAACTTTAGTGTACACCTCAAAAGGAAACTGAATACCTTATATCAAGTAATTCCATCCATTGAATCATGAGAAAAAGATTATTTTAAAATTTGGGGCACCCACACCCTCCCTATGGGGGGCGGGGGCAGCAACTTAGTTTTAACAGAATTGAATTTCCCCTCCACAGTCATCATTCACATGAAAGTTTATTGATACCGGTCCAGCACTTTTGGAGGAGAAGACTTCAACGCCACCTTTATGACAGATGTTAACAGATGACAGACGATGTGTGACTTTCAGTTGGATGATCTAAAAAATGATAATGAGCAGATTTCATGACATTGTTTTTCAAGTTAAACATAAAATATTCAGCATAACAATAACAATAAAATTTGGTCTAGTAAGGCCCCACAAAGTAGATCTTCTGTTTCCAAGGCGCATTTTATTTGTAAAATTGCAAGTGGGCGGGCAGTTTTTTTATTTTATTTTTTATTTGTGTAATTATTTCTTTGCCATCAAAAGCTCATGTTTTTGGTTTGTTTTATGTTTTAATCTACAGAGTAGCATGGGTGGTGGTGTATTTTGTCCCTTATGTGCAAGAAGGCTTTGCAATGCTAAAACATTGCAAAGCCTCATTGCACTCATGGGACAAATTTATCAATTTGATTAACTTGGGTAAAATATCAGCCATAAACCATTTAATTTTTATTTTTTTTAAGTATGCCTTGGTTATTAAAAAATGAGGATACGGATGCCAAAAGGACCATGTGGGAGGGCCTGAGAAACAGAGTTTTAACTTTTTTAGGCCTAATGTCAAATTTGTTCAACCCTTCACTGAAAACCGGCCATGTCTTCTCACCACTCTAACATAAAATTGCCATTTCGAGTTCTTTTTATTTTCATTTTCATCTTCCAACTATAGCCTACAGGGGACAAACATCACAAATGCTATAGCTGAGACGAAAAAAAAAAATTGGCAGATATTTCTGAAAATATATCTACCCTTAGAAGCCTTTTTGCCAGCAGTTTAACACTTTACCCAACGTAACGGACAAAACCGACCAGCACTATTCTAAAAAATTGCCAATTAATTTTCATTTTTTGCCTCAAAAACATAGGTTATAACCCCTCTTTGGAACAAGCTCATTGAGCCCATTCCAATGAGGGGTCATAACCTATGTTTTTGAGACAAAAAATAAAAAAAATTAGTTATTCAAGAATTTTGTTTGCAAGTGTCATCTGCTTTTCATGTTAGGTAAAGGGTCAATAAAGAAAGTGGTCTGGCAATGACACTCCAGTGAGCAGGAAAACTCAAATAACCTTACCTGTTATTTTTTGTCAAGTGACATCTGCCTGAAAAAAGGCGACGACACTGGACTATACAACTGTTAAGCCATATGTCAGGCTAATTTTGATATTTAATAAATTTGCTCTTATTTCCCAGGCTTAAATAAGTTAACACTGCTGTGGGAAGCTTGCGTCCACATACATAACACAATTTACATATAACACTTTCAAAATTCTGGAATTTTTACTTTTTGCTTCATTAGTACATTGCAGAATCTGACAGCTGCTCACCACAGCTTGGTGGTTCTCTCTGGGTTTCCTCCACCCATAAATCTATCCGACACTAGGTGATACTGGATGTCAAAAGTGTTATTAACCCCTTCGCTGCTGTGCAAGTTTTCAATTTCCTGTGCTGAGCCATATATGGGGGAAAATGGAAAAATATGATAAAAAATGAAAAAAATCAGAAACGTAAAATAATTTGTAATTTTCATCTGCTAGAATATATTTGAACATGTTTGGAGTCCAATGTTTAGTTCCAATACTTAATTGTGGTATGGTATAACCCGAAACATGGGTAATAGCATAGTCCAGGCCCGCAACGGTCACATCGGAAGTCCCCTCAGATTCATCAGAGTCACTAAAGTCACTTGAACTATCTAAATCCCCAGCATCACTATCATTGTCTGCATACAATTCTGCAACAACTTCTTCGGTTGTGTACAATCTTTTCGATATGTTTGCACTATAAGAACATCAGGAAAAGTAACTCTCATTGGAAATTTCACATGCGGTTCACTCGGGTATGTTTCATAAAAATGACGGAAATTATTCGAAAAAATATCTGACGTCACATTGCCGGCCTCTTACATGTGTCACCAAGTGCGTTACATTGAAAATACCACTGTGTGGCATATTGATGTTATCTGTGTAGAGCTGTAGGTTAACCAGAACCGAACCAAGGTTTTTAGTTTTTTTAAAAAAACGAAACCGAAACCATCGACATCCTGTAATCTAAGGTTTTTCGTTTTTTATTAAATACTCTCTTGCTGCAGAAATTCACAGAATGTAGCCATTCCAGAGTAGTGAGAGTACCCAGACACTGCCAATGGCAGTGTCTGGGTACTCTCACTACTCTGGGAAGGCTACATTCTGTGAATTTCCCACATTTCAGTTTAGTTGTGTTTGCAGCTTTCCTCAAGTTGCGTGTAGGTGTCAGACCTCGAAAAATGGCCAAGCACAATAAAAGTTCTGTATATTTAGGTAATTATTATATTGGCCTTCCTGATTCTTCATGTAATATAGCTTATTTTGGGCATTCATTCAGTTTCACTCAATTTCACTACCATTCAGTTATGACTCCGGACATAAGGATGAGTTTTATTGAATTTTACTTAGCCTCATGAACAAACCAAAAACCGAACCGAACCGAGGTTTTACTCCACCTGAAAAACCAAAACTGAAACTGAACAAGAAATTTAAAAACCTACAGCTCTATATCTGTGTGGTAACTCCATACTCAATACTCAGTAATCAAATTTTATGTCCGTACTCAGTATGGACCTATAGCAGAGAAAGGGTTAAAACCTCAATAAAAAAACAAACATTTTATTTCTAAAACAAATACTTTGATGAGCTTGTTCCAAAGAAAGCTATAAGCTATGTTTTGGTAGCAAAATCTTCCAAAATACAATTTCAGTGGCAATTTCCATGTATAGGGATGAGTACATCTTTCCAGTTTTTTACGTAAAGGTGTTAAATTTCATTTGGAATGAAACAAGTATCTTGTAAAGTGTCATAATTAAAATGACACCTTGTAAAATGACATACAATTAATCCTTAACCTAAAATAATGGCTAAAATGGGGGAGGACTGTTCACACAAAACACCATTAAAATTTGATTTTTTCCCCCTTTTTTATCTCAAAAACATGTTGTGACCCCTCATTAGAACAAGCTCATGAAGCTTGTTCTAATAAGGGGCCATAAGCTATGTTTTTGAGGTGCAAAATAATATTTGTTTAGTTTGGCCAATAAAAAATATATTCTTACTTCTCAGGCAATATTTCCTCAATTTTATGGATTATATAATCTTACCCGGTATTTGTTTTACAAGGATTGGCGACTTACATTAATGCCTCTCCTTGGCCCAATAGCATGTGTGGGATGACCTCCGTAGCGACAACTTTGTGGTTTCGCTCTTCTCAAATATTACGAAAGGATCTTTAGCCTACACAGAGTGTGTCTCTCTCTGCACAGAGGACAGCCATTTTATGTCCCCACCCGATAGGATGGTACACTGTGGCAGCATCAAACCCACAATTGATACTGACAGAGAGTGTTCGGACACCTTAAGAACTTGCCCGACCGAGGATCGATCCTGGGACCTCTGGCTTGAGAGACCAGCGCACTTATCCACTCGACCGCAATGCCAGGTCTGAAAATAGTTGGAATCAGAATTTATCTATTTGCACTATTATGTGGAAGACCAATGTTTTCAGCAGTGAAAATTTAACCAACTATATCTTGTTTGACAGAGCTCTGTGAGCTCTGTCAAACAAGGTTTAGTTGGTTAAATATTTGTCCTAAAAGTGCAAAATAGTGTCATAGAAGAGATTTTCAGGTGAAAAAAAATGGATAAGGCAGATTTTCTATGACGAGGAAGGTGCCTGAGAAACAAGAATTTCTTTTTTAATAGCCTTATTTTATAAATTTTTGTGCAGGTCACTTCCCTTCATGTCAGGTAAAAAGTTAACAGGTATCAGTGTCATCTGTCTCTTCTGACATTAAATATGTCTTCCTCTGACTCCTCACTTGTATTAGGATCCCCTTCCTTTGTCAGCATCTCTATAGCTTCTTTGGGTAATCTATTGCTGGAAGACTTACTTGAGTCACCTGCAGAGAAAAATTTAAACAAAAATATAATGCCCACAAAGTATATTTTCTGTTTCTCATTTTTTATAAAATTGCATGTGTGTGGGCAGTTTTTTACTTTATTTTTGTAATTATTTCTTTGCCATCAAAAGGTTATATTCTTGGTTTGTTTTATGTTCTAGGCCTCATAATCTACAGAATAGCATGGGAGGTGGTGTATTTTGACCCTTGAGTGCAAGAAAGCTTTGCAATGCTAAAGCATTGCAAAGCCTTGTTGCACTCAAGGGGCAAATTTATCAATTTTATTAACTTGGGTAAAATATCAGACATAAACCATTTAATTTTGATTTTTTTAAGTTTGTATTGGCTATAAAAAAGAGCATGCAGCAACCAAAAGGACCATACAGGAGGGCATGAGAAACAGACTTTCAACTTATTAGGCCTGAAAAAAAATGAAACTACGAAGAAAAGAATTAAAATTTCACTCAATTAATTTCAATGAATAAAAAATCATGACAGAGATATAAGGTATCACCGTACTAAATATTTGGTTGAGAGTTATCTGCCTTGAAATGTTGCACTTGGATATGATGCAGTACTTGAAAATAAGGCCCCTAGAAAAAAAATTGTGACATCGATGCCGTAGCTTCGATGGGTGGTGCAATCTGCAAGTCCAAAAAATATTGTCAGGGGCAATTTACAGGTGATGGTGAAAAAACAAGTAGTTTGAAAGTTATTCTTTAAGAAACGCGTTGGTCACAAAATTCTAAGTTCATCAAGGGCCATAACTCCAAGAAAAATATTTGGAACAACACATGCATTGAACAGTGGCTAGACATCAATAAGATACACTTACATGCCAAATATAAAGTCATTCCATCATGTATTTCAAAAGTTATTGAGTTTTGAAACTCGTTGGTCACAGACTGACCGACCGACCGACCGACTGAGACAGACAGACAGACAGACAGACAGACAGACAGACAGACAGACAGACAGACAGACAGACAGACAGACAGACAGACAGACAGACAGACAGACAGACATTGCCACTTATAGAGCTGCTAGTCGCAGCTAAAAATTATTGCTTGAGAAAACTATTAAAGCATTTCATTGTGTTTTTACATCAATGCTGAATACTCGAAAGAAAAAGGAGATGATCTGAATATTTCCTGGGCTTAACAAAGCCAGTTAAGGCCTAAAAAAATTAAAAATCTGTTTCTCAGGCCCTCCCACATGGTGCTTTTGGCTGCTGCATGCTCTCTTTTTATAACCAATGCAAACTTTAACAAAAATTAAAATTAAGTGGTTTATGTCTGAAATTTTACCCAAGTTAATAAAATTGTTAAATTTGTCCTGTGAGTGAAACAAGGCTTTGCAATGCTTTAGCACTGCAAAGCCTTCTTGCACTCAAGGATCGAAATACACCACCCCCCATGCTATTCTGTAGATAAAACAAACCGAGAACATGAACTTTTGATGGCAAAGAAATAATTACAAAAAATAAAAAATAAAATAAAAAACCGCCTGCTCGCTTGCAATTTTACAAAAAATGGCCTGAGAAACAGATCTACTTTGTGGGGCCTAAACTATTTGTGTATTTTTGTTGGAAATTCCCAGAAAAAACTGAGTTGAAGGATGGTATTTCACTTCTTGTCGAAATTTTTCTCTTATTTGTTGCCAGATCCCCCATTTTCTGGGCAGAGTTGTATAAAGGCCTGAACTTTATGTAGGTATTTGAATATCTAATTTTAAGTGATGTGATCATATTTTTTTTCCACATGATTGTTATAATGGTCGCCTATGGAAAAATATTTAGTACTGTAATACCATAAAAAATTGGGGAATCTTTCAACTTTGATTATCTCCCTTTGGTAGAAAGGGTAAAGATATGAATGCCATATTCAACTCCTAAATTTTTGCGTGAATGAGATGTGTATGAATTTTCCCCCAACAAATTTAAGGGAATACCAGATATGGGTCAGACAGAAGAATTATCAAATTATATTTCTCGCAAGATTAACCCTTTACCTAACGTGGAAAGCAGACGACACTTGCAAAAATAATTCTTGAATAACTAATTTTTTTCATTTTTTGTCTCAAAAACATAGGTTATGACCCCTCGTTGGAACGAGCTCGACGAGCTCGTTCCAACGAGGGGTCATAACCTATGTTTTTGAGACAAAAAATGAAAAAAATAATGAAAATTAATTGGCGATTTTTGAGAATAGCGCTGGCCGGTTTTGGCCGTTACGTTGGGTAAAGGGTTAACAAATAATCTGTTAAACCTGTGAAGGTTACAATGCCCACTAAAGTACTATGATGAGCTGATGATAACATGGTTTGAGGTTTGCGGATTGGAGCTCATGTTCAACCGAAACATAAAGCGTAGAGGTTGAACATACGTTCCGAGCCACAAACCTCTGATCATGTTACCATCAAATTCATCACAATATTGTACATGTTCCAAAGAACCATAGCCCCAAACCTACATCATGAAATGAACAATGAAACTTTTATTTATTTATTTATTTATTGGTGTTTAAGGTCATGTATTTTTTTGCACAATGGCTAATCATGACCACAACATGAGTATCCACTCAAGACCAGGGGTGAGTGTTAATAAGCCATGATGCCCATTTTAGAGAGGATTTGCACCTCCCAAGCATTGGTGACTGGGTCCTATTTTACCAGTAAAACAGAGCCTGTTTACCACAGTGAACAGGCACTCCTTCACTTCCCGGGGTTCCCCGCGGGGAAATGCAACTTTTTAACGATCACAAGTTTTGTAAATAAAGCTCTAGTGTACCCCACAATGGCACTGGGCAAATAATCAGATAAAGGACGAGGTCACTCCATCTTAGTTCAAATCATAGACCAATTTGTAGTTTTACACAACACTTCATTTGGAACACCGTCTGCGGCTCGCATGAAAAAATCTACAAATATGAAGTGGTTTTGCAAGTCACTCTGTTGAGGGAATAATTACGAAATGGGCAATGTCATTTCCAATATTTATAGCGTTGCAACGTCAGATGGTAACATATGCTACTGGAGTAGTAAACATAGAAAAAAACTAAGTGGGCTCTCGTAAAATCAAAGGGCAAGAATTTTAGTCTTATTAGAACATAAAGGTATTGGATGCATGGATACATGGAAGCACATGTGTATGAATACACATGCAAGGAGATAACTGCCATTAGTATTTCACTTTCATCTTGTGATGAAGGAAATAAATAGGTTAAATGCCAACAAGACTAATAATAAATTCAACTAACTAGAGTCATAAATACAGTAAACACACATAGAAAATGTTGCAACTGAACTTCAAGCATTTAACCCTTAAGTCCTCAGATTAATTTTAAAGTATTTATGGCCTTTTTCTGCTTACATAGTTATTGATGACTTGGCAGTGGTTCTACATCACTGCTGGCTGCCTATACAGGCAGCCAGCAGTGATGTAGACACTGCCAGGGAAAATTCAGTCTACACACAAGAGTGATAAAAAAGATTACACAAGGGAGCACCTGCTTCAATGCAATAAAAAGTGGCGGTTTGGGGCTATATGGGGGCTTAAGGGTTAACAAAGCATATCCTCATGTCAAGTTTATTTAAAACTGATGACAAATTGAAGGAAAGTTTTTACAAATGTAGGGTGAAATATTAAATTTAACTAACAAGGGGCAGAACTGAAAAATGTTGAAAATCAAACTTTGTCACAAATTCATTAACCCTTTACCTAACCTGAAAAGAAGATGACACTTGCAAAAATAATTCTTGAATAACTAATTTTTTTCATTTTTTGTCTCAAAAACATAGGTTATGACCCCTCGTATGACCCCTCGTTGGAACGAGCTCGACGAGCTTGTTCCAATGAGGGGTCATAACCTATGTTTTTGAGAAAAAAAATGAAAAAAATAATGAAAAGTAATTGGCGATTTTTGAGAATAGCGCTGGCCGGTTTTGGCCGTTACGTTAGGTAAAGGGTTAAACAACACACTATCTCCATGTAAAGTTTAAAAAAAAGTCAAAAATATAGGAGTAACTGTTTTCACACTAGAATTACTGTGAGCACTGCTCACTAAAGATACCACCCACTCCAACCAAGAAACATTTCACAACAGTAAAAACTGAAAGCAGAATAGAAGGTGCACATCTATAATGTATATAAAAGAATGTCTGAGAGTTTCAATGAAATTCGCCCACTGGTATAAGAGGAGTAGCGGATAGCAGGAGTGTACCCCCCTAAAGCATCACAACAATTTGGCTAAGTTCATTTCGCCCTTTGGGAAAGAGTAAAAAATAAAAGTACCTGAAAGCAAAATAGGAGGTGCACATCTATAATGTATAGAAAAGAATGCCTGTAAGTTTCAATGAAATCCACCCACTGGTTTAAGAGGAGTAGCGGATAGCAGATGTGTACCCCCAAAGCGTCACGGACGTACGGAAGTACGGAAGTACGGACACCATGAATGCTATATACCGCCCACTTTTCAAGTGGGTGGTATAAAAAAGATAACAGACACATGAACCCAAAAATAAATGGATGCTCACAATTTGTACATGTAAATATTCTGTGTCTGTTAGACACTTATGATGCCCCCACATGTTCTACCATATACATTCTGCTTGATAGCGGATAGAGGAGTTAGCCAGACAAACCATGTACCATACAGGTGAAATTCTACCAATAATTGACTAAGTTCAACAACCTGTAATTTTGTGAAATACTGAAGCAAATCAAAGTCCTGACTATAGGCACACCTCTGATATATGTACTAACAACGTGTGAAATAAAAAAGTCTTAGCTTGAAAAGTGTAAGAGGAGTTAGCCGGACAAACTATGTACCCTAGATGTGGATGGACGGATGGCAAGATGGACAGATGGATGTCTAGACAGACAGCGGATGGATGGATGGACTGGGGTAACACAATATGTCCCCTGACTCTTCGTTGCGGGGCATAAAAAGTGGAATACTCTCAGTGTCAGACTGGTCTATTTATATTAGGTAAGTCCAAAGATATGCTGAAAATTATAAATTTTAAGTAATTTGTATATTTTTTTATACTTACCAATGGCCCAGACTGGCTGGTGCTAACTCAAAAATTAAACACAAATTTTGCCCCCCCCAATCCCCAAAATTTGCATGCAAAACTGAAAAATTTATGTCCTATCTGGTCCTCCATACTTTTCAGATCTGCACATGCACAGTATCCAGGAAGACACCAAAATTGGAGCCAACCATCATTCTTTCTACAGATTGCCTGTTAAATGTTATAAACAGTGGGGAGGTATGAGTGCCCACTCATGGGAGGGCCATACCCGTCTGGGCCATTGGTAAGTATAAAAAATAGGCCGATGAAATCGTCAGATGTGTACCCATACGTGCAACTAGTAGAAAGCTGTATGATGGAGGGCCACCACGGATGCCGACATTATGTACACCATACAAGGTATGGGTACATATAGAAATGGATTGGAGGAGTGTCTAATTTGATGGATAAAGGGTTAATATCTCTGGATCAAATTATCAGATTTACATAAAAAACTATACAGCACAGCACATCAGTAACTTGAATAAATATATAAAGTAACATGACAATCAGATTGATATTTTTTTTGAGTTATCTCATGCCAAAGGAATTGGAGGAATTTTCAATTTGAAGGATAAAGGTTTAATATCTCCAGATCAAATTATCCGATTTACACCAAAAACTATACAGCTCGGCACATCAGTAACCTGAACATAAATATAAAGTAACTTGACAATCCAAGCAATATTTTTCAAGTTATCAAATGCCAAAGGGATTGGAGGAATTTTCAATTTGAAGGATAAAGGGTTAATATCTCAGGATTAAAATAACAGATTTACACCAAAAACTATACAGCTCGGTACATCAGTAACCTGAACACAAATATAAAGTAACTTGACAATCCAAGCAATATTTTTCAAGTTATCGAATGCCAAAGGGATTGGAGGAATTTTCAATTTGAAGGATAAAGGGTTAATATCTCAGGATTAAATTATCAGATTTACACCAAAAACTATACAGCTTGGCACATCAGTAACCTGAACACAAATATAAAGTAACTTGACAATCCAAGCAATAGTTTTCAAGTTATCGAATGCCAAAGGGATTGGAGGAATTTTCAATTTGAAGGATAAAGGGTTAATATCTCAGGATCAAAATAACAGATTTACACCAAAAACTATACAGCTCGGCACATCAGTAACCTGAACACAAATATAAAGTAACTTGACAATCCAAGCAATATTTTTCAAGTTATCAAATGCCAAAGGGATTGGAGGAATTTTCAATTTGAAGGATAAAGGGTTAATATCTCAGGATCAAAATAACAGATTTACACCAAAAACTATACAGCTTGGTGCATCAGTAACCTGAACACAAATATAAAGTAACTTGACAATCCAAGCAACATTTTTCAAGTTATCGAATGCCAAAGGGATTGGAGGAATTTTCTATTTGAAGGATAAAGGGTTAATATCTCGGGACACCAAAAACTATACAGCTCAGCACATCAGTAACCTGAACACAAATATAAAGTAACTAGACAATCCAAGCAATATTTTTCAAGTTATCGAATGCCAAAGGGATTGGAGGAATTTTCAATTTGAAGGACAAAGGGTTAATATCTCAGGATCAAATTATCCGATTTACACCAAAAACTATACAGCTCGGCGCATCAGTAACCTGAACACAAATATAAAGTAACTTGACAATCCAAGTAATATTATTCAAGTTATCGAATACCAAAGCGATTGGAGAAATTTTTCAATTTGAAGGATAAAGGGTTAATATCTCAGGATCAAAATAACAGATTTACACCAAAAACTATACAGCTCGGCACATCAGTAACCTGAACACAAATATAAAGTAACTTGACAATCCAAACAATGTTTTTCAAGTTATCGAATGCCAAAGGGATTGGAGGAATTTTCAATTTGAAGGATAAAGGGTTAATATCTCGGGATCAAATCATCAGATTTACACCAAAAACTATACAGCTCGGCAAATCAGTAACCTGAACACAAATATAAGGTAACTAGACAATCCAAGCAATATTTTTCAAGTTATCGAATGCCAAAGGGATTGGAGGAATTTTCAATTTGAAGGATAAAGGGTTAATATCTTGGGACACCAAAAACTATACAGCTCAGCACATCAGTAACCTGAATACAAATATAAAGTAACTAGACAATCCAAGCAATATTTTTCAAGTTATCGAATGCCAAAGCGATTGGAGAAATTTTCAATTTGAAGGATAAAGAGTTAATATCTCAGGATCAAAATAACAGATTTACACCAAAAACTATACAGCTCGGCACATCAGTAACCTGAACACAAATATAAAGTAACTTGACAATCCAAACAATGTTTTTCAAGTTATCGAATGCAAAAGGGATTGGAGGAATTTTCAATTTGAAGGATAAAGGGTTAATATCTCGGGATCAAATCATCAGATTTACACCAAAAACTATACAGCTTGGCAAATCAGTAACCTGAACACAAATATAAAGTAACTAGACAATCCAAGCAATATTTTTCAAGTTATCGAATGCCAAAGGGACTGGAGGAATTTTCAATTTGAAGGATAAAGGGTTAATATCTCAGGATCAAATTATCCGATTTACACCAAAAACAATCCAAGCAATATTTTTCAAGTTATCGAATGCCAAAGAAATGGATACGGATACCGGACGGACAGACGGACAGACAGACGGATGGACGAAGGATGGACGAATGACAGATGGTCACCCCGGATGCCGGCATTATGTGTACCATACATAGTATGGGTACACATAAAAATATACAAATTACTTAAAATTTATAATATTTTTATACAACAACCAATGGCTCAGACTAGCTGAATCATAAAAAGGCTGGAGGGCCTAGGACATAAAGGAAAGTTCAATCTCTCAATTACTTCAGTAAAGGATATCTCCTACAGGAGAATAGGAGAAGATAGGAATTATATATGTCTTTCTCTTTTACGAGAAAAGAGAAACACAAAACACCAACAATGTAATTGAGTATTACATAATATATAATTCTCCATTTAATGCCAGCATTACCCTTTATGCTAATTCGGTGAAGGAAAACCAATATATAAAGATAGTCCAGAGAATGAGACTCTTTATACTCATCTAAAAGTGTCAGAGGATTGTATATTAACGCCCGTTTGACACGCGACAAATACAAATGCTTCACAGTGAGCTACACTTTAAAAACAGTACATAAATGAGACATAGTTATTGCTTCACACAGAGCTACACATTAAAACCATCCCAGCATTGACTCAGGACTACTGACACTGGAGGAGGTCTTCCCTTATAAAGCCAGATGATCATAAGGGGAAAAAAACGTCCCCCCCCCCCCCCCGCCATTGTTCTGAGATACATTAATGGACGAAATTCTGAGCAACAGAAAGAAGACCTAAAGATCTAAGGTCACCGGAGATGGACTCTAAATTTCTCAGGTAAAACTTGATAAATGAAGAGGGCTGTGTCCAGTACACAGCCTTCATGGGATCAGTATTGGCTATACTGTTAGAATAAGCCCAAGAAGTGGACAGTGCTCTAACCTCGTGCGCTGATATCTTATTAATCGAATGTAGATCCGAAGACAGATTTTCATAGGCAATGCATATTGCCAACTGAATCCATCTAGCGACTGAATGAACAGAAATATCCTTTCTGTTAGGAATCAATGAAAGAAAGAAATGTTTTGATTCTTTTCTAATAAAATCTGATCAACGTTTATAAATGTGCATAGCCCTGACTGGACACAGCAAAGGTCTACAGCCATCCGAGGATGGCAGAGCCTTAATGATAATAGGCTCAGGCCACTTGTCTGGAATCTGATTCTTAGCCAGAAATCCCACTTCCGTAGTAAGGGTAATGGTATTACTCACACTACGGTAGTGAAATTCATCAACAGATAAAGCATGAAGTTCACCGACTCTTCTAGCAGATTCAAAGGCTAAGAGAAATGCTGTTTTATAGGTCAAGAATTTGAACTCTACAATGTCCAATGGCTCAAACATAGATTCTTTGAGCTTCAACAGAACCCAAGCCAAATTCCACTTAGGAATTAATCTGAGGGTTCTAGGTCTATTAATAGAGACATTTCTAACCAGCTTGGACAATGAAGTATTTGATCCAATAGCCAAGTTATCATAATGAGTGTAAGTGTTTGATAACACAGACATATCTGTTGAATCAACTGAGTTGGAGGATACACATATCCTATCATTCCGTCCCATGAGATCGACAGAGCATCTACTGCGTATGCTCAATGATCTGGGCATGGCGACAAGAACGTCGGTAACTGATTGTTCAGGTGTGTCGCAAACAGATCTATCATGGGATGATCCCACTTAGCAAATCTGCCTGAATATTCGCTTCGATGGCAACAGGCGACCTTTCTGAGAGAGCGTGTCTGCTATTACATTCAGACGACCTGGTATATGAAAGAAAGATGAACATGATGATTCATGACGTATAGGAGAATCTTCTCCGTTAATTCTCATAATGGAATTGAATGAGTGCCACCTTTGTTCCTTATGTAAGCTACTACTATCGAATTGTCTGACAAAATCTGAACATGGACGTTCGCTATTATGTGAATCCAATATTGAAGAGCAAGCCATATTAACATCATCTCTTTGATGTTTATGTGCTTCTCTAGGGGGCGCGGTGGCTCAGTAGGTAGAGGTGCAGGCCGCAAGCCGAGAGGCCCTCGGTTCGAATCCCACCTGCGGCAACCGCGTTGTGTCCTTGGGCAAGACACTTCACCCCCATTGCCCACGTGGGGGCGTGGTGAAGTTGTGTACTAAGGCGTACTGCACGTCGATGGTGCACCTGTCTTCAACCAATGCTAACCCTGCTTGTGTGGAGTTAGTATGTTGGGGAGCTGACAGATGCTCGCCATTGCTAGATCTGGAACGTCCTCCTTTACACTCTTGTATGCTGAAGTGGGTTGTTGAGATGCCGACTTCAATCGCAGAGCACTTGACGCTTTCTTAGTAGCCTGTTCATAGACTAATGAAAGCTTGTCATCAAAAATAGTATGTCCGGAGACCGGAGCAACCCGGAGAGAGCTTTTCACCTTGTCATCTTTAACTGATGACGACGCAAGGGCAGCATCACGTCCGATTAACTCCAGATTAGCCACTGTTAGGGCGGAGTTATACGTGGTATACATAATTGTCCTGGAAAGAACTCTAAGAAAGGTACGAATGTCCTCAAATTCCTTCCCGTTGAGACGTTGCTCTGGTAAGGTGATCTGCATAAGACATCGCGTCCAAATTCGCTCTACTTGATGAAATTGCCGTTTCAATTGTGTCTGAGCGAATAGTGAATGATGAAGGTAAGGATACATCTAGATCCCCATCCTGCTCATTCAAACGCAGAGGAGCCGTTTTAAATAAATGTGGTCCAAGAAACGGTATGTTTATGGAAGATGTAGTTAAGAAACCGCCTTTTTTCCTCGCACTCGAGAGGTTGAGTACGGCGGCATCTACATGGCCGAAGGCCTGCGACATCTGCCTAGACTGAACCGGAAAAGAAAAAATTTCTTCCTTTGTCCGTATAAAGTCTGCGTCCAATGACGCCAGCGGTTTCTCTCTTGTTGTTGCAGCATTCTGATTCATCGGAACAAATTCAGGGTAGTATTGATGGATGAAATCCATTGCAACCATGTGCTGTTCCGAAAGGGAAGGGTAATCCTCTTCCTTATCCCTTTCACCATCCGAGAGAATCAGTTGGGAATCTCGGTCCATTGCATCTGCATGAACAGACGACTGGACCGACCCAGCACCGTCCGACAGCTCAGGTTCTGAGTCTGAGGGAGGCTGCACCTGCACTTTCTGGGATGCTGCGATCAGCTGCGCAATCTGCGACAGCCTGAGGAGCAGCGGTCTTCTGTTTCTTAGCCGCTTGCTCCTCCTGGGACGGTGTGTCAGAGATGGATCTCTTCTCCGAACGTCCCAATGATCAAGGCCTCATCTCCCTAGCTACCGGATGGTCCGACTTCACAGGCGAAGAGTGGTCCCTTCTCCGCGCAACAGGCTGGATATCCGAAGTTGGATAGCTAGAATACGGTCGTGTGTGCTTTATATTCAAAGCGGAAGAAGCCCTGACTGTAGCCGAGGCTGGCTGCAATCTATATGGAGCGTCCCAAGCGGCAGGTGTGGACATATGCTCCGGCACGCGTAAGTTCTTCACCACATCTGGCCCCAGATGTTGTTGGGATAGAGAGGGACCTCTCCCGCTCGCGGCCCTTTCAGACCTCGCCGAGCTTCCCAAAACACTTGCTGGCTTCTTCCCTAGTTCCGTCGTCGCTGGAGAGCATGTTTAGATTTTAAGGTGCTCGCTCTACCCACGACACTTCCTTCGACCACAATGGACATACCCGGCATCATGGCTCCCACGGATGGAGTAACCGCTTCACTGGTCGAGCTAGCTGCTGGCAAAGGATTAAAACCACCAGCCAGTGGCTTTATCCCCTGCCTAATATTCAGGAGTACCTTAGCAGCTAGCTCTGTTTGCACATCAAAGCGCGACGGCAGTAGCACACTTTTGGTAGGTGTCACATAACCATCACCATGTTCTTGTTCCTCAGAAAAAGAAACTGAGAAACTTGGATGACTCTGCGGCGAGAGAACCGGCATTGGCCTCTCACCGCTAACAACATATCATGACACCCGTGTCCAACGTTTGTCATCCCAATCAACACATGTAAGACAAGAATTCACAGGAGTACATCAACTACAAGCAAGGCAATAAGCATGTAAATCTGTGAAAGACTTCCTTGCCCTGCATTTTGAGCAATAAGCTTTCATAATTAATCAAACAAAGTCGATTGTACTCCCACCAACTCCACAATAAATATATGATAAAGATACATAATAATCAACAATCAAAATACAAATCGAAAAATTAATTTCAAAAAATCTTTCGAAAATTTTTTGACAAAAGCCCAAGTTCCCAAAGGGAACATGAAGAGCCCAAGGTTATCCCGATAGAGCCTAAGTGTGAACAAAAAAAAAAAACACAAATTTATTTTTATTCCTATCTGTCACATTTCAGGTATTATGAAATTGTTTATTCAGCAATAATCCTAATCTTTTCACAGGGGTCTTATAAAAACATCTCAATCTTTAATGAGTTAGCAATTGAAACCCAATTAAGAGGTTTTAATACTTTTAATTGTGTTAGTATAACACAATGGATTTTCCAATTCCAGAAAAGGTAAGAAGTTTTTGTCATGGTTTCAGTTTTCAAAGGGGCGGTCTCTCAAGACAGGTCAATTATGGCATAAAAATACAAGTTGGTACCAGGTTACAGTGGTATCTCAAGACAGGTGGTCTCTCAAGACAGGTGGTCTCCCATAGCAGGTCCATTATAGAGTAAAACCAACCGGTGCCCGGCAGATTTGGTCTCTCAAGACAGGTGGTCTCTCAAGACAGTGGTCTCTCAAGACAGGTTTTACTGTATCACTTATTTCTACTGTTCATGCCACCCTGTCTTTGCCATCTGTATTGTGATTATTTCATATTTTTATTCAATCTTTTTTACTTCATAATTGACATTTTCACTTTCTACCATTTTCTCACCACAATATAACCTCAGCTGCTGATGTGGTGTTAAGCACCAATAAATAAATAAATAGATCCTGTACTTTTTGGGTTAAATGTATCAGAATTTTTCATCAAATATAGTCATGGCTGCTTTACAGCAGCCATGACTAGATGTGATGAAAAATTTTTCGAAAATACTCAGCGGTTTAAGAGTTAATCTAAAACATTACCAGATTACGAAACTGTCAACACTCATTTATACCTGACATACTGAGAAGTACAGACCTGTATACAGGTGTCCTGAGTTCGATCCCCGTCTGGGATGACCCCACATTGTGTCCTTGGGCAAGGCACTTTATCCCGGTTGCCTACATGGGGACACGATGATGCCGTGTACTAAGGCATACTGCCCGTTGATGGTGCACATGTCTTCAACTGCTGTAACCCTGCTCGAGTGGACCTTGAACAGAGTTAGAATGTTGGGGAGCTGACAGTTGCTCATCAATGCTCAGTGGTTCTCTCCGGCTTCCTCTACCCGTAAAACTGTCACAGTCACGATTAGCCATTGTGCATAAGTATGTGACCTTAAACACCAATAAATATAGAGGATATTCACGAAAATTTGATGAATACCGAAAATATCTCGTGAGTGGCTACAAAGAAATATGAGGATCTTCACGAGCGACGCATTCATCAAATTTTCGTGAATTTTCTTTTTATTTAATGCTCTACGACTACAAACTCTCCAATTTGTGGCCTTTATTTGCCATTAAGGCGCAAAATTTATGTGCCGAACCGGCGTCCATACAAAAATTACAACAACCAAACTCCAACCATTGGAATGTGTGAATATCCGCACAAAAAGTAGTCCCGTCTTATTTCTCCCCTAACTTTACGATTTACCAAGGCTGGCAAATTGAAATAATCGCAATGTGTTTCGAAGAAATAGAACAATAACAAAAAACACCACTTTCTTATTTTCAATAACAAGACACGTCATTTTATTTTTTTTGAACTCAATGCACTGAAGACGTGTGAAGTTGAACTGAAGAAATTTGAAAGTGATTTCGGCTTTTCGCTGGAAGGTGAATGAGAAAGTCAAACTTTGAAACCGCTGATTTAATGAATTGATTTAGTCACTGTCACTATCAATTATTCGAATTCGTTTGTATTTGGGACTCTGGAATTCATTACTGATGTGCTGACTCGTTTAAAGTACATGTGATTCGTCATCCGAACCTACGATGAAATATCGATTTCTAAATATCATTTTGATATTTCGTTTTGCCGACCGACAGGGGAATATGACTTAATTTTTCAGCGTGAATTGATGCCTGAGCATTAAATAAAAATAAATATTTATTTATTGGTGTTTAAGGACACATATTTCTGCACAATGACTAACCATGACCGTGACAGTTTTACAGGTGGAGGAAGCCGGAGTACCTGGAGAGAACCACCAAGCAACGACGAGCAACTGTCAGCTCCCCAACATACCAACTCCACACAAGCAGGGTTAGCATTGGTTGAAGACAGGTGCACCATGAATGTAGGAAAAAAAGTAACAGGAAAAAAAGAAACGGAAAAAAAGAAACAGGAAAAAAAGTAACAATTATAATAATACAACAGGAAAAAAAGTAACAGTGTTTTTTCATTATTTCATTTTTCATTATAATAATTATAATAATAATTTTATTTTTTATTTTTTTAATTATTTTGTAATTGGAGATCATGTGTGCTATGACAATGTTGTTACAAGGATATCCATCATGCTTTCTTTGATGTACAACAATGTTCTTGAAACAAATGAACACACATTGTAATAAACACACAGCAAGTGTGGTTACTTTCAAGTATTCTCTTCTTTGATGTACAACAATGTTCTTGAAAAAATAAACACAAGCAAGTGTGGCTACTTTCATGAATTCTCTTCTTTGATGTACAACAATGTTCTTGAAAAAATAAACACACAGCAAACTATATATTGGACAGCAGTTTGAATTAGTCATCAGGCGTTGGGGGATTGAGTATTGACCATCTAACACTCCAGCTTAAACTGCCGGGTATTCTAACCGCGTGCATAACCCCCTCAGACTCCATTTTGGGCAATAGGAAAGCTAGGCCTGTGTGATCCAAGGAAAAAAAAATAAGGTTAACCGGGTCGCAAGGGATTTGTAAATCCCACATCGTCCCTGCGCGCCTTCGGCGCGCTAAAACCTTTCATTCATCATTAGTCATTAAATGTTCTTGAGTCATCATGGAAGTCATTGAGAGTAATAAGAGGGGCAAAAAACTTTGTCATGAAGGTTTCATGTACACTGTATCTGTAAGAAGGAAGAACAAGGTCTGGTGGAAATGCACTAAACGTGCTAAATCAGACTGCCGTGCAAGTCTCTGTACTACTACAGATTTCAACAACCCAGAAATAGTTAGACAACACAACCATCCTCCAGAAAATGTCAGTATCGCATATACCAAATTGAGAAATGAAATGCGAAAACAAGCAGCTTCTTCCTAAGATAAGCCATCACAGATCCTCGCAACAGCTGTTTCAAATGCTGAAAGTGAAGTCAAGTTGATGCTGCCAGACTTAGATAATGCCAAACGGAGTCTGAGATACCTATCCTCCAGCTACATGGAATGTTAATAGTGCTACGCTGGATGGCGAATCTCGTACAAATAATGCATGTGAAGGCTGGAACAACAAGTTCTACAATCTTGTTGGCCACCAGCACCCATCAGTCTGGAAAACTATCCAATGGTTTCAAAAAGAGCAAGCTCTGACCAATACAATTATTCAACAGGTGTCAGTTGGTTTGCTGCCTGTTATCCGCAAACAGAAGTCAGCTGAATCCCTGAATAGAAAACTGAAAAATCTGTATGGTTTATATTCCCAAGGTTCACTTACTATTTCAGCTTTTCTTACTGGCATTGGCCAGAATATTAGATTACATAAGGTGTGATATGTAATAATCTAACTAAATCATAATTAAGTTTGTTAAATTATTTTATAACTATGTACTATGTAGTACTTATACTGATATGTAATAATCCAACTAGTTTCAAGGTGTGATATGTAATAATCTAACTAAATCATAATTAAGTTTGTTAAATTATTTTATAACTATGTATTATGTAGTACTTATACTGATATGTAATAATCTAACTAGTTTCAATAATATAACTAAATCATAATTAAGTAATCTATCACTTTTATGGAATAAAAATAAGAAAGTGTGACTCTTTTTCGTTTTTTTTTTTCCTACCCAAATCTGTTACTTTTTTTCCTGTTACTTTTTTACCTTATAAAAATAAGAAAGTGTTACTTTTTTTCCTGTTTCTTTTTTTCCTACCCAAATCTGTTACTTTTTTCCTGTTACTTTTTTTCCTGTTACTTTTTTTCCTGTTACTTTTTTCCGATTACCGTGCACCATCGATGTGCAGTACGCCTTAGTACACAACGTCACCATGCCCCCACGTGGGAATAAATAAATAAATAAATAAATAAATAAATAAATAAATAAATAAATAAATAAATAAATAAATAAATGTATACAGGTTTATCAAAAGGGATAAATATTCCAGGTATACAAACAATCGGTGTTGCTGTACCACAGCAGTATTGAGTACTATGTTGAGGCATGCAACTCAAATCACTTTCAACAGTCTTGTGAAACTGCATTAGAAGCAAAATTATTGTTTCAGCTAATAGGTTAATTCTTGTCATGTTTGAAACAGAATATGCTTGGGTGGAAGTATTCTCAACAAGCTATTAATTGAAAATAGAATATGTTTTCATTTTTGGAATCACATAAAAAAAATTCCATAAGGCCTATAAAAATAAATAATCTGTTTCTCAGGCCCTCCTGCATGGTCCTTTTGGCTGCCGCATGCTCTCTTTTTATAACCAATTTAAACTTAAAAAATTAAAAATTAAATGGTTTATGTCTGATATTTTACCCAAGTTAAAAAAATTGATGAATTTGTCCCTTGAGTGCAAGAAGGCTTTGCATTTAGCATTGCAAAGCCTTCTTGCACTCAAGGGATGCAATACACCACCACCCATGCTATTCTGTAGATTATGAGGCCTAAAACTTGAACCAAGAACAAGAACTTTTGATGGCAAAGAAGAAATTACTGAAATAAAAAATAAAATAAAAAACCGCTCGCCCGCATGCAATTTCACAAATAATGGCCTGAGAAACAGAAGATCTACTTTATGTGGCCTAATCCAGTATAAATATTTCCATTAGTTCCTTGAATCCTGCACTCTATCTATTAGCCAACCAACTCACTGTATTTTTACAGCCCCAGGCAGTGTATATTTTCATGTAGTGTGTGATAAGATAGCAGACCAACTAATCAAATGCAATACCTATGGTAAACTAGTGTATGCTAGCTTACAAACCAACTCTGTGCAAGGTGCAGGGTTAGTAACTCCTTTCCTTCTGGTTATGAGCTTATCTCTATTATGTGACTAACCCTGTGCATGTGGGTGTACAGTGGAGCCCACTTAATTGGACATCTCTTAACTGAATAACCCTGTTAATTGAATATAATTTCCCAACACAAAACCATTTACCATACCTCCAGTATAAATTTGACCTGTTAATTGAATACAGGTTATAGAGTAAACTCCTGTTAATTGAATAAAAAATCTTGTAACCTGTCAAGAAATTACCCTGACTCGCCCAGTTTTCCTTTATTTATAGACCAATTTGGTATCAATACATCCAATACAGGCATTTAATTTAATATATCTTGTTTGACAGAGCTCACAGAGTTCTGTCAAACAAGATATAATAGAATAAATGCTAAGTTTATCTCTATAATACAGAAAAGTGACACAATCCCTATTAATTGAATACTCTTGTTAATTGAATAATTTTCATTGGCAAAGTGGCTATTCAATTAACAGGTTTCCACTGTACATTTTCATGTAGGGTGTGATATGGCAGTTACCAATTTTTTACAACTTTTCCCAATGTAAAGGCAAAAACCAACCAGTAATATTGTTCAAAGCATGTAAACTCTGCTAAGGGCCCCTCACTGGAATGGATTGTGGAAAGTTTTTTTCAGTGAGCTGCAAAAATGAAAACACATTCTATTTTCAATTAATAGCTTGTTTCTCATGGTGATCAATTCTCAACAAAGTGTATATTAGGTTTTCGGAATGTGGTTAAAGGTTTATCCTCAATAAAATTAATGTCATTATGCTGTGCTTGACATGAACTCATTGACAGTGCTTGTCTATCTACTTGCTATGATGATTACATTAGTGTCCAACCGATTACCAAAAATGGTCGCTGACCGATTACCGGTTATTTGAGCCCACAATCGGCCGATTCTGATGCCGATTCCGATTGTAATACCGTGCACTACAAGACAAGTCGAGGCTCGAAAGAACTACATTAAAACTAAACATTTTTCAAAGTGTTAAACTTCGTTGACTGGGGTCCCAGTAAAATTACCAGTCGTGCACACTTGGGCAGTAAACGTGGCTCTCAGAGCCACGTTTACCGCCCAAGTGTGCGTGACTGGTAATTTTAATGCGACCTGGGTCAATGGAGTGAATCCTTCACTTTTCCAGTATGAATTGGCGATTGCTGCAAATGTGCTTAGTTGTAAGCTTTACATTCGTTTAACATGTATATCCCGTAAAGGGGCGTCTAGAGAGATTAGGAATACACATTGTGTTTGTTTTTCAACTTTATTGAATGGTATCATCGACATCATTTTACATTAACAATTGAACAATTGCAGAAGGTAATAAAATGCAATTCAGAAAAATCACAAATTGTTTGGCAACAATCGGTTGAACCGATGTTCCAGGAGCCGTTGCCGTTGTCATCCGATTGCCCATAATCGGCCGATTGTGGTGGCTGGTTCCGATCATCGGTTGAACACTAGATTACATTGTCTGAAAGAGCACTTAGTTGACACTTTACATAAAGTGATTTCTATAACCGACCAGCTCTATTCACCAAAATAGCCAATTGATTTTTATATCATGTTATTCCTTTTTGCCTCAAACACATAGTTTATGATCCTCACTGCAACATGCTCATTGAGTTTGTTCTAATAGACTGTCAAAAAGTATGTTTCTGAGGAAAACAAGAAAAATCTACCATTTAACTGAAAATGCAATTGCAAATTGTCTAAATCATCAGCAATAAAAATTTGGTGATGAAAGCTCTTGTATCATTATTGCTGTAACAACAGACGTCACACGACATCAGAAGAAAAGAAACTGTCTATCCCCACCCTAAAAAAAGATTTGCATTTCTTGAAAAGTGGCAGTGAGAGAAGTTTGAAATGCAATGTAATTTTAATTGTGATTTGCACACTTCTACAAATTATGGATTTAAAGTGATCCTTGCACATTACAAAAATATAATTCTCTAGTTTTTCTCACAAACCACCCACTTACTCCCTTGGGGGGGGGGGGGGGGGGAATTGAATTTGGTTCAAAATATCATTGCCCAATGGAAAAACATAATTGGACAGAGTGTGATTATTTTTTATCATCTAAAACAATTTTATTCATGTTGAAGGAATTTCCTCTTGTGCTGTTGAAGAATTGAAATCAGAGTCCCATTGTTTTGATAAGTTGAGTGTAGCTTTTTGTTTGTCAACAGCTATTTTCAAGAAGACATGGTTGTTGGTTTTGTTGACTGACTGAATGGCAGATAAATGTGTTATGTGCTCATTGTGCTTGTACACAATCTTTTATCACAACTCAATTCCTTTTTTGGGAAGGTATAGCTACTCATCGCCAGGCCTGGCATTCTGAAAAATGCAGGAGGGCAAAAAATCGCTCTCCTCAGTCAGCTTAGGAGAGCAATTAGCTTTACACAGCATTTTAAGTATCCAGATGAACGAACTCATTGAAACTGAAACCAACAGACTACATCAGTGATTTTATTAACTTTACTAAGGTAAAGCGAAATCTCTTAGACATCTAGATGTCTCACTCAACAACCGAACACACACTTGACAAGACCTGTGTGTGTACCCAGACCTGTTGTCCAAGAAAGTCATACCCCTACCACTACCACCTTCAACCCCAAGGGGGGTTGAAGGTGGTAGTGGTAGGCGTATGACATTCTTGGACAACAGGTCTGCTTGAATCTTCAGTCACATCCTGGTGCAAGTGCTTCAAGTGACAGGATAGTAGTAATGGTAGTATATTATAGTGTCAATATTCCTTGAATAATTACCCCTCAAACTGTGATGTCAGTTGTTGAACTTGAAACTGACATAAAAAAAATATTTCTGTGACCCATTTTGCTTCAAATGATTGCAACTGTGTTTGGGTATGGTTGCAGCCATTACCTTTTACCACTAAACCACTTTCAAAATGAAATTACGTGATGTTATGTGACTTCGAAGTTAAATTACATTTTTCCTTTACAACAAAAATTTATTGTGAGTATAATACATGTAATCTCAATCATCCCAGACCAAAATATTTAGGAGGGCAATTTTTCGCTCTCCTTAATTCTTTCAGGAGGGCAGTAAGGAGAGCTAAAAAATCGCTCTCCTGAAATTGCCAAGCCTGCATCGCACAAGCATTCATCTGAAAGACAAACTCTGCTTATATCTGTAGTGATATATACACCTGGAACTTAATTAAGCACCCCTAAAATGTTTCATGACAGTGAAGTTGCTGTTACTAATAATTATGTTTTAATGATTGCTATGTCTTACAGTACATTTGATCTAGTGAAACATGATGTTTCTGGCTGATAGCATACCCCAAACACACCCCCTCGTCCATGTGAAGCATGCTTCCCGCAAATGTCACAATGGACATGCAAAATCTGGGTATAAAACAAGAAAATTTGTCACTTCTTTTAGCAATAAATGTTAACATGGCAAGGAGGAGGCTGTCAGAGGCACTAAGATGGCAAATCGTTGGAATACACGCAACAGGCATGTCATTCAAAGCTATTGGAAGGCAACTTGGCTATAGTCGTTCTGCCATCAGCAAACTTGTCCGAAAACATCAACTAACCAATGATGTTAAGGACTGACCAAGGCCTGAACAACCCCCAAAAGACCTCTCCTCGGGATGATCGGAGTCTGGCATGCCTCATTAGGTGTGAACCTTTTGCTTCAAGTGGGGTTTTGAAATGCCCTTGGCTCCCAACAGGCGTTTGTGCAACAGAACTGTGCGAAACCATCTCAAAACACTGGGTATGAGGTCCAGAAGGGTCATCCAGCATCCAGCTGCTGTCTGATCAGCATCAAAGATGATGTTTGGGGTGGTGTATGGCACGACAACATTGGAATCTCAGGACATGGGGGAGAGTCCATTGGTCAGATGAGAGTAGGTTCCTACTTCACATCACAGATGGTCGCATGATAAATGGAAGCATAGAAATACTGCTTACGTGCCCAGGAACATCAGACCTACTGTTCCTTATGGTGGAGGATCAGTAATGATCTGGGGATGCCTCTCTCATGATTATAAACTTGATATGGTGACTGCACGTGGGAATCTCAATGGTCAACAGTACATCCGGGACATTCTCAAACCAGTTGTCATGCCTCATTTTGACAACCACCCATTGGCTACTCACCCTGAATTCATGGATGACAATCCAAGGCCACATCGTTCCCATGCTGTGAGAGCATTCCTTCAGAACAACGCTATTACAACACTACCTGGCCTGTATTGAGCCCCAATTTGAATCCCTTAGAACACATCTGGGACTTTCTTGGACGTTTTGTGCAAGCAAGGGATTCGCCTGTACAGAATTTGGCTGGTTTGGAAGCTGCAGTGCATGAGGAGTGGCAGCAGTTGCCTCTGGGCCATATCAGAAGGTTCACTGGTAGCATTAGGAGGGTTCAGGCTGTCATCTGGGCACATGGTGAATACACTCGCTACTGACGTCAGACACTGCTATTGCGTTCAGGAGATCACAAGTTACATTTTCTGTCAGTAATTACCAGCATTGTTTCATCATGGACCGTTCCAGCACCATACATGTCGAGAATATTTTTCCATCAAAAATATTTGTGACAGATATGAGCAATTAGCGCCACTAAAGTACTGCATATGTTCATCACTGTGTTGTCTTTCTTTTGTCAATAGACCATTCTTCCGCAAACAATCACTTTTGGCCATCTGAAAGAAAGAAAGTAATGGCAGTTTCTATTAACACCACTGTGAAAAAAACAGGGGGAGCTTAATTAAGTTCCAGGTGTATATACGAAAAGCTTGACACAACCCTGCTCATAAACATCTATGGAAATCAATATGTCAAAACCAAATCCTTCCCTAAAGTTAACCTTCTGAACCCGAGAGGCCACATTCCAGGCCCAGGAACATGATAAGTCATACTTTGCTAAATTATTTTTGTACAATTTATGGGAGAGTGCTTATTGGCACCTGCCCCTAAATTGTAGCAAGGCAAATTACAGACAACTAAATAATTTCACTTCAAAGATAATATGAAGCAAATCCACCGAAAATGAAGCCTTTAAGTTGGGTACCTGCATGTAGAATAAGCCCAAATATGGGCTTCCAGCATTCTGCCAGTTAAGTAGGATGTCTGCTAAGTGAATGCATGGGGTAGACCAAGCAATATTTTCAATGTGCAACCCCAAGGCTGCATGTTGAAAATATTAATGGGTCTTCCCCTAAATAATGAAAATGGACTATTCCAATTGCTACCATTGAACTGACATGGAGGATGGCACCAGGGTTCAAAGGGTTAATGGCATCAAATCATAAGATTTACTTACTGTTTACAGCTTTGAGTATCACATGAAGAGTTATGCCAACCAAGCACACACCTAAACCAATGCCATTCACTACATTCATTGTGTCTTTGTTAATTTTTGATGACAGATACAACATACAAATTTCCTGAAATGGAAAAGTTAAAAGACTACCGATACAAATTGTTCCGAATAAGGCCACACAAAGTAGATCTTCTGTTTCTCAGGCCATTATTTGTGAAATTGCATGTGTGTGAGCGTTTTTTTATTTTACTTTTTATTTCAGTAATTACTTCTTTGCCATCAAAAGTTCATGTTCTTGGTTCAAGTTTTAGGCCTCATAATCTACAGAATAGCATGGGTGGTGGTGTATTTCATCCCTTGAGTGCAAGAAGGCTTTGCAATGCTAAAGCATTGCAAAGCCTTCTTGCACTCAAGGGACAAATTCATATTTTTTTTTAACTTGGGTAAAATATCGGACATAAACCATTTAATTTTTATTTTTTTAAATTTTAAATTGGTTATAAAAAGAGAGCATGCGGCAGCCAAAAGGACCATGCGGGAGGGCCTGAGAAACAGATTTTTAATTTTTTTAGGCCTAAACTCTTATTTTTAGTTTCTCCCTTTATAATTACTGATGCTTCACATTACTTTCAGCATCTATGGCTTTATCGTGACCACAACACAAATATAAAGTCAACTATATCAATCAGTCACAATTACAAAAATTCCCCCCAGTCTGAGTTACCAGGTCCTACCATTTATTTATTTATTGTGGTTTAACAACACTATTAACAGCTAGAGTTAACTCGTGTTGGACTATTTTACGAGCAGTGGTAGTCAGGATTACCATGAGAGAACCACTGAGCAATGGCAAGCAACAGTCAGACTCTCCAACACACTAACTCCACAAAAGGGTTAGCATTGGTTGAAGACAAGTGCACCAGTGATGTGCAGTATGCCTTAGAACATAGTGCAACCATGCCCCCATGCAGGCAATCAGCATTAAGTGCCTTGCCCAAGGACAAAACACCTTTGGCAGGGATCAAACTGTGGACCTTTCGGTCTGAAATCCAATGCCATAACCACTGTGCCACTGCGCTTGCGGTCCTATTATTATAATGATGCATAACATGTCTTCCAAAAAAAAAGCACTGCTCTACTTCCATGGATTCCAGAGGAAAAGATCAGCCTTTCAACTGGAAAAGTGCTAAATTGTTTTTCAAAGGTGATCTGAAACGTGAGTATTTTTTCCAAAGATACCATTCTACCTGCAAGAGAGACCTTCGTTTAGCATGAGTTTGTTCACAAATAACTGTTTTGTTACAATTTATTAGAAAGTACCTATTGGCACTCTCCAATAAACTGTAATAAAGCTATTTTATATAAATATGTTTTCCTACTATTGAGCAAACAACAGGCTTATGCATAAAGTGCAAAGCCACTAAAGTGGCTTTTAGCACTTTTCAATAGAGCCATGATAGTGGCTTCTAGCACTCAACCAGTTAACCTTTTACCCAACGTAATGGCCCAAACCAGTCAGCACTATTCACAAAATCACCATTCAATTTTTATTATGTGTACCCATACTATGTATGGTACACATAATGCCGGCATCCGGGGTGACCATCCGTCGTTCGTCCATCCTTTGTCCATCCGTCTGTTCGTCCGGCATCCGTATCCATTTCTTTGGCATTCGATAACTTGAAAAATATTGCTTGGATTGTCAAGTTACTTTATATTTGTGTTCAGGTTACTGATGTGCCGAGCTGTATAGTTTTTGGTGCAAATCGGATAATTTGATCCTGAGATATTAACCCTTTATCCTTCAAATTGAAAATTCCTCCAATCCCTTTGGCATTCAATAAGTTGAAACATATTGCTTGGATTGTCTAGTTACTTTATATTTGGGTTCAGATTACTGATTTGCCGAGCTGTATAGTTTTTGGTGTAAATCTGATGATTTGATCCCGAGATATTAACCCTTTATCCTTCAAATTGAAAATTCCTCCAATCCCTTTGGCATTCGATAACTTGAAAAATATTGCTTGGATTGTCAAGTTACTTTATATTTGTGTTCAGGTTACCGATGTACCGAGCTGTATAGTTTTTGGTGTAAATCTGTTATTTTGATCCTGAGATATTAACCCTTTATCCTTCAAATTGAAAATTTCTCCAATCCCTTTGGCATTCGATAACTTGAAAAATGCCGCTCAGGATCACCGATCCAATGTCGAGTTGTGACAACAGTTCCTCGCACCAAGGCCAACACACCTATGAAGTTTCATGACTCTAGGTTGAACCACTATCAAGTTCTCATCCAGAAACCAATTGTTGCGATATACTATGTTCAAGGTCACTGTGACCTTGACCTTTGACCTGGTGAGTCCAACATCAATAGGGTTCTTCCTCGCACCAAGGCCAACACACCTGTAAAGTTTCATGACTCTAGGTTGAACCACTATCAAGTTATCATCCGGAAACCAATTGTTGCGATATACTATGTTAAAGGTCACTGTGACCTTGACCTTTGATCTGGTGAGTCCAAGATCAATAGAGTTCTTCCTCGCACCAAGGCCAACCCACCTATGAAGTTTCAGGAATGCAGGTTGAACTACTATCAAGTTATCATCCGGAAAGGAATTGTTGCGATTTACTATGTTCAAGGTCACGTTGACCTTGACCTTTGACGTAGAGAGTCCAAAATCAATAGGGTTCTTCCCCTCACCAAGGCCAATCTATCTATGAAGTTTCATGAATGTGAGTTGAACCATTATCAAGTTATCATCCGGAAACCAATTGTTTAAGATTTACTACGTTCAAGGTCACTGTGACCTTGACCTTCGACGTAGCATGTCCAAAATCAATAGGGTTCTTCCTCCCACCAAGACCAACCTACGTATGAAGTTTAATGAATGTGAGTTGAACCACTATCAAGTTATCATCCGGAAACCAATTGTTTACGCTCGCCCGCCCGCCATTCACCAAACTATAAGTCGAGTTTGACTTCGTCACAACTCGACTAAAAATATTGCTTGGATTGTCAAGTTACTTTATATTTGTGTTCAGGTTACTGATGTGCCGAGCTGTAGAGTTTTTGGTGTAAATCTGATAATTTAATCCTGAGATATTAACCCTTCATCCTACAAATTGAAAATTCCTCCAATCCCTTTGGCAATCGATAACTTGAAAAATATTGCTTGGATTGTCAAGTTACTTTATATTTGTGTTTAGGTTACTGATGTCCCAAGCTGTATAGTTTTTGGTGTAAATCGGATAATTTGATCCTGAGATATTAACCCTTTATCCTTCAAATTGAAAATTCCTCCAATCCCTTTGGCATTCAATAACTTGAAAAATATTGCTTGGATTGTCTAGTTACTTTATATTTGTGTTCAGGTTACTGATGTGCTGAGCTGTATAGTTTTTGGTGTAAATCGGATAATTTGATCCTGAGATATTAACCCTTTATCCTTCAAATTGAAAATTCCTCCAATCCCTTTGGCATTCAATAACTTGAAAAATATTGCTTGGATTGTCAAGTTACTTTATATTTGTGTTCAGGTGACTGGTGTGCCAAGCTGTATAGTTTTTGGTGTAAATCTGTTATTTTGATCCTGAGATATTAACCCTTTATCCTTCAAATTGAAAATTCCTCCAATCCCTTTGGCATTCAATAACTTGAAAAATATTGCTTGGATTGTCAAGTTACTTTATATTTGTGTTCAGGTTACTGATGTGATAAGCTGTATAGTTTTTGGTGTAAATCTGATAATTTAATCCTGAGATATTAACCCGTTATCCTTCAAATTGAAAATTCCTCCAATCCCTTTGGTATTCGATAACTTGAAAAATATTGCTTGGATTGTCAAGTTACTTTATAATTGTGTTCAGGTTACTGATGTGCTGAGCTGTATAGTTTTTGATGTAAATCTGATAATTTGATCTCGAGATATTAACCCCCTTCATCCTTCAAATTGAAAATTCCTCCTATCCTTTTGGCATGAGATAACTCAAAAAATATCAATTCGATTGTCATGTTACTTTATATATTTATTCAGGTTACTGATGTGCTGTGCTGTATAGCTTTTTATGTAAATCTGATAATTTGCTCCGGAGATATTAATCCTTTATCCATCAAACTAGACACTCCTCCAATCCATTTCCATATGTACCCATACCTTGTATGGTGTACATAATGTCGGCATCCGTGGTGGCCCTCCGTTATACAGCTTTCTCCTAGTTGCACGTATGGGTACACATCTGACGATTTCATCGGCCTATTTTTATTTTTTCATTTTTTGTTTCAAAAACATACCTTATGACCCCTCATTGGAACCAGCTCATTGAGCTCATTCCAATGAGGGGTCATAAGCTATATTTTTGACGCAAAAAATGAAAAAAATTTGTTATTCAAAAAAATTTTATTTGCAAATGTCACCTTCCTTTCCTGTTAGGAAAAGGGTTAACAAAAACATAATTTGAAAGTAATATCACTGAAGCAAAGTCTTCAATAACTTGAAGTTATTGTTACAAATCACTGCTAATGATCTGGCAATGGAACAAGTTATGATCGACCTGTTCCATACAGATTATCACCACAGTGTGTGTCTCCGGGAATTCAGATCAAGTCGAGTTGTAGGAACAGAACAGTATTTCGATGAGCCCGTTAGGGCGAGTCGAAATGCGATTCTGTGCTTACAACAAGACTTGATTAGAATTTCCGGAGACACACACTGTGGTGATGATAAATTTATCTCACAATATTGACTACAAAATGTGTTATAAAACTATTTTAAGAGGAACTCTTTCATTTGCCTTATCGATGGAAAGACGCAAATTGAAAAATAGAATAGCATTCATATTGAGGTCAGTGATGATGTTACACTTCAGAGAAAATTACATCACTGGGATTCACTTTACTGAAAACTGTCTTGCGAAGTGGAGCCACTGTGTGTTTCGTCAACGTGAATTTGGATGTTACTTTTGCAATAATTACTGGTGAATTAAATATCCCTCTTGGTGTGAAGGTTTGTTATATTTTAAAATATGCCGTTCATCGTTTATTGAGGTGGAGTTTTCCACATTTCATAGCGAAAGCTAATCCTTTAACTTCAAGAGAGAAGCCTCAACTTGAGCGTTCAGGAAAAACCCAATAATAAGCTACAACCAGCCCAAGATGCTGAAAAGTGCACATAATTTAACTATTCGTTGATTTAACTTCCCCAGTGACATTTTAGCATACCGTGCATAATAAATACTTTACAGGGCATTTAGTTGGCAGATACAGTGTCATATATGGCTCAGAGAAAACAATATTAGGTTCGGCTTCGCCTCACCTAATATTGTTTTCTCTGAAGGGAAAAACGCGAAGCGATCGGAAAATGATATTAATGCTGTTGTTTTGGCAACGGCAGAATCACGTGCTTGTATCAGGGGCCCTTGATACGGATTCGGAACAAGGGCCCAGATACATTAAACTTTAGTTGCGTAACAGTGCAAAAATGCCCCGATTGTGAGATAAAGTCTGAATGAATGAATTTATTTGCAGAAAACATTATGCCACAGATATATAACTAGATAATTAACTCCTTTCATGCTGCTGGTGGATATTACTGCCTGGGACAGTTTTTCCCAAGCCAATGAAATAAGTATAATTTGGGCACATTTAATCAAATTTTGCCCCTCCAAACTGAATTATTTTCTCTCCAACGATTTTTTGAGTTAAATTTAAATGAAGTCTTCATCAAATCTAGTCATGGCTGCTTCATATCTTTATTAAACTACTCAGCAGAATAAGAGTTAACCCTTTACCTAATGAATTGCCCACATCTGCCCGTGTAATTTGTAAATTGAGCAATTGAAAAAAATAAATTTTTAAAAATATTTCAACAAAACCATATCATGTGACACCTCACTGGAATGAGTTCATCAAGCTCATTCCAATGAGGGGTCACATCATATGGTTTTGTTGAATTTTTTTTGAAAACAAATTAAAAAATAGTAATTAAAATAATAAATTTTGATATTCTCTAAGCTGGGTAAAGGGTTATACATACAGATTATCATGATAATGTGCATGTCCTGTGATTTGTATGAGATTCGAGGTGGTGTCCAGAATGGGATCTCAACGAGCCTGCTTTGCCGGCGAGTTGTGATCCCATTTTTGGACACCACCGAGAATCTCATACAAATCACAGGACATGCACATTATCATGATAATTCATTTACTTAACAATTCTGTCACATCAACAGATTAAATTTTAACCCTTTACCAAACGAAACCAGTCAATGCTATTCTCGAAAAATCGTCAATTAATTTCCATCATTTTCATTTTTTGTCTCAAAAACATAGGTTATGACCCCTCGTTGGAACGAGCTCGTCGAGTTTGTTCCAATGAGTGGTCATAACTTATGTTTTTTGAGACAAAAAAATGAAAAAAAATTAGTTATTCAATAATTTTATTTGCAAGTGTCGTCTGCTTTTCATGCTAGGTAAAGGGTTAAATTATTTTTAAACATTTTTGGGGACATAATGTTTGGTCGATCACTGAAACACACATAGAATGTTTCCATGTGCCTGTTATGATAGCCCGCAGCGCTACCGGAAACGAGTCGTCTATATGATACGGAATCAGAATGAGTCGTCTATATGATACGGAATCGGAACACATTATGTGATACGTACCGTTTCTTGTGGTTTTCAGGCCAAAATCTATATGATTGTTAGATAAAACATTACATAAAATGCATGGGGTTGTACAGCCCACATTTACATAGCATGTATTGATTAAATGGTTGAGTGCTGAATTATTTTTCAAAGGTGATTTGAAACATAGGTATTTTCTTCAAAGATACCAAGTTACTAGCAAGAGTAGCCTCAGTTTAGCAAGATTTTCTTCATAAATGATTGTTTTGTTATAATTTATTGGAGTACGACTAGGCACTCTGCAATAAATTTCAACCCAAAATTTTTTATATAAAAATATTTTCTTCTACTGCTGAGCAAATATCAAACTAATGGATACAGCGTAAACCCACTAAAGTGGCTTCCAGCACTTTCCAGTAGAGCCCTGATATTGGCCTCTAGCACTTAACTAGTTAATAAGCCTCAAATCTATAGCTGTGATGATGCATAGTTTCTCTGCAGGGAGGTGACATAGCCAGCTGCCAGTTTCACTGAAAACCACCAAATGTGGGAGACATATGCTATGGCTGAACAATACCATTGGAAAAGGAAAAAAATTGTTTGTTGACTTGTGTATATGGTGATGGGTTTAACTAACAGAGTCAGGAAACAGTATCACTAAACTCTAAATAAGATAAAATTCAAATCCATATAAGGAAGTGGAGGGAGGGGGGGCTGACACATGGATTTTTACTTCTAGTTTAGTCCCCACTGGCTATATAGGTAGCCAAGACTTGCATAGAAACAACCACCAAGGTGCTTCTAATGTTACTTGCAGTTTTACCCAGACACTAAATGTTGGGGCACCTGTTCTGTTGGGAGTAAAGAGTGAGCGGAATGATAATCTGTATGTATAACCCTTTACCCAGCTTAAAGAATATCAAAATTTATTATTTTAATTACTATTTTTTAATTTTTTTTAAAAAAAAATTCAACAAAACCATATCATGTGACCCCCTCATTGGAATGAGCTTGATGAATCCCTTCATAAATGTGACTCATAGATTTTGCTAAAGGAATCGAGGTCACGTGACAGTCAGGCAGTCATGGTTGACCAATCATGACCAAAATGGGACAGTCTCATCTAGATATCATAAACAAGTTATCCTACCAGGTTACAATGGAATTCCTTCATAAAAGCAACCTGTAGACAGTGCTAAAGGAATCTAGGTCACATGACCTGGTGGCTGTAATGGCTGACCGATCATGACCAAAATGGGACAGTCTCATCTAGACATCATACCAAGTTTCCTTCCAAGTTACAATGAAATCGCTTCATAAATATGAACTGTAGACTGTGCTAAACAAATCTAGGTCACGTGCCTGTGCAGCCATCAAAGTTGATGACGTTCTCATCTACACATTATACCAAGTCATCCTACCAATTTACAATGAAATCCCTTCATAAATGCAAGCTGTAGACTGTGCTAAAGGAATCTAGGTAACATGCCCCTGCAGCCATCACAGTTGACTGAACCCGACCAAAATATGACGTTCTCATCTAGACATTATATGGAGTCATTCTACCAAGTTATAATGAAATCCATTCAAAAATACAACCTATAGACAGTGCTAAAGGTTTTCGAGTTTTGGGCCTGTACAGCCATCATGGTTGACTGATCACGACCAAAAGGGGACATTTTCAAAAAGACATGACCTTGAACCTGCATATGAAATTTTGTGATTATCGGACAAGAACTACAGGGTGTAGAATGTGCTGAAGAAAATGTGAACAGACTTACAAACTCACAGACTTCCATTTGCGAGATGGCAATAGCTTATCTTGACTTTGTCAAGTTAAGCAAATAAATTTTGATATCCTGTGCATTGGCTAAAGGGTCAAAGGTTAAAGTAACAAAGTACAGTAGAATCCTCTTAATTGAATATCCATTTTGCCAGTGAAAGTTAATCAATTAACAGGAGTATACAATTAACATGGATTTGGTCAGTTTCCTGTGTTCTGGAGGTAAACTGAGCATTTATTCTATTATATCTTGTTTGACAGAGCTCATAGAGCTCTGTCAAACAAGATATAATAGAATAATAGAGCTCATAGAGCTCTGTCAAACAAGATATAATAGAATAAATGCCTGTATTGGATGTAGTGAGGCGAAAAAGATTGATAAATAAAGGGAATTCGGTGCGTGTCATAGTAATTTTTTCGACATATTACAAAAATTTATATACAATTAACAGGAGTTTACTCTACAACCCACATGCAATTAACAGATCAAATTTGTACTGAAGGTATGGTAAATGGTTTTGTGTTTGAAAATTATATTCAATCAACAGGGATATCCTATTAAGAGATATCCAATTAAGTGGACTCCACTGTATGATGATCAATGCTTTTTCAACTGCAAGGCTGAGTTCACAAACAGATGTTTTTATCCAAAAATGCTCACTGAAAGAGCAAGGTCAAACAGAGGGTTCCAGTACTTTTTGAGTGACAAATCCAAGGACTTTTGAGGCCCTTTTCAATAGGAATTCCAAGGCTTTTCTAGGACAACCAAAAACAAATTCAAGACTAGTGTTCAACCGATGATCGGAACCGGCCACCACAATCGGCCGATTGTGGGCAATCGGATGACAACTGCAACGCCTCCTGGAATATCGGTTCAACCGATTGTTGCCAAGCATTTTGAGATGATTCATTAACCGCATTTTATTCTCTTCTGCAATTGTTTAATTGTTAATGTAAAATGATACCATTCAATAAAGTTGAGAAACAACCACAATGTGTATTCTTAATCTCTCTAGACGCCCCGTTACGGGACATACAAGTTAAACAACATGCAAAGCTTACAAATGGGCGAAATCGCTAGTTCATACCGGAAAAGTGACGGTTACACTCCATTGACTTAGGCAGAAGTAAAATTACCAGTCGCATGCACTTGGGCAGTAAACGTGGCTCTGAGAGCCACGTTTACCACCCAAGTATGTGCGACTGGTAATTTTATTTCGACCCCAGTCAACGAAGTTTAACAACGAAAAATGTTCAGTTTAATGTAGTTCTTTCGAGTCTCGACTTGTCCTAGTGCATGTCAATCGACCAGTTGTGATCTCAAATAACCGGTAATCGGTCAACGACCATTTTTGGTAATCGGTTGAACACTATTCAAGACTTTTTAAGAGCACTCACACTAAGATACAGATATGGTATACATATATTTTCTGATATTTGCTGTTTTCAATACTTTTCAAGACCCAAACCCTAAAATTAAGACTTTTCAAAGGTCTAAAGATTTTTTTTTCCTTTCAAATTCAAGATTTATTAACGTGTAGAGTGCTGGAAGCCCATATTTGGTCTTTATTCTGAAGTTTGTGTGACGTAACTTAAAGTCTTCATATTCTGTGGATGTGCTTCATTTTATCTTTGAAGTTAAATTATTGTGTCTTTGCCTTGACACAATTTCTGGGAGAATGCCTCTAGGCACTCACCCGTTGTAACATGTCAAAGACAAGTAAAGAAATTTTGATCCTAAAAATAATTCAGCTCTCTACCAGTTAAAATTTTCCAAGTCCTTGCAAGAACTGTGCATAATAAAAAAAAAAGACACCTTTTGAGGAGATACCAATACCATTATACTTGTGAGGATAGAAAATGACATATTTTCTTGAGTGGTAAAGTCACTCATGACAATATTTATGTACAGTAGAATCCTGTTACTGTTAATTGAATATCCATTTTGCCAGTGAAAATTATTCAATTAACAGGAGTATACAATTAACAGGGATTTGGTCAGTTTCTTGTGTTCTGGAGGTAAACTGACCAATTATTCTATTATATCTTGTTTGACAGAGCTCTTAGAGCTCTGTCAAACAAGATATAATGGAATAAATGTCTGTATTGGATGTATGAGGACAAAAAGGTTGATAAATAAGGGGAATTTGGTGCGTGTCCCAGCAATTTTTTTGACATATTACAAAAATTTATATACAATTAATAGGAGTTTACTCTACAACCCATATGCAATTAACAGAGCAAATTTGTACTAAAGGTATGGTAAATGGTTTTGTGTTTGAAAATTATATTCAATTAACAGGGATATACAATTAAGAGATATCCAATTAAGTGGGCTCCACTGTACTTGCAAAATAATTTTCATAGCCATTTAAAAAGTATAATTAACCTCTACAAATCTTTACCTTGATTATTCCACAAATTGACAATGTCAAACTGGATGTACATGTCAACAGCAAAAATTCACTGAATTCCAGGAAGAAGGCAAGAAGAGCACCAGCCAATATAAGAGCTACATTTCTAGCAAGCACCTCATTACTATGAAATCGAAAGAACTGGTCTGTTGAACTTATCTGCACGGCTGTAATTAATGAAATGTAATGTAAGCAATATATTGAAATCATTGACACAGACAACTCAATCCCAACACAGATGACATTCCAGTGAAAACAGGGGCAACACAAAGCGTGGGCAACTACCCCCGACCCGCATGCAAGTCTGAAGTAACCTTGAAGGTACTGTGGAACAGAAAAATTTTCTAAGTGGAAACAGTGAAAACAGCAAAAGTTTCTAAGTTGAAAAAGGACCATAACGCTGGGAAAAATGACTGGATGGAACCCATTCCTTATGCATATCATTTCCCCCCCATGCAGGTCTATCAGCATACCAAAGGAGATCCAAATCTGTGTGATGGTTTTGAAATTCCAATGCAAAACATTTGTATGGACAGATGGATGGACAGATAGATGATGGAGAGGCAGATGGCAAGACAAATGAAAGAATGGACAGAGTGCTTCACTAGATAACCCCGAATCCTCCTCCTTGTGACAATCATTCAACATCTAAGAATCAATTTTTTATGAATGAAGATCATGATGTCATGGTATTGCATTCTTGCGTTATTGTGAAAGATGTAAAAAAAATCCCTTCTTGTTCTACTTGTACTATAACCGCCAAAGTTTATAGTAGTGTATCATCTGTGTGTTTCTTTGTGTTATATTTCTGATTTAACCCATGTTAGGTCTATATAAAAATATCATCATGGCAAAAAATGGTCATGTCTAATTTATTTCGTTGAATCGGTGATTTAGTTATCATTTAACACTTTACCCAACACAGATGATCAATTTTTATTTTAAATTTGTTTTTTCAAATTTTTCATAAAATCTCAACAAAACCATATCATGTGACCCCTCACTGGAACGAGGGGTGACATGATATGGTTTTGATGAAATATTTTGAAAGATAATTTTTTTTAACTACTTAATTTGTAAATTACGCGGGTGGATGTGGCCGATTTGTTAGGTAAAGGGTTAATTACTGTTATCAAAAACAGTGGCCATGACATGTGTAGTACTCAAAGACAATTCAGTGCAGATAAACATTGTTCTCTTTCTGAATCATATCATTGCATGTTCAGTGGTTGCTGCCCCTAATACTGATTTGTATTTTGTCTTGAAGTTTTTACTTGTATTGAAGGAAATATGTTCTTGTGAGATAAATATTTGTAAATGTCAAGCTGAGATATATTTAAAATGACTATCTGTTTGGTCTGCAAGTCCAATCTACATGCAGGTGTGTGTTTACAGTTCTCTTTTTGTGCAGAATTCTCATAACAGATCGGCCATGACTCAGTATCAGAGCCAAAGCACTACTGACAAAAAATCGCCATTCAAATTTTATTATTTTTTATTTCAAAAACATAGATTGTGATCACCACATTGCATAAAGCTCATTGAGCTTATTCCATTGGGGATTCATAAGCTATGTCTTTTGGCAAAAAGTTTAAATTTATTTATTTATTGGAGTTTAAAGACACTTTCAACAGCCAGGGTCCCCTGGTGTTGGACAGTTTTATGGGTGGAGGAAGCTCAAGTACTTGGAGAGAACCACTGAACACTGGCAAGCAACTGTCAGACTTCCCAACATACAAACTCCTAGGGTTGGGATGATACACCAAATTCACGCTACGATACATATCTAGGTTAGTGCTGCCGCGGTTATCCGGATAACTGGTTAACCTGTGGTTAAAACTTTGACCAGTCAAGAAAATGTTTTAACCGGTTAACCTTACATTCACTATACTCACCATATATGTCCGTGTATAAGTCGCCCCTGTGTATAAGTCACACCCCAAACTCACATCTGGAATTCCTCCCTTTTGCCTAAAGCCCATGTATAAGTCGCACCCCCCATTTTTAAATACATGCAGTCAAAAAGAATTAGTTGCAAGTTACGTTTTGCCAATTTGGGGCAGTTTGGGATGCAATGGAAATAGGTAAGTTTTAACGAGTTACCACGTGGTAAATAAGATAAAAGAATAAAGGAAAATTATTACTAAAGATTTAAAAAATACTCGCATTTATTTGTTTTTCGTTGTTTGTTTATCACCCCAATGTCTTTCTTCATCCCTGTCAAGACAGTCCAATGCTCGTTTGTGACTGAAAGTTCATAGTTTCAGAATCAGAGCACCATTTGCGCCGTAACCTGCACAGTTGTTGTGATTAAGTTGGTTTTTCCAGAACGCGAGAATGTTCCGGAAAAAACAATAAAAATACAACAAATGCGCAGGTTACAGCACAAATTGTTTTCAAATTGATGTTCCACTTAAGCATTGTTGGTGCTATTGAAACTAACTTTACCTGGTGCACGTGTGCGTAATTTATAACCGGACATTACACATCAGTGAATTGGAGTTCATGTAATAAATACGTCTCTCCAGGTATTTCTGGCAAACATTTAATGTGTTATTATTTATTTTTTCGTTGTTATTTTGATGATTTTGTATTTTTTATGGTTTCATCCATATTGGCCCCACAAACCTGTTGATTTCCGGTACACACACTGATGTAAACACATGGGCGATTGAACAACAACGACTAAATAGAATACTTCTTTATTATTATTTATGGTCAATGTAAATAACATTGGCCAGCCTGATATAATAGTTACAGTTGAAGCAAGAACACACTACAAATATAGGTACCTTAAATGCGGTTAACCACGGTTAACCACGGTCAAGCACGCTGGTTAACCGGTCAGAAAAAAGTCTTAACCGCGGCAGCACTAATCTAGGTACATGAGTCATGATACAATATGTATCTAGATACATATCTTTATATTCATCCTGGTATTGAGGCTACAGTTAAGATCACAGGAACAATGGTGGAGCCAGCAATTCATAGTTGGGGAGCACAGATACATTCAGGATGAGGGGTAAACTTCAACTTGGAGAGAACCACTGAGCAATGGCAAGACTCCCCAATATACTAACTCCTAGGGCTGGGACGATACACCAAATTCACGGTACGAATCTAGGTACATGAGTCACGATACGATATGTATCTAGATACGTATATCTATATTCAACCTGGTATTGCAGCTACAGTTAAGATCACAGGAACAATGGTGGATCCAGCAATTCATAGTTGGGGGGCAGAGATACATTCGGGATGAGGGGTAAACTTCAACTCCACTCCACCCCCCCCCCCCCCCCCCCCCCCCAATTTCCCATATTCTATCACATACTGCACTGACTGGTCACATGTGTTTGAGCTCATACTCTAGCATAAGCCCATCACTAACTTTACAAATGTGAGTTACCAAGTGGCCCCTCTGAGTCTTAGCACATCCTTCTACTTTTTAGTTTTAGAATAAAGACGATCTTAGTCACACAGGCACTGGAATTATGACAAATATAGGTTATTAGTAGTCATCTGATGATTATGACAATGAATCTTACCAAATACATAAAAAAGATAATATCATAAAACATTCAAAGACTGAGTCCCACATTCAACGAGCTCAAGAGTTCAAATCTCTGAAAAATCTTACAATAGACAAAATTTATGCAAAAATGCCGATCGGGAAGGCCTTCAGTAAAATCAGATCAGAAGAAATTCGTATTTGTAAATTGGATGACATTTGCTTATGTTCTGGCAAAGAAAGAAATGCCATTCTCGAAATTTAAGGCTATCGCTAACCTGGAAAAACAGCATGGCGTTTACATTGGCAGTACATATATCAACATAAATAAATGCAGTGAGTTCATTTCAATGATTGGTGAGCAACTCAAAGAGAAGATGCTAGAAAGCATGCACACTAGCAGATATTTCACAGTTTTATTCGATGGTGCAACCGACAGTTCTGCTATGGAAAATGAAATGATATATGTCATATTCAACAATGCAAATACAGGGGAAGTAGAATTCAGACTGCTAGCAGTCAGCAACGCTGAAAATGCAAAGTCATATGGTGTCAAGAAATGTATTGAAAATGCACTCATTGAAGCTGGGTTCAAAGACTTGATGTGAGATTGATTGGCTTCAAGGCGGATGATGCAAACATCAATCTAGGCGAAAAGGATGGCTTGCTTAGTAGATTCAAGCATGAAAATGACATGTTTGAACCATAAGCTTGAACTTGCAGTTAAAGATGCCTTGCATGGAACATTGATTGAAGAAGTGATGGAAATGCTGGGAAATCTTTTTGATTTTTACGAACACAGCCCTAATAGACTGTGTGAGCTAAGGGAGCTTTCTGAGATTCTAGAAGAAAAAGTCTCCAAACCAGAAAGATGTCATGGTACTTGCTGGGTTCAGTTTAAGCGACGAGCTTGTACACAACTTTCAAAATCATACGGGATAATTCTGAGTCACATGGAAAACTTATTTGAGGACCCAACAACCAAAGATAAAAGTAAAGTTCAAGGTTATATAACGAAATTAACCAAGTACATCTTTGTAGCAGCAATGTTGTTATTGAGTGAACTTCTGGAGCCTCTTTCAAAGCTATCACTGTTTCTTCATAGTGATAGTGTTGATTTTATTCAGGCCATCTCAGCTTTACAAAAAAAACAACAGATGAGATTCAGAAAATCAAAACCAACCAAATGAGAAAATTCAAGTCTGGACTCGAAAATGGTGAAATCACTCGGCTTCAAAGTTTCTAATAATGCTGATGAGAAGGAAATATTGAATGAGTGGGCACAATTCAAATGCTTTGGGAAAAACCCCATGCATCACCGGAGTTATAAAGAAGTTTGGAAAGTTCTTCTCACAACCCATGAACATAACTTCCCAAGTCTTAGACATATGATACAGATACTGAGAATTTACCCCGTTTCAAATCCCAAGGCTGAGCGTGGTTTTTCAGCTGTGGACAGAGTTAAATCAGATTGACGTTGTAGACTTTCAAACCACACCCTCAACTGCTTGTTGAGAATTGATCTGGAGTGCCTGAAACCTGAGGACTTTGATTGTGAATCAGTGGTGAAAAAATTCTTTTCTAAGAGGAGACACCCAAATGTAGAGTCTTATGGACCTCGAAAGACAAACAAGAGTGGTGCTGACGATGTTTTATAAATTATAAGTTGAATGACTCACATTGCACAAACAAGATGACAATGAATCAATACAGTGACTACACTAGACTTCACAGTGATACTTGTTACACTGCTGCAAACCAGAAGCATAATATAAAAACTTTAGTTTTTATTGATTGAGTTTTTGTTAACTGTTTCCGGTTGTTTTTCCTGAATGAAGCACATTAATCGACCGAATACTGTTACCATGTTAAACATGGTAAGAGTATTCGGTCAATTAACAGTTATGAAATATGTTTGCCTTTAATTTTTTAGGAGTCAGATATCGAGTAAGGAGGCCAGTACGGATCAGCAAAGTGGAGATTATGATATTTGAGACAGTATTTCATCCCAGGGTCGAGGCTCCAGTGCCTGGTGATGCTGAACTTGAAGTTTAACAGACTGAGGCTATTCCAAGTTCCCGTCAACTAGACACTGGGCAACAATGTTTCCCTGGGTGGCAATTAGCATGATGATAGTAATAGTGTACCAACGAGTGAAATAATCCATCCCATCTAGAGTTGTTATGGACCTCTTTAAATACCCTCTGTCCCATCTTGTGCTGCTTTGGAATAATCCCCCATCAATTATTTTGCAATTATTTTCTGGAAAGCACAAATCGGCGCTTTGCAAGCATTAACTGCAACATGATACAATGTATATGTAACAATAAATAATAGATTTTAACTCTTTGGCCTGCAGTCTGAATGTAACGTAAATTTCCTGGTGGTATTTCCAGCCCCTGGACCTCCTTCGTACAGTGTGATGGTAATCTTTTTCACGTTTCTCTTCATTCCACTCAACTCCTGTCAGTATTGATTCCCAGTATTGTGGTCACAGAAAGTCATTGGCGGTCTCGCCAACAAGGTCGCTACTAAGTAAGACCTTGGCAATACCTTGGATGTAACGAACAGTCTCATCGCTGATCCTATGAGTCACTATGCCATTTTGTCACTGTTCAGTATCGTCGCTGTGTAGTCAATTAGCAGGCAAGAGTGGCAATTATGCAATACTTTACAGAAGATTGATCTTTGATAAGACTTCCTCTATTCATATTAATTTGCAATTTTTTACTTCAAAGCAACAACTGGTGCTTTGCAAAACATAACTGCAAAATAATTCTTTTAAAGCTATATTGTAACATAGTTATTCCAATTCATTTTGTAGGTATGGTGGGGAGGGGGGGGGGGTGGGTGGGTGTAGAATATTGATAATTTCCTTCAGTTATCACAGTATGGCCACCTCACGTCATGTTACATATGAGGCTGAAAAGAAATGGGCTGAAAAGCGAAGTGCCAAAAAGTGCGTGGCGGGACAATAGATGACTCCATCAGGGTTCGACACTAACCCACGTCCGACCGACATTGTCTAGTAGATTTTGATCCGGTCTTGCGGTTTCTCTGTCAAACTTGCCCGACTGATAGTCCTCATTTTTCTAGGGCAATAACTGATTAACTGAAAAAAACTATCATTTTTGTTATTGCAGCAAGACCGAATGAGATAGAGTCGGGTCGGCACACAAATATAATATATTTGTGTGCCGATCCGACTCTATCTGCTTCTAAACATACTGTGATGATAATATCGTCGAGTTATCTCCTGTCACAACTGTGAAGAAGGGATGTACTCAAGTCGACTCGTATCTGCACCGTGCTGAATGAAACACGGACACTTGTGACGTCATGACTCATAGCTTATAATTACCTGTTGGAAATTGAAAATTTGTTATGCAGAGAATGAAAGACAGCGTCGTAGGTGTGTCCAATATGTCAATCAGAGTGACGTCATCAAGTTTCAATTGTGTCGGTGTGACTGTCAGAGTGTGTGGGAAATTCCATTTTGAATCTTGAATATACTGTGAATTATCGTGATTTCTTGTGTGCAAATGGATTACAATAATATTCTCTTATGATTCGATAATTCGCTGGGAAAATTAACTTCTCGAAATCTATTTGAACCTGAAACTTATGTGCACGGTTTTATTGGACTTGTACAAATCTCAGTCTTTACACAGTACTTTTTCTTGAAAATGTGGCGGCCGAAACGGAAAGTGACAATTCCACGAAATGAGAAACAAAATGTCAAGGTGAGTTTTCTTAAATTTCTTAATGGACAAAATCAATGCATGATAATATTACATCTGGAAATAGGCGTGTTGACTTACAACTTACAAGACACACTTTTTGGGGGGCATGATACATCAGGAAATGGACGTGAAATGATAGTAACTACATGTATCTTTTCACACTCATTTTCTAATGTTATATGTAGCGCGCACTGCAAAAAGTGCGTGCCTAAGTCCCAAAACCAGCAAGCAACTAAATGCGCACCTGGGTTTTTCAAAATCGAAGGACTGTACCAGTAAGCAAGGTTGAGTTTACCGATAGTTTATAATAAAAATAAATTGTGGTTCGATTGCAAAAGTTAAACGAATGTACGATATAATTTTTTTACCGTCGCCGGTCGTGTCCCCGTTTTTCTCTAATTCCGTGGACTGGGTCAGGGCAAGTACAAATCAGGTTCGGGCTAGTAATTTTTTAAGCGACTAGACCGACGTGTCTGGTGCATAAAAATGTTAATGTCGAACCCTGTCCATCTTTCTGTCAAGTTCGGCCTGGTGAAAACTGATAACATTGTCAGCAAGTGAGGCCTGCAGATCTAATTATTACTCAGTTTAATGGTCAAAACCCTGATCAACTCTGAGTCACTGGCAACACAGATAGGAATTGGTGTCTGATGCTACGGCGTGATGTGATGTTACAGTTCTTCAGGGCATATTTTTCGGCCACCCCATACACGCACTCGTTTTTGAATTGGATCATCCATGGATTGGTATTGTCGGTAAGTAATGTGTACTCTGTGTCTATGAATGATTTTTCACCTGAATTTTTCCTCATTGGTCATTCATTATTCACCCACAATTACCGGCTCTCAGAATGTGAAAACCTACATATATATTGCTGTGAAAAACATCAAAATATCCCTCAGATGCAAGAAAATGGGGGCTTTGGGACCCTGGAATTTAAAATTTTTCTACCACCGGCCGAACTGTGGTAACTCACCAGCAAGCAAGGAGTTAATTACAGAAGCTTTTGATCTCTAATGGAGAATATATTAATACAATAATCTAAACCTAACAAGACTAACTTACTAGCTATTGCTGCATGAGAAGCCTAAGAACGGATAACAGAATCCTATTCTGAAATTACTTTTATTTCCTTTTATCCAGAAGACGTATCCTAAAAGGCTTAGATAAAGGGAATCAAAGTATGAATTCGTCCAAATATTATGCATAATATGATTCTATTAATAATACTGTTAATGCGATAAACTCCAATACCAAAACATTGGCACTGAATGTGGTATACTACACCAAGAGTGAGAGAGAAGTTCATAACACTTTCTAATCCAGAGAAAGTAAACTGCAAAGTCGGTACATAAGCTTACCCTCCACAATCCCCAGTTTTATGATCAAAATATCTTAAACACAAAACCGACAAATAGATATATATGTAAAGGTTGAGTTACTTTCAAAGACGCCTTGGTAAACGGAACTTAACTAACTGTGTAACATAAATATATACATATATCAAACTATGCTCTAATATCATGAATAAGTGCCGAAAATTACATGCAAGACTTATCTGTCAAATGTGAAAAGCCAACGGTGATGAGAACTTTCCAACTATAACTCCAGCACCTGTGTTAGAATATGCAAATATGTGGTCTACACAGTAATCACATACAGAATAAGACCAATATGTAAATCAAGGAATTATTATGGTGCATATAAAAGCCAATAAGGCCCCACAAAGTAGATCTTCTGTTTCTCATGTCATTGTTTGTAAAACTGCATGTGGCCAGGTGGTATTTTATTTTATTTTTTTATTTTTTAATTATTTCTTTGCCATCGAAAGTTCATGTTCTTGGTTTGTTTTAAGTTTTAGCCCTCATAATCTACAGAATAGCATGGGTGGTGGTGTATTTTATTCCTTGAGTGTAAGAAGGCTTTGCAATGCAAAAGCATTGCAAAGCCTTGTTGCACTCATGGGACAAATTCATCAATTTTATTCAAGGACCAGGCAGGAGAGCCTGAGAAACAGATTTTTAACTCTTTTAGGCCTAACTGTTCCTTTAAAGTGACATGTGGATTGTTAACAATTATCCGGATATCTGAATTCCATAAGAAGGGTATCTGGACATTTCATACTTGGATCTTTCATACAATGTACTGTGAATGTTCATATCTAATTTTTTCAAGATTTCAGAAATCACCTATAAGGTCTAAGGATGCATAACGTATGATGGCGCAAAGGTTGGCAAGGTACAAGCTGGGCCAAAAGAAGAATGACCCATGTCAGAGACCAGCTAACAGGACGATGTGAAGGAAGATGTCACCTCAGATCAGAGAACTTTGCTCTTTGATCAATAAAAAGCAACTCTGAATTCGCCTTATGAGAATTCAGTCTACCGTGAAATTAGGTGAATTCGTGCAAATTTTTAAAAAAAATAACCCTCTAAAAGACATTTTGTTGGAAGTATTAAATGATGTTTGATCTAATTTATATAATATTCATAGTAAATAAAAAATGAAAGTGTCAATGACGCTGTAGCTCAACTTGTGTTAGACATACACATGTATAGTATGTGACACAGTGTAACAGGAGGAGAGATAAGTGTGGGAGCCGGGGTACGAACCATCGACCTCTAGCACACAAAGCGACCGATTTACCACGAGACTAACAGATCCGGACCAACCAGGCTGGTTGGTAAATGGCCTTTATACCACGACCACTACAACAGCAATGACAGACATCTAGGTAATGACCTGGTAACAAAGGTACATGTAAAGTACTGTAAAGGTCTGTACATAAATACTGACCATAGCCTGTAACAAATGTACAGGTAAAGTATTGTAAAGGTGGGTGACAGTTAGGTCTCTAGCCAGAGCCGTATTGAAATGTGCACTTACTGTGTATAAGTAGCACTGAATAAATCAAAGTTTGTCTAACTGGCCGCCGGTGGCCATCTTGAAATTTTGGACCACACCCCAAAACACTTGTTTTTGTCCCAAGGTGATAACAAAGGTACCCAAGAATTATCCAATCTTACAATCTTTGTAACAGTTTTTCAGATTTTTACAGGGTTGGGAGGAAGATTTTCAGGTCTGGAAATCTTCCCCCTCACCATGTCAAAATATTTATCAACCTTGAAAACAAATTTTGGAATGCTGTACTAATATTTGTACACTAATGAATTACAAACAGCCTATCTTAGAACCTTTGTAACTTTTTTTAAGATTTTGACAGGGTGAGGAGGAAGATGAACTGTTTCTAAAATTCATTCAAAATATTTGTCTCCCAAACTTATTCTACATTTTGTTATTTGTTCCTGAGTAATTTTATACAAGGATTTAGCTGTTTAATATCAAATGTAATCAAATATTGTGAAATAAAGGTAAAAGAAACAAAATTAGATGAATACATTTAAAAATTTAGGTGGGAGGCAGGGAGATCGGGGGGGGGGGGAAGAAATCCTGCTCCACCAGTATTAAAAATAGATCACTCATTCAATGAGACAGTGGAGTCACGTGTTTGTTGAACTTGAAAGGTGGGCATAAAATCTTCTTACTTTGACAAAGTTGTTTTCAGTCTTTGAATGATTACCCGTCAGTTGCCTTATAACACAGGTTAATTCGCCTCAAAGTCAAAATGAAAAGAGAAATCCTACAAGATTCATTTCATCCATTAAGCTCTGTTTTTGATGCAAAAATGAAAACATTAGTTACTGAAGAATTTTGTTTACAAGTGTCATCCTGCTATTGTGTTAGGTAAAGGATTGAACATGAAAGTTGATATTTATCATGCTTCATCTGTGAACTACTGTGTTGTTTGCACCAAAGAGTACAAAAGGTCAAACAATTGAACCCATATGAAAGTGCTGCTAATTTAATGAAACAGTGCAAATTGTTCACCGGTGCAACTACTGCCCATCATTTTGTGTGCATTGGGAAGCCAGGTAACTGAATCTAAAATTGAATTGGGGAGATAATCTGAACATACAGTGGAGCCCATTTAAATGGATATCTCTTAATTGTATATCCCTGTTAATTGAATATAATTTTAAAACACAAAACCATTTACCATACCTTCAGTACAAATTTGATCTGTTAATTGCATATGGGTTGTAGAGTAAACTCCTGTTAATTGTATATAATTTTTTGTAATATGTCAAAAAAATTACTGTGACACACACCAAATTCCCCTTATTTATTAACCTTTTTGGCCTCACTACATCCAATACAGGCCTTTATTCTATTATATCTTGTTTGACAGAGCTCTATGAGCTCTGTCAAACAAGATATAATAGAATAAATGCTCAGTTTACCTCCAGAACACAGGAAACTGAACAAATTCCTGTTAATTGCATGCTCCTGTTAATTGAATAATTTTCACTGGCAAAATGGATATTCAATTAAGAGGATTCTACTGTATTACCAAATACATGGATGTAAACAGATGAAGCGGTCAAAAATAAAAATTAATAAATTTATCCATTTTAACTGCATGTACCATGGGTGTGCAAGAGGATCGTCATTGTTCAAAGACTTAATGATCACCATCAAACATTTCGGTTTTTCAAGCAAGGCACCCCACAATTTCAGGAACAAAATACAGTAACTTTCAAAGACCTTTTGGAGTTCAATTCAAGCATTTTCAAGGATCACATTCCACTTAATTCAAGGACTTTCAACGATCTTCCAAATATGAATTACATTAGAGTATGTGAATAGTACCAGCTGAGATACATTGCAGGATAACCACAAGAATATTATGTTCACAATTGTTCTTTATTGGTGCAACTACCGTACAATACAGTCGCTGTGGATTCGTCGTAATCTGCGTGTGGGCAGTGATGTCCAAGCATGTATTTTCCAGGTAATAAAAATGATCATCAGCAAACTTTTAACTGGTAAAGGGCTAAATTATTTTGGGTTTTCAAAATATTTTCACATGTCTTTGCTTTGTTAGAATTCATGGGAGAGTGCCTAAATGCACTCTCCCATAAATTGTAACAAGGCAAATCTTTACAGACTAAATAATTTCACATTGAAGATAATAAAAAGCATATCCTCTGAGTATGACCCCTTTAAGTTATGGTACCTGCACTTCAGAGTAAAGCCCAAATATGGGCTTCCAGCACTCTACCAGTTAAATGATGAAGTACTGGGTTGTACCTGGTGTTTCATTAATTGATGAAGTACCGGGTTGTACCCGGTGTTTCTTAATTGATGAAGTACCGGGTTGTACCCGGTGCTTCATTAATTAAATTTTTGATGATTATTCTTATAATTAGCGTTAGGAATCCAATAGTATTGCATCCGCGGAAATATTGCCCACCCATGGAAAGTGACTAGTCCATGGCGGCCATACTGTAGTTCCTAGAAAGGCGTTAGAGTTCTCGCTTACTGCAAACATTTTCAAGGTCTTGAACTGGATAATATAATTCATACAAACCAGGGAAATAAGCTTTAAACCTTTACCTAATGAAATGGCTGTATCTGTCCATGTAATTAATTTACAATCTGAACAGTTGAAAAAAAAATTTCAAAACGTGTGACCCCTTCATTGGAACGAGTTGATCCAGCTCATTCCAATGACATGTCACATGATACGGTTTTGCGAGAATATTTTGAAAAATTGGAGAAAAAAGTATATTAAACAAATTTCGATATCTTGTGCAATGGTTAAAAGGTTAATTTATTGTTGAACATCACATATTACTCACGATTAATGACCTGGCAGGTGTTTCTCATCAAGTGTTGTCATGCTTGCTCTGGCAAACAATGCTTGACCAGAAACACCTACTCAGATTTTACATTCCTCCCCACTCACTATTATCCAAACCAGAACAATTGCTGTATTTCATCGAGGATGAGTAGACACAATTTCAGGTTTCTAAGTGTAAAGTTTCCATGACTTTCTTCTTTTAGAGATGTATGGTATTTGAATTTTGTGTTCGGTATCTGTTTCGGTATTTTCTGATGGGCGTACAGCAGTAACAGTTCGGTATTTGGTATCTAACTTGAGATTTACTTATTGTACAAAAGATGAATATTTATCAGAATAAGAATAAGATGTTCTTCTATCATTCTACCACAGCTCTACAAATACCGCTGCCAATGAGCTGAACAGCAACAACCTTTTGGCAACAGAAATCATATCTACAGTAATTTTTCACTTGTTCAAAACACACATTAACCCTTTACCCAACGCAGACGATATCAAAATTTATTATTTTAAATATAATTTTTTCCAATTTTTCAAAAAATTTCAACAAAACCATATCATGTGACCCCTCGTTGGAACGAGCTCATCGAGCTCGTTCCAACGAGGGTCACATGATATGGTTTTGTTGAAATTTTTTGAAAAATAATATTTTTTTCAACTGCTGAATTTGCATATTACGTGGGCGGATGCGGGTGATTCGTTGGGTAATGGGTAATGGGTTAATCTCAGAAGGTCTATTTACGATGTTTGTTATCTCAGAGCATGTGCCCTGAATATGCCATTTTTGGAGGATCTACTGTCAGTAGAAAAATCATCTAGTTAGTGATTTCTAGCCAAGACTTGTCTAGAAACCACTGCTAGGCAAATGGACATATTTATTTATTTATTTATTGGAGTTTAAGGTCACATATTTTCTGCAAAATGGCTAATCATGACCAAGACAGTTTTACGGGTGGAGGAAGCCAGAGTACCCAGTGAACCACCGAGCAGCAGCGAGCAACTGTCAGTTGCCCAACATACTAACTCCACACAAGCAGGGTTAGCATTGGTTGAAGACAAGTGCACCATCGACATGTAGCACCCCTTAGTACACAACGCTACCATGCCCCCATGTGGGCAATGGGGGTGAAGTGTCTTGCTCAAGGACACAAGGTGGTTGCTGCAGGTGGGATTTGAACCGAGGACCTCTCGGATTGCAGCCTGCAGCTCTATCTACTGAGGTGCCGTGTCCCCACAGCTGGACATGTACAGGTTGCAGTCCATTGGGAATTCAGGACATCTGCCCAGGCCCTCAAGGGTTAACAAAACTGAAAAGAAAAAAATCAGTCACTTCTTTCATGAAAATGAACACTTAAACTGCTGTCAAGGCTCAACAAGGCCTTATAAATAGTGAATGTTCGAAAAATTGACAATACAGTAGAACCTGTCTTGAGAGACCGCCCTTTGGGCCACACAAAAGTGGTCTCTCAAGACAGGTGGTCTCTCATAACAGGTTTCAGGTTTTCTCAAGTCAGTGAATAACCAACCACAAAATTCAAAAATAGAGAAGAATGGATTTTTGTAATTACTTTGTAGTTGTTCATTTTTATGAAGTTTTTGTAACAAATTGAAATGGACTGTTATAAAAATTATAAAAATAAATTAGTGTTGAAAATCTTCATTGAAGATTTTCAACACTAATTTATTTTTATAATTTTTATAACAGTCCATTTCAATTTGTTACAAAAAGATTTTCAACACAAATTTATTTTTATTCCTATCTGTCACATTTCAGGTATGTATGAAATTGTTTATTCAGCAATAATCCTAATCTTTTCACAGGGGTCTTATAAAAACATCTCAATCTTTAATGAGTTAGCAATTGAAACCCAATTAAGAGGTTTTAATACTTTTAATTGTGCTAGTATAACACAATGGATTTTCCAATTCCAGAACAGATAAAAAGTTTTTGTCATGGTTTCAGTCTTCAAAGGGGCGGTCTCTAAAGACAGGTCAATTATGGCATAAAAATACAAGTTGGTACTAGGTCACATTGGTCCCGACAGATCCTGAACATCCTCCGCTCCATCCCTAAAAGTGGTCAACCACTTTAAGGGAGGCGAGCGTTGGTCCTGCGTCCCGCCTCTGCCCATTTTTGTAAGCTCAATGCGCATCTTTTGTCCCAACCCAATAGGATTACAATGCAGGCCTGCCCCCAAACCAGGGAAGTTCGGGTCTTCTTCTTGGTGGTCCCCGAAAGGGGTCGTTGTTGTTTTCCTCCAAAGAGTCCAACTATAACAGAGACAGCCTGAGGCAGATTATACTTGCCAGTGATAGCCATCACTCATTATCATCCTCAAAGCGGCAGACTTTACTTGCCCGAAAATCCAGAATGACTGCACCCTCGGGGAGAGGTAGTACCTTTGTGAGAGGACCCAACCTCCCAAACTGGTCCTCACTCGAGGGTTCAACCGAAATCTGCCAATGATACTACCCATCCACAACTGGACACTACTGGAGACACCTGCCGAGTACCAGATCCTTTTCCTCCTTCTACACGCCTTGACATGTAAGAGCCACCCTATACAGTCACAGAGGGTCGAAAGGGGCTTGTCCCCCATACCATCCCTTCGGCGCGCGAAATCATCATTTCGTCACAGTGGTCTCTTAAGACAGGTGGTCTCTCAAGACAGGTGGTCTCCCATAGCAGGTCCATTATAGAGTAAAACCAATCGGTGCCTGGCAGATGTGGTCTCTCAAGACAGGTGGCCTCTCTCAAGACAGTGGTTTCTCAAGACAGGTTTTACTGTAGTGAATGTTGGAAAAATTGACAATACCACTGATTTTGGTATTCAGTGATTGGTTTGGTTTGGTTTTTTGGTATCCCCATGGTATCGGTATCAGTTTTTTTTGGTATATTGCTCATCTATATCCGTTTCTCATAGTTGAGTATAAATTCTGCAAAATTTAATCTAGGTTTTACCTTCAAAAGGAACAGCTAGAGGTAATAATCCTACTATCATCCATGGCTGTATATGGTACATCATATCTAAAGGATGGCTGAGCCCTATTAAAAAAAAAAGGTTTCATCACTTTGGATATCCAACTACAGTACGTGGAGAGTGGATTGTAACTAAATCACCCATGGAGTGGAGTTATCACCCAAGCTATAACTTTCAAATTTTGTACATATCGACAAAAACACAAGCAATGTTTCAGCCAATGGACCTCCAGGTTTAACCCGGAGGTCCATTGGCTGAAACTTTGCTGGTGCTGGTTATGCTTTGCCACAAATTTGCAATTATTTCTCGGGTGGAATCTCCACTCTGCGGGTGATTTAGTGATAATACACTCTCCACGTACTGTATAAAACATTTGAATCATCTACATAAAATGCAGATAAATCAGACTAACAAAATATATGAAAAATCAATACTTTATTTGTTAACAGCCACATTGCAATGCATGGGAATGCTGAACAAAATATTATAAATTCATAGTAATTTGTATATTTTTATACTTACTAATGGCCCAGACTAGCTGGTGCTAACTCAAAGATATCTGGGGCCAAACACATATTTTGCCCCCCCCCCCCCCCCCAATCCCCCAAATTTGCATGCAAAACCAAAAATTAAAAGTCCTATCTGGCCCTCCATACCATTACTCTCCACGCATGCGCAGACGTCAGGAAGTGACCGGAATTGGCACCAACATCATTCTTTGTAAAAGAGAGTACTACATAATAATTCAGCAGGGAGGTATGAGTGCCCACTCATGGGAGGGCCATCTTCGTCTGGGCCATTGGTAAGTATACAAAATATACAAATTACTATGAATTTATAATATTTTTCTACTATAACCCAATGGCCCTGACTAGCTGAATCGTAAACAGGTGGAGGGCCCAGGACTTCCGAAATAGTAGATCAACATAGTTCCAATCCTGCAATCCAAGATGAAAGGAAATTAGAATAATTAGGAATTACATGTATGTCTCTCTATACAGTAATAGAGGAGACATATCCTAAATAAGGAGGCCAATTTAAGTAATTCCTTATTCTTAGCATGACGACTATGCCAATTATGATGTAACGAGTTCCTAATTTTTAAGGCTAGTCCAGACTAAGCCCCAAAAATTAGGATGGCGTATCTGAGAATGAGAGAAAATCCCCCACAAACATACGCCATACAATAACACTCCAGCTGTATGCAGGATATAATTACGGACAAAACAGCTTCCTTCATAGTTACAAACCTATCAAGCCAGAGAAGAGGTAAAAATCCCCCCCCCCCCTTTTCTTTTGAAGGAATCTTCAAAAGAAAGAGGGAAGAGCTCTGGAATCAGTAAGAGCGGTACCAAAAAACAATATAAATACTCATCGAACAGGCACTCAGGTATTAATCCATGATTAATAAATGGTGCTTAACACCACTTCAGAAGTTAAGGCTATAATGATGATCCCGGTAATTAATATTGCCTGCTATATAATATACACAGCAGACAGCGTACATAGATGCGTCGGAAAATGGTGATATAAAATACACATGTCCAATCGAGCCACACTGAATGATCTCTGTAGAGAAAACACACTTCCGGGGTAACCCACAGGTGACCTCATTTAGGTGTACAATAAATTCCAGTAACAACACTCTCCAACATTTACAATCCGATATCTAAACTGAACCGGAAAAGAAAAGACTTCCTCCTTTGTCCGGATAAAGTCTGCGCCTAACGACGCCAGCGGTTTCTCTCTTGTCGTCGCAGCATTCTGATTCGGTGGAACAAAAGCAGTGTAGTATTGATGGATGAAAGCCATCGCAACCATGTACTGTTCTGAAAGGGAAGGGTAATCCTCTTCCTTATCCCTTTTACCATCCGATAGAATCAGTTGCGAATCTCGGGCCATTGCATCTGCACGAACAGACGACTGGACCAACCCAGCACCGCCAGACAGCTCAGATTCTGAGTCTGAGGGAGGCTGCATCTGCACTTGTTGGGATGCTGCAATTAGCTGCGCAATCTGCGACAGCAAGTCTGTCTGTCATCGAGGCCTGAGGAGCAGAGGAATTCCATAACGGATCCTTTCTCCGAGCGTCCCAATGATCAAGGCCTCATCTCCCTAGCTACCGGATGGTCCAACTTCATGGGTGAAGAGTGGTTCTTTCTTTGTGCAGCAGGCTGGATATCCGAAGTCGGGTAGCTAGGATGCGGTCGTGTGTGCTTAAATAACATAGCAGGGGAAAGCTGTGACTGAAGCCGGCCCCGGCTGCAGACTAGACGGAGCGTCCTGAGTGATGGGCGGACATATGCTCCGTCTCGAGCAAGTTTCCAACCAGAAAACTTCATTTCGGCCTTGTGAAACATAGCGGAGGAAGCCTTGACTGAAGCCGACCCCGGCTGCAGACTAAACAGAGCATCCCGAGTGGAGGGCAGACATATGCTCCGGCTTGTGCATGTTTCTCAAAACAACATCTGACCTCAGACGTTGCTATATTAGAGAGGGGGGGGGGCCTCTCCCACTCGCAGTCTATCAGACCTCGCCGATACCAGAACTTGCAGACTTCTTCCCTGTTTCCTCCCTATTTCCATCGTCGCTGGGTGAGCATTTATATTATAGTGCTTGCTCTACCTAATCCACCTCTTAGACCGCAACAGACTTACCCGGTACCCATGGACGGAGTAACTGCTTCACCGGTCGAGCTAGCTGGCGACAGGGAGCTGAAACCACGGGTGTGTGGTTTATTGCCCTGCCTAATATTCATGAGCACTTTTGCCGCTAGCTCTATTTGAACATCTAAATGCGACGATGGAAGCACACTCTCTGAAGGTGTCACATAAACATCACCATGTTCTTGTTCCTCTGAAATAGAAACTGAAAAACTAGAATGGCTTTGTGGTGAGAGCACCGGCATTGGTCTCTCGCTGCTAACAATGTACCATGACACCCGTCTCCAACTTTGTCATCCCATTCGACACATGTTGAGCAAGAATTAATGTGAGTACACTGACTACAAGCAATACAACCAACATGTAAATCAGAGGAAGACTTCCTCGCATTGCAATTTGAGCAATAAGCTTTCATTTTGAATCAAATTCAAGTCGACTGTACTCACACCAACTACCAATAAATATATTAAAAAGATACATAATAATAATATTCAAAACTATAATTCGAAAAATGATTCTCAAAAAAAAAAAATTTCGAAAAAATTTTGACAGGAGCCCAAGTCCCCAAAGGGAACGATGAGCCCAAAAGTATCCTGATAAAGCCTAAGTGTGGACAAATTTTTTTTTATTATTCAAAAAATTAATTGCTACACTACTGGAATATTTAATGTATCTTACAACAGTCCTACCAAGATAATAAATAGGATACTACATATATAAATAGAACGTTGTCAATAAAAGCAACGTCAGAATGAAAACCGGAAACAAGACCCCAGGCAACACAGCCCGAAGTCAGTAACAGATTTTGAACTATCCGATGTAAAGCAAGATCTCAGAAGAAAAAACGATACATCGGATGTATGATGCATGACCAAAAACGCCAAAACACTCCTAGGGTAAGGACGTAACCATGGGGATATACAGAATAAACATTCTGTAAAACACTTTAAACTCCCAAGAAATTTATAAAAAAATTTCTATAAAACAAGCCAAAAAGCATGGGAGCTTAACTGGGTGGCTTCAAGGAAGGATAGGGAAGGAACACTTAACAAACAGTAGAAAAATCATTCGCAAGAATGATGACGTCAGGCCCACGTCCCGAAAGTTAAAAAATTTATAGTAATTTATATATTTTTTATACTTACCAATGACCCAGACATAGCTGGTGCTAACTCTTAAAATATAGGGCCAAACACAAATTTTGCCCCCCAAACCCCAAAATTTGCATCTAAAACCAAAGAAAACATGTCCTGAATGGCCCTCCACACTTCACCTCTACTGCGCATGCGCAGTGTCAAGGAGGTTCCGAAATTGGCGCCATTAATCATTCTAATAACCAGTGCCTGGTAAGCGCTATGTACTCAGCGGGGAGGTAAGAGTTCCCAACTCCTGGGAGGGCCATCCCCGTCTGGGTCATTGGTAAGTATAAAAAATATATAAATTACTATAAATTTTTTAACATTTTTATACTGTACCAATGACCCAGACATAGCTGAATAGTAAAAAGGCTGGAGGGCCAAGGACAGAGAGCAAGATGGAATACGCTCAATTATATAAAATAGAGTCAACCCCTCTAGGGAAAATGAAGTATTAGGCCTTACATGTATCTTTCTTATTTATGATAAATTAGAAAGATACAACACCTTCCAAAATTGAGCATCATACATCCATGTACTCTATTAATATCTAGTATAATCCTTATACTAATAATTTTTAAAGTAAGCCAATAAATAAAGTAAGTCTAGAGAATAGAGACTCTTTATACTCCTTAAAAGTGTCTGAGGATTGTTTAATAATGTCCGTTGACACGTGCTATATTCAAAAGCTATACTTTAAAAACTAAGACCTGAATGAATTTTTAAAACATAAACTTCTCACTAAACAACCATCCCAATAACAGCTCAGAATTACTAACTCCGGAGGAGGTATCCCCTTGTTTTCATAGTAAAACAGGTGACCCAAGGGAACACCCTCCCCCCCCCCCCCCCTTTTTCTTGCCCTGGGTCAAATAGCCCAGAGCAAAGAGGGCAGCAGAACGGAGTCACTGCCGAAACAGACAGCCTACCTAGCTATAGTAGCAACTGTTAAGTGAATGACATTCTGAGCAGTAGATAACAGACCTAACAATAGAGGCCTCCAGAAATGGATTCAATACTTCTGAGATAAAAATTCATGAATGTGGATGGCTGAGCGCAATGAGCAGCCTTCAAAAATCTATAATAGCGACACTATTAATGTAAGCCCAAGATGTAGAAGAACTCTTACTTCATGAGCCGAAATCTCAAACACAACTGCTGAGTCAATGATATACCATAAGCAGTATCGATAGTTAATTGAATCCATTAGCAATAGAATGGAGCGTAACGTTCTTCTATTAGGCATCAAAGACAGAAGAAGCTTACGCCCGTAGTAATAAACAGATATCTGTTTATAAATACATAAACTCTAACCGGACAGAGTAAAGGCCTATGCCCGTACGAAGACGGAAGGACCTTAATAACAATAGGTTCCGGATATTAATTAGGAGCCTGACTCTTATGCAAAAATCCAACCTAAATAGTAAAGGAAGTAGTGATTCCGAAACTACGAAAGTGAAAATCATCCACCGATAGTGCATGAAACTCACTGACTCTTCAGTAAAAGAGAAGCCAACAGAATTACTGTCTAAAAGGTCAGAATTTGAAAACTACTGTTTCCAGAGGCTCAAATGATTACTTAGCTAAATAAGAACCGAAGTTAAATTCCATATAGGAATTTAATCTAATGATTCTAAGTCTATTTATCGAAAAGTTACTAACTGACTTAGATAAAGAGACATAAGACTCAATTGTAAACTATCATAGAGTGCATAGGTATGAGGTAACATAAACAAACAAGTATACTAAAAAGTTGCAATGACTAGTATGGAGGGATCAACAATATCAGCAAGCAACCCATAAGTGAACGGGAGTCCGGTAACACAATCAGACGACCCGGAATATGACGGACCGAAGCAGAACTTGGTGTACTATAACAAACAGAAGGATTCTTTCCATTAAATTGAATAACGGAAACGAATGAGTGCCTCCCTGGTTCCGGAGATACGCCACTACTGTCGAATTAACGGACAGGATTTGGACATGCGTTTCTGAATAATGTTCATCCAATGACATAAAGCAAGCCTAAAAAAACATTATTCCGTGGAAGATAAGTGCTTGCTTAGAGACTGCGGAACCCAAAGACCCAGGCACTTCGAATCCGTTGGGATCAATATTATATCCCAACCTGTTTGACTGGCAACCGTCATAATTATAAAACTTGGATCCGGCAACTGCAGTGGCACTCTCTGAGTCAACCACCGAATGTTTGCCCCAGTCTGAATCTCTTGCTACACTAGATAGACAAGAGAACGTGTAAATCGAGCGATTCATGGATTGCTGAAAAGTTGCCGTCGAAGAGAAGCTTCTCCGAGAACGAAGCGACTCTGAGAGAGTTCTTCACCTTACTATCCACGCGCGTGGATGTAGCTAGGGCTGCGTCACGTCTAACCAACTCCAAGCAGCCACTGAAGGGTGGAGTTATACGTGAACAAACTACTGCCCTCAAAGGAAATCACAATGAGGATAATATCCCGGAATTCTTTCTCTTGAAGACGTAATGATAACGCCTCAGTAAGGTGGATTACGTATGATAAAGCGTCTAAGTTAAGTCTATTAGACATCATTGTCGTTTCCAACATTGTGGTTGGAAAAGACATAGACGGCGAAAAAGAATATTTCCAGTCTTTAACCACGCTGTCTAGACGCATATGAACTCTCGGTATGGCCTGTTCTGCCAAAATAAATTATTCGTATAAATGATAAAAGGCAGAAATGAGCATTGCGGACAAGAAACTAAACTATCATGCTTGGTAGCAGGCTTATATATATATATATAGCGTCGATAAATAATACACATGTTCTAATGACATTATTGGACTGTGTCGGTAAGTCAGGGACAATGTCCCTGAACCGATCCAAAATTCCGTGTCCAATGACGCTATAAGTCTCTTATCCAACATTGCAGCAATGTAGTCCGAAATAACAATCACTGGAAGATAATGCCGGAAGATATGTATGGCAGCTTCCGATGCTACGAAAGGGAAAACTCGAAAGCTTTCGAATCCCTTTCGCCATCCTGTCGGACCCTATAAAGCGTTCGGTCGTCCGTACCTGATGCAACCACGGACCGCACCGACCCAGCACCGTCAGATAATTCCTGATTCGACCAAGAAACTGTCGATTGCTGGGATGCTGCGAAAAAACTGTGCTAACTCGGATAGCACGTCCATCACTGAGGCCTGTGGAGAAGCGGTCCTACGATGCATTGCCGCTGGAAGCACCGTGATCGTTACCCCGTGCATACTACTAATATGCGAGCGAACGGAGTGTATAGGCCTCGTGTCCCTTGGCTACCGGATGGCGTGACCTGTTCGCCATGGAATCACTGAATGACGAAACTGATCGGATACTCGAGGTCACGTAGCCAATGTGCGGTCGTGTGCACTGCTGTGAGGATGAGGAAGCATTATCGACAGTCTCTCGGACTGTCAATATAACGGAGCGTCCCGAGCGACGGACATATGCTCCGAATGTAAAATATCTGAACCACAACATGCAGTCCCCTATGTTGTTGGACGAGAGAGGGACCTCTCTCGCTCACAGCCCGGACGGACCTGGACAAGCCAGGAACCGGACTAACAGGCTTCCTCCGATCTGTCCTCAATCTGCCGTCACTGGGTGAGTACTAAAGTAATTATAGTGCTCGCATCACCCAAATCTCCTTCCTAGACCGCAACGGACGAACCCGGCAGCCGAACCATTCGATGAATGTACGCTACACCAGGTGAGCTAGCGAATGTCACTCCGTCGATCCTACAAGGGACCTCTTAGGCGATAGACATATTCCATGATCACTTATTGCCGCTAGCTCTTCATTAACTATGACGACAGAGGCACACTTTGAAAGACATCTCCGTAACTTTGCGAACAAGAAACCAGAAATGCTTGGTAATAGCAAGCATATATTAATAAATATATAGCGTCGTTCAATAATTCGAAAGTTTGTGTGACATTATTGGACTATGTCGGAACTGAGGGACGAAGTCCCTGAACCGAACCAAAAATTTCTAAGTCCACCGACGCTATCAGTTTCTTATCCGGCATCGCAGCATTCTGGTCCGACGAAATAACCTGTAGAAGATCAAGTCAGATGACATACACAACAGCATATGTTGTTCCGAAAGGGAAAGCTCGAAATCCTCCGAATCCCTTTCGGTATCCCGTCGGACCGGATGAAATTTTCGGACGTCCGTACCCGCTTCCGCGGAGCGTCCCGACCCAGCATCGTCGGATAAAACATATGCGACAGATTCAGTTGTTGCAGGGATGCTGCGATAAGCTGTGCTATTTAGGAGGCCTGTGCAGTAGCGGTCTTACGATGCATTGCCACCGGAAGTTCCATGTACGTTGACTCCCGCACACTTTCCTATGCGAACGTCCGGAGTCTGCAGGCCTCGTGTCCCTGGCTACCGGATGGTGTGACCTGGTCGCCGATGATTCTCTGACTGGCGAAGCTGACTGGATATCCGAGGTCACGTAGCCAAGAGCGGTCGTGTGCGCTACCATGAGAATGAGGAAGCCTTATTGACAGTCTCTCCGGACTGACTATATGTCGGAGCGTCCCGAGCGACAGACGTATGCTCCGAATGCGAAACATTTTGTACCACAACATCTGGGACCAGATGTTGTTGTACGAGAGAGGGGCCTCTCTCGCTCGCCGTCCGGATGGACCAGAACGAGCTATGAACCGGACTAAAAGGCTTCCTCCGTTCTCCCTCTAATCCGCTGTCACTGGGTGTGCATTTGGTTGATTTATAGTGCTCGCATCACCCCAAAACTCCTTCTAGACCGCAACGGACGAACCCGGCTGCCGAACCATTCGATGAATGGACGCTACACCGGGCGAGCTAGCGGACGTCAAAGGCCGTCGAACCTACTAGGGTCCTCTTAGGCAATTGGCGTATTTACATGAGCACTTTTCCGCTAGCCCTTCATTAATTGTGATGACGGAGGCACACTGTTGGAAGACATCACAGATACATCACCCTAATCTTGATCGTCTGAAATAGAAATTGATAAAGTAGAGTGACCCTGCGGGGAAAGGACCGGAATGTCCAATTCCCCACTAACATACCGTGACATACGCTTCCCATGTTGTCATCGAAATCATCAGATACAGAACAGGAGTTAATGCGACCACACTGACCACATATAAAATGATTATAAAAGTCAGAGGAAGACTTCCTCTTATTACAATTGATCAAAATCCTTTCAATGTGAAAAGAAAACAAAGTCATGGTACTCGCACCAACCCCTGACAATCAAAATACATAATAATAATATGATCCATTAACACAGAAAAAATAATTGAAATCAAAATATTTTGAAAAAATATTTTTTCAGAACAGCCCAAGTTTCTGAAAAGTAACCTTGAGCCCCAATGGATCCCAAGCCTAAGTGTGGACAAAAATTTTAAAAATATTTTAAACAATTTATGCAACACTTACGAACAATATTAATGCATCTAGTTATGATTAAATTAACATCAAGATATTATTTTCAAGAAATCCCCCCCTCACACAGAGGGCTGTTGTAAATGTAAACAATGAGTGTAAAAACACTAAAATAAGACTCCAGGCACCCAGGCCCGAAATCAGTTACCAAAAATACACTATCTGATGCAAAACAGAGACTTCCAGGGAAGAAACTGCAGAACATCAGATGGTAGATGCAGAACACAACGCCTAACCACCTGTAGGTGAAGACGTAAACATGGGGGAAAGAACAGAATTCATTCTGTTATTCAGCTAAAACTCCCAAGAAATTTTAGTAATAATAATTACAGAAACTATGCCAAAAGCATGGGAGAATAGCAAGAGGGGACTTAAAGAAAAGGGAGAGAGGAAAACATTGAAAAATCAGTGTAACTAAATAACAAGAATGACAACAAAATGGCTGCTGCCTCGAAAATAGGTAACTTAACATAATTTCATTAAAAAATTTTAAGTTACAGCCCTGATAATATTCTGTCACACATTTTTCCTCTCCTCCTTCTCTATCCTCCTTAGAATCACCATTTCACTAATATTTATGTGTCTGGCATCATTTAAACTGAGATTTACAAGCACAAAGATCAGTCAGATGTTAACTGATGAAGGGTCAAACTTAGAATTATTAATGGCGCCAATTTCGGAACGTCCTTGACACTGCGCATGCGCAGTAGAGGTGAAGTGTGGAGGGCCATTCAGGACATGTTTTCTTTGGTTTTAGATGCAAATTTTGGGGATTGGGGGGCAAAATTTGTGTTTGGCCCTATATTTTAAGAGTTAGCACCAGCTATGTCTGGGTCATTGGTACAGTATAAAAATATGGGGAACATGAAAAAATGTTTATAAAAATTATAAAGTTACAGCCCTGAACATTTCAAACCACCGTTTCTTCCTTCCTTCATCCAGTTGTGTCCTTGGATCCACCAAATTAACCATTGATTTGTGTCTGGCATTATTAAAACTGAGATTTAAAAGCACAGATGTCAGTTTGTTATCTGACTGAGGGCCAAACAAAGAATGATGTTTGCTCCAATTCCGGTCACTTTCTGATGTCTGTGCATGCGTAGAGAGTAAAGGTATGGAGGGCCCGATAGGACTTTTAATTTTCAGTTTTGCATGAAAATTTTGGGGATTGGGGGGGGGGGGGGGGGGCAAAATTTGTGTTTGGCCATAGATATTTTTGAGTTGGCACCAGAAAGTCTGGGCCATTGGGTTATAGTAGAAAAATATAATTTTTGGCCAAACAAAAAAGTTAAAAAATTTATAGTAATTTATATATTTTTTATACTTACCAATGACCCAGACTTAGCTGGTGCTAACTCTAAAAAATCCAGGGCCAAACACAAATTTTGCCCCCCAATCCCCAAAATTTGCATCCAAAACCAAAAGAAATCATGTCCTATAGGACCTCCATACTTCGCCCCTACTGCGCATGCGCAGTGTCAAGGACGTTCCGAAATTGGCGCCAATTATCATTCTTACTGGCAGTGCCTGGTCAACGCTATGTACTCAGCGGGGAGGTAAGAGTTCCCAACTCCTGGGAGGGCCATCCCCGTCTGGGTCATTGGTAAGTATAAAAAATATATAAATTACTATAAATTTTTTAACATTTTTATACTGTACCAATGACCCAGACTTAGCTGAATAGTAAAAAGGCTGGAGGGCCTAGGACATAGAGGAAAATCCAATAAGCTCAACTATATAATATAGAGGCAACCCCTCAAGGAGAAAAGGAGTATTAGGCTTTACATGTATCTTTCTTATTTTATGTTAAATTAGAAAGATACAATACCCTTCATAATTGAGCACAATAACATTCATGTTCTCTATTAACATCCAGTATAACCCTTTATACTAATTATTTTTAAAGTAAGCCAATAAATAAAGTTAGTCCAGAGAATTGAGACTCTTTATATTCTTTTAAAAGTCTCCGAGGATTGTATATTAACGCCCGTTTGACACTTGACATATACAAATGCTTCACACCGAGCTACACTTTAAAAATATGACATGAATGAATTTTTAACATTAATATTACACTTTAAAACAATCCCGGAAACGACTCAGAAATACTGACTTCGGAGGAGGCATTCCCTTGCTTTTCACTATAAAGCAGGTGACCTAAGGGAACACCCTCCCCCCCCCCCTTCCCCTTGCCCTGGGTCAAATAGCCCAGAGCGAAGAGGGCAGCCGGACGGAGTCACTGCCGGAACAGAAAGCCTGCATAACTATAGTTGCAACTGTTTAGTGGACGACATTCTGAGCAACAGATAACAGACCTAAACAATGCAGGTCTCCAGAAATGGACTCAATATTTCTGAGATAAAAATTCGTGAATGTGGATGGCTGAGACCAATAAGCAGCCTTCATTAAATCTGTAATAGCAATACTATTAGCGTAAGCCCAAGAAGTAGCAAGAGCTCTTACTTCATGAGCCGAAATCTTAAGCACAGACTGCTGAGAAGAAGATAAACTCTCATAAGCAGTATGGATAGTTAATTGAATCCATCTAGCAATAGAATGGACCGAAATGTCCTTTCTATTAGGCATCAGAGACAGAAAGAAACGTTTTCGTCCCTTTCTGATAAACTGAGATCTCTGTTTATAGATACGTAACGCTCTAACAGGACAGAGTAAAGGCCTACGCCCGTCTGAAGACGGAAGAGCCTTAATAACAATAGGTTCCGGATATTTATTAGGAGCCTGATTCTTAGCTAAAAAACTGACATTAGTAGTGAAGGTGATAGTGTTCCCGACACTACGATAGTGAGAATCATCCACCGACAGTGCATGAAGCTCACTGACTCTTCTAGCAGAAGAGAAAGCTAAGAGAAAAGCTGTCTTATAAGATAAGAATTTGAAATCTACTGTCCCAAGAGGTTCAAATGGCTTTTCCTTCAGTTTAAGAAGAACCCAAGCTAAATTCCATTTAGGAATTAACCTAAGAGTTCTGGGTCTATTTATCGAGAAGTTTCTAACCAACTTAGATAAAGAGACATTAGATCCAATTTGTAAACTATCATGATGTGCATAGGTATCAGATAACAAAGACCTATAACCCTTAATAGTAACAGGCTGCAGTTTGATTTCATCAAACAAGTATACTAGAAAGTTTGCAATGTCTGGTATAGAGGGATCAAAAATGTCCACAGAATGATCCCTACACCAACGACGAAAAACCTTCCACTTAGCCGCATAGTTTAGCGAAGAGGAGGTCCTCCTACAGTTAGAAATCGCGTCTACTGCTCGTCCTGTAAAGTGCTTGCCATGCAAGAAGGACCGAACAACAAAAAAACGTGAAGGTTGAGACCTTGCGGGTTGTGATGGAGTTGACGCGATTTCCCCTGCGAAAGAAGATCCTCCCGTGGAGGAAGCTTTCGCGGCAGGTCCCACAACAGACACCTGAGTAGATTTATCCACGGTCTCTGTGGAGACAGAGATGCTACCAACAGAATCTTGCATTGAGATTGTTTTATCTTTAGCAATACTTGCTGAATTAACGGCGCTGGAGGATACGCATATCCTATCATTCCGTCCCAAGGAATCGACAGAGCGTCTACTGCAAATGCTCTTGGATCCGGACACGGAGACACATACGTCTGCAACTGATTGTTGAGATGTGTCGCAAATAAGTCTATCATTGGCCGTTCCCATTGGTAGCAAATCTGATTGAATACTTGTTTGTTGGGAGTCCACTCCGACGGCAACAAGCGACCCTTTCGTGAAAGGGAGTCTGCTAGTACATTCAGACGACCCGGTATGTGACGGACCGAAAGAAGAACCTGATGTTCTAGCGCAAACAGAAGGATTCTTTCCGTTAGATTGAACAATGGAACTGAATGAGAGCCTCCCTGATTCCGTATATACGCCACTACTGTCGTATTGTCGGATAGGATTTGGACATGAGCATTGTGAATAATGTCCATCCAATGACGTAACGCTAGCCAAATTGACATCATTTCCTTGATGTTTATGTGCTTGCCCAGGAATTGCGGATCCCAAAGACCCTGGCATCTCGAATCCGTTGGGATCAATGAAGCACCCCAACCTGTTTGACTGGCATCCGTCATAATGGTAAAACTCAAATCCGGCAACTGCAGCGGAACTCCCTGAGTTAACCACTGAATGTTTGCCCAAGTCTGAATCTCTCGTTTCACTTGATCTGACAAGAGAACGTCTATGTCGAGCGAATGAATTTTCACACTCCAATTCTGAGTCAAGAAAATTTGGAGAGGACGCGTGCGTAACCGCCCCATCGGAATGAGATCCGCAGCGGCTCCGCACAGACCTATCAGTCTCATAAATTCTCTCGCCGTGACTTTGTCTGCGTGCAGACAATAGCGAGCGTAACAACTGACTAATTTCGTTCTGGTTAACGGCAGATGAACGAGATTGTTGTGCGTCTCGAAGCTCATTCCCAGATGTGTGAATGACTTGGACGGCACCAGATCCGACTTCTCCTCGTTTACTATAAAACCGAGATGTCGGAGCAATAGAAGTAGATTCTGAACATCGTTCTGAAGTGTTAACTCGTTGCCGTACCTCTGAAGAATGTCGTCCAGGTAGGCCGACGTTACCGCAGACGAATGAGCTCGGAAATAGATCATTACCGAGTTCATTACCCGAGTGAAAGCCCAGGGTGCTAGATTCAATCCGAAGCACATCGCCCGGAATTGATACACCACTCCTAGGACTGCGAAGCGTAGATACTTTCTGAATGTCGGATGTACCATGACGTGAAAGTACGCATCTTTGAGATCTATGCTCGTTGCATAATCGTTCACCCGAATACTCGCTCTGACCGACCGAATCGTCTCTATATAAAACTTCGGAGCGACGATCAGCTTGTTTATCCCGCTCAAATCTATGACTGGATGGAACGAGCCGTCTGGTTTTGGAACCAGAAACAGATGGCTGTAGAATCCCGGAGTCTCCTGGTTTTCTACGACCTCTACCGCGTTCTTCATTAAAAGAGACTGCACCTCTGATAGTAGAGCGTCTCTTTTCTGCGGATTTGACGGAAGTTGAGTCCATTTTGGACTTCGAGTTAATGGAGGCTTTCGTTTGAAGGATATCTTTAGACCTTCCGAAGTCACCCCTCTCACCCAAGGGTCATCCGGAATCGACGCCCACTCTTGTGAAAAACTCGACAACCTTCCGCCAACCGGTATGCGATAGAGGTTTAAGCCATCACCTCCTGGACCTGCGAGGCCTGCGGTAGGAGAAACCACGTCCTCCACGACCCGCACCTCGTCCCGTCGACCTCGGGGCGTCCGACTGGTTGTCCCGGCCCGAAGGACGTCCCGAACGTGAGTCGCTACCTTGACGGTCTCTTGAATAAGACCAAGAGGACGCACCGGAACCTCTATAGGAACCTCTCTTGGGCACATTAGACCCAGAAGTGCCTGTCTTACTCTTATCTGCCGTGTCCGACTTCTTAGAAGCAGATTTGAACAGCAGAGAATCCGAAGCTTTCTTTGTAAATTTTATCGTAAATTGCAGAAAGCTTGCCGTCAAAGAGGAGTTCTCCGGAGACCGAAGCGACTCTGAGAGAGTTCTTCACCTTAGTATCCACGAGTGTGGATGTAGCTAGGGCTGCGTCACGTCTAACCAACTCCAGGTTTGCCACTGAAAGGGCGGAGTTACACGTGGAATAAGCTACTGCCCTTGAAAGAAGTCTTAAAGAGGATTGTATATCCTGAAATTCTTTCCCTTGAAGGCGCAGTGATAACGCCTTAGTAAGGTGATATGTGTAAGATAAGGCATCTAAACTGGCTCTGTTAGACGAAATAGTTGTTTCCAACACCGCGGTTGGAATAGACGCCGACGACGGTAATGATAACTCTAAGTCTTCCGCCTCGTCGTCCATACGCAGAGGAACTCTCGGGATACCCTGTCCTGCCGTGTCGAATTTATTCCTTGCATTAATGAAAGGCAGGTTGAGAGTATTGGCGGACAAAAAACCTGCTTTCCCCGTTTTGGAAGCAAGTTTGAATATAGGGTCATTCAATAATTCAAATGTTCTTGCAACATTATTGGACTGAGACGGAAACTCGGGAGCGATGTCCCTGAACCGCTCAAAGAAATCAGAGTCCAATGACGCTATAATTCTCTTGTCCGGAACCGCAGCAGTCTGGCCCGACGGAACAACTTGAGGGAGAAAGTGCCGGATGAAGTCCACGGCAGCTTTATGTTGTTCCGAAAGGGATAGCTCCAAGTCATCCGTATCCCCTTCACCATCCGGTCGGACCTCATGATGCTCCCGGTCGTCCGCCCCCGATGCTTCGGCGGAGCGTACCGACCCAGCGCCGTCGGATAATTCCCGATCCGACACCGTTTCTGTAGGCTGCTGGGATGCTGCGATAAGTTGTGCTATCTGCACAAGTACGTCCGACACCGAGGCCTGCGGAGGCGCAGTCTTTCGCTGCTTCGCCGAGGGCAGCTCCGCATCTGATGACTCCCGCATACTTTTCCTATGTGAACGTCCGGAGTCCATCGGCCTCGTGTCCCTGGCTACCGGATGGTGTGACCTGGTCGCCGAAGAATCCCTGATCGGCGAAGCTGGTAAAATATCGGCGGTCACGTAGCCAAGGCCAAGGTGCGGTCGTGTGCGCTGACGAGAGGAAGAAGCCTGAGCAGTCTCCGCGGACTGCCTATACAACGGAGCGTTCCGAGCGACGGACGTATGCTCCGCTTGAGACACATTTTGTACCACAACATCTGGTCCCAGATGTTGTTGTACGAGAGAGGGGCCTCTCTCGCTCGCGGCCCGGCTGGACCTGGACGAGCTAGGAACCGGACTCAAAGGCTTCCTCCGATCTCGCCTACTATCCGCCGTCACTGGGTGTGCACGTTGAATGTTTATAGTGCTCGCATCACCCAACATTTCCTCCTGGACCGCATCAGACGAACCCGGCTGCCGAACCATTCGGTGAATGGACGCTACACCGGGCGAGCTAGGGGACGACATTTGTTTAATCTCCATGAGCACTTTTGCCGCTAGCTCTGTATTCATTTGTGACGACGGAAGCGCACTTGCGGAAGATAACATGGAAACATCACCCTGTTCTTGTTCCTCTGAAATAGAAACTGAGAGAGTAGAGTGACCTTGCGGAGAAAGAGCCGGCATAGCCCTTTCTCCACTAACAACATATCGTGACACACGTTTCCGATGTTTGTCATCCCAATATTGACATATAGAACAGGGATTAGTGCGAGAACACTGACTACAATTAATGCAATGATCATGAAAGTCAGAGGAAGATTTCTTCCTATTACAATTTGAACAATATCCTTTCATTGTGAAAAGTCAACAACAAGTCCTAGTTACTCGCACAAACCCCTGACACAAAGATACATAATAACATGATCCATTAATAATGAAAAAACAATTGCAAATCAAAATAATTTTTGAAAAATATTTTTTCAGCGAAGCCCAAGTTTCTGAAAAGTAACGTTGAGCCCCAATGGATCCGATGGCTAAGTGTGGTCAAAAATTTTAAATTTATATTAAATAATTAATGCAACACTTACGGATAATAAAAATGTATCTTATAGTGAGATAAACTACACCAAAGGCAAACAGCCCCCCTCAAAAGAGACTGTTGCCAATGTAAACAAACAGTGTAAAACACCAGAAAACATGACTCCAGGCACTGACAAAACTGGCCCGAAATCAGTCATCAAAATTACACTCTATCTGATGCAAGACAGAGACTCCCAGGGGAGAATCTGCAGAACATCAGATGGAAGATGCAGAACACAACGTTTATACACCCATGGGTGAAAACGTAACTATGGGGAAAATAACAGAAAACATTCTGTAACCAAGCAACTCTCCCAAGAGAATTTAGAAATGATATTTCTCAAAAATATGCCAAAAGCATGGGAGAATTGCAAGGGGGGACTTAGAAGACCAGGGGAGAGGAAACACTGAATAAGCAGTGCAACTTTTTAGCAAGAATGACAACAAGAGGCCCATGCCTCGAAAATAGGCAACTTAACATAATTTCATAAAAAATTTTAAGTACAGCCCTGATTATTTTTTGTCACTCCTTTTTCCTCTCCTCCTTCTATATCCTCCTTAGAATCACCATTTCTCCAATTATTACGTGTCTGGCATCCTTTAAACTGAGATTTACAAGCACAAAGATCAGAGAGATGTTGACTGATGAAGGGCCAAACAGAGAATGATAATTGGCACCAATTTCGGAACGTCCTTGACACTGCGCATGCGCAGTAGGGGCGAAGTATGGAGGTCCTATAGGACATGATTTCTTTTGGTTTTGGATGCAAATTTTGGGGATTGGGGGGCAAAATTTGTGTTTGGCCCTGGATTTTTTAGAGTTAGCACCAGCTAAGTCTGGGTCATTGGTACAGTATAAAAATATACATTTGGTTCTTGAGCATTTAATTTTTCATATCAATGAGACACGGAGTCTCATTTGTATTTTTTTGTTGTTTGGTAATCAAGAAATATGAAATACATTTTTGTTTAAGTATATTTAATAGCTAGCCTGAATATAAGCAACCTGTCATTTGCATAATGGGGTCCCCAGAGTGTGAATTCATTGATGCTATCCTATACAGTGGGCCAATTTATCCTATAGGTTCATCTTTCTGTTTTGGCTTGAGACCTTGATTCAGACTGAGGTTCACAGAAGATAAATTTTGTGATGCTAACCTGCTGTGCATCACACAATTCACCCTCTGGGGACCTCATTTTGCAGATGACAGTCTGCTTATTTTCAGGCTTGTCTAATATCTATGCACCTTTTTAAAAAAAATAAATAACATCCACATAATGTATAGGTAATTTTCCTTCAGAACAGATAAACTTGCTGCTTACAAAACAAATATAATAAGGCCCCACAAAGTAGATCTTCTGTTTCTCAGGCCATTTTTTGTAAATCTGCATGTGCTCGGACGGTTTTTTATTTCATTTTTTATTTTTGTAATTATTTCTTTGCCATCAAAAGTTCATGTTCTTGGTTTGTTTATGTTTTAGGCCTCATATTTGACAGAATTGCATGGGTGGTGGTGTATTTTGTCCTCAGAGTACAAGAAGGTTTTGCAAAAAAAGCATTCCAAAACCTTGTTGCACTCAAGGGACAAATGTATCAATTTTATTAACTTGGATAAAAGATCAGACATGTACCATTGAATTTTAATATTTTTAAGTTTGCATTGGTTATAAAAAGAAAGCATGCTGTAGCCAAAAGGACCATGTGGGAGGGCCTGAGAAACAGAGCGGAGTTGAGTTTTCATGGCTAATGTAACAGTGGCCAGGAACTCAAAAGCATCACAGTACCTTTGCTAAATAACTAATTTGCAAAAAATCGCAACATCGACGCCGTAGCTGCAACAGGTGGTGCAATCTCACAAAATTCTAAGTTCATCAAGGGCCATTACTCAAAGAAAAATATTTGGAACAACACATGCATTGAACAGTGGCTAGACATCAATAAGATACACTTACATGCCAAATATAAAGTCATTCCATCAAGTATTTCAAAAGTTATTGAGTTTTGAAACTCATTGGTCACAGACAGACCGACATGAAACTCGTTGGTCACAGACATACCGACAGACTGAACAGTGGCGAGACATCAATAAGATACACTTACATGACAAATATAATATCATTCCATCAAGTATTACAAAAGTTATTGAGTTTTGAAACTCATTGGTCACAGACAGACAGACATGAAACTCGTTGGTCACAGACAGACCGACCGACAGACAGACCGACAGACCGACATTGCCACTTATAGAGCTGCTAGTCGCAGCTAAAAATGACTAAGTCAGCCCAATAATTCTGCTGCCGTATATCCGACCGAGCCCATTTTGGAACATGATCAAGACAATTTTCCCAGAAACCCATAATAAACAAGAGGCCCCAGGGGGCCTTGGGTGCTCACCGAATGTTCCATACTGTTAAGACACAAATTTTATCAAAAGCTATTCTTAAGGTTCTACAGAGTAAATCTATACTCTCTGTGGAGCTAAAACATCAACAGGACTGAATGGGACATTGCTGCTGATCAAATATCAAAAGATTTTGCATGATGGTTCTGAAGAAGATTTTTTAAAGAATTTTCCTTGAATTACACAAAGTAAACATTCACACCCTCATAGTGAGGCCCAATATTGATCGAGGGACTCAATTTGAACAAACTTGAATCAGAGTTTAAGATGCTACATACCAAATATCAAAAGATTTTGCCCACTGGTTCGGGAGAAGAAGATTTTTAAAGAATTTTTTCTTAAATTGCACTAAGTGAAAATTCACGGCCCATAGGGAGCCCCACTATTGATCAAGGGATTCGAATTGAACAAACGTGAATCAGACCCATACAAAGATGCTGCATACCAAATATCTAAAGATTCTGCCCACTGGTTCTGGTGAAGAAGATTGTTAAAGATTTTTTTCTTAAATTGCACTAAGTAAAAATTCACACCCTGTAGTGATCCCCAATATTGAACAGGGGATTCAATTTGAACAAACTTGAATCAGACCCATACCAAGATGCTGTATACCAAATATCAAAAGATTCTGCCCATCGGCTCCGGAAAAGAAGATTTTTAAAGAAATTTTCTTAAATTGCATTAAGTAAAAATTCACACCCCTTTAGGGAGCTCCAATATTGATCGAGGGACTCAATTTGAACAAACTTGAATCAGATTGCACCAAGTTGAAATTCAAATTCCCATAATGAGCCTTAATATAAACAAAGGGACTCAATTTGTACAAACTTAAATCAAGCCCATACTAGAATGCCGCATTATTTATTTATTTATTTATTGGTGTTCAAAGGGGGCGCGGTGGCTCAGTTGGTAGAGGTGCAGGCTGCAAGCCGAGAAGTCCTCGGTTCGAATCCCACCTGTGGCAACCGCGTTAAACACCAATAAATAAATAAATAAATTGGTGTTCAAGGTCACATATTTCTGCACAAACAAACAAAACAAATTTCAGGATTTTGGTCCAAAAAGTCCCACCCGGCCCCAAAATTTTCAGTGTAAAAAATTTTTTTTGTCTTAAAATTGACCAAAACACATAAAAAACAAAAAAATAATTTCCGGATTTTGGTCCAAAATTTTCTAAGTCCCACCCAGCCCCCAAATTTTCAGTGTAAACAATTTTTTTGTCTTAAAATTGACTGAAACACATAAAAAACAAAAAAAAAAATTTACGGATTTTGGTCCAAAATTTTCCGAGGTCCCACCATGCCCCCAAATTTTGAGTATAAAATTTTTTTTTTTTGTCTTAAAATTGACCGGAACACATAAAAAACAAAAAAACCAAAAATTTCAGGATTTTGGTCCAAAATTTTCGAAGTCACACCCGGCCCCCAAATTTTCAGTGTAAAAAAAAAAAAATTTTTTGTCTCAAACCTGACCGAAACGCATAAAAAACAAAAACTAGGGACATGGCTTGAACAAACTTGAATCTTACCCTTCTAAGGATGCTGCATACCAAATATCAAAAGCATTCATCTGCTGGATCTGAAGAAGAAGATTTTTAAAGAAAATTCCTCCTTTGGAACTAAGTTATCATTCGGGCTCCCACAGTGAGCCCAAATATGAACCCAGGGACTTGGCTTGAACAAACTTGAATCTCACCCCCTAAGGATGCTGCATGCCAAATATCAAAACATTCTGACTGCTGAATCTGAAGAAGAAGATTTTTAACTCCTAGCACTCTGCCAATTCCATCACTTTCAGGAATGTCTGCCTCGGGACAAAATGGAGAAATTATGTGGTTTTCATAGTGGGTATATTCAAATATCTGTAACTTTTTAATTATTTAAGCTACAGAAATAAATTAAATATAAAACTTGTCCAGTGTACAATGGAGAATAACAATGTGCGATCAATTCTTCTATAAATGCCCACAGATGACGACACTGCCACCTGGTGGTGAAATCAAGAGAAATTTTTTCAACTACTGTAATACCCTATGCAGAAAACTTTTTTATTTTTGAAAATATCGCCCAACACTCAGTGTATAATTTGTTCATTATTAATTTCTGTTTATTTTGGTGTAATTTTTTTTTCTCTAGGGTAAGTAGTTTTCTTTCAGCGGAGGATTAAACAAGATGACCTGTATTTTTAGGGATAATGTTGTTTGTCTCGCCTAGAATGAATTTTTCGCCGAGCCAACAACCAAGGTGAGTAATCAATCTTGAAGACAACTGATAGTATTACCTAACAGAGAAGGGACTTATTTTTCCTGTCAAGCAATACATAATATGTGGAGAGTGAATTATCACTGAAACACTTATGGAGTGGACATTCCACCCAGCTAATAACTGCCAATTCCCATGGTAAGGCATAAGAGGGTCAAGTAAAGTGTCAGCAACTGTACCTCTGGGTTTAACCTGGAGGTCCATCGGCTGAAACTCTGCTTGTCCTCATGTCTTGTGGACTGTCAAGTTTTTAGTTGGGAGTAATTTCCACGCCTTGAGTGTTTTAGCCCTTTACCCAACATGGGAAGCAAACAACACTTGCAAAATAAATTCTGGAGTAACGGAAATCTTTCATTTTTTCTCTCAAAAACATAGGTTATGACCCCTGATTGGAATGAGCTCAAAGAGCTCGTTTCAATGAGCTCAAAGAGCTCTTTCCAATGGGGGGTCATAGGCTATGTTTTTGTGAAAATATTATAAAATTTGAATGACGGTTGTTGTGAATAACGCTGAGCGGTTTCGGCTATTACGTTGGGTAAAGTGTTAATTATAATCCACTTGCCATGTAATGTATGTGTACATGTATGTGCACTAACTTACTTTTATACTGTTTTTACAGGAACCACAGGCCAGCAAAGGAAACACCATTTTAAAAAAAGTTCTTAAATGTTCTGTTCCCATCACAACTGTAACATTTTTTCAACTCAAAATTTTGAAAAAAAGTCAAACATATTTACAAATGCTTTTGAATCGTCTTTCTTTATTCTTTATGCAGTTCTTTGGTACAAGCAATTTTGAAGTTTTGCATGGTATGATACCGTTCAAAACAAGGAACCATGCACATTGGTTTGTCACATCCTTTGCAGATGTACTGGGTTTGGTGTCGACCTCCCGGTGTTCGTTCTGAGCACACCACACAATCGATATGCCTGCTTCCCCCCTTGTCTTATTTTTATTGACGCCTGGGAAATGGCGTGCTACCAGTCTATTTGAAACATCACATAGAAGAGAATTAGTGGCACTCCTAGATTTTTTAATTGATGTGTTGGGCCTTTCATAGTCCTCAAACAGTTGGTGAATTAATTGCATTCGAAGTTTAAATTTATTTATTCTTTTTTCTGGGTGATTAATTTTCCAGAGAATTGTAAAATTTACAAATGTCAGTTCAAGCAGATATACAAACACTTTCTTCCATCATTTTACAGTTTTGTGAGTTGATAAGTAGGTCCAAAGTTTTTGATCTAAAATGTCCACACCACCCATAAACTGGTTATAGGCCTCGATGGCTTTGGGCCTTTTAATTGTACGTCTGTGGTTTTCTGTATGTTTTGTGCGAATTGTTTTGCCCATCACGCGTGAGTTATGAATGCTTGTAACTAATATGACTAATTTTTTGTCCATCCAAGAAATAAAAAGTAGAATGTCATCTTTTATAAAAATGGGGGGATCACCTTTTTTGAGTTGTTTCTTTGCAGTCATGATAGCTGCAGGTGTACCGTGACAGTTTGGCCGTAGAGTGCCACAAGCACCTATTTCAAAAGCAGCCAACTCATCAAATAAATCTGCCGAACTAAAAAAGTTATCCATATACACATGGTAGCCCTTTCCACGAATTGGTTGACACACTTCGGATACAACATCGCGCGTTGTACATTTTTCTCCACTAACTTTTCCAGTATATAGAACCCAGTTAAAACAATAGCCTGTTTTGGATTCACAAGGTGCCCATGCCTTCAATCCCCATTTATGTGGCTTTTTGGGCATATATTGTACTAATGATGCCCTTCCCTTGAAAGAAATGAGTCACTCATCAATGGCCATTTCTCGGGAAGGGGTATATAATATTTGGAATTTTTTGACAAGATAATCAATCACAGGGCGAATTTTCCCTGCCCGGTCAAAGTCTATATCATCCTTTGGGAATGATTCAGAGTTGTCAGATACATGGAAAAACATCCATATTTGAAGGAATCGGTCACAGCTCATTATTTTCCTGAACTTTTTCATTTCTGTGATGGTGTCTGTGGACCAGTACTAATCGTAAGTTGGTAACTTTATTGCACCCATAAAAAGTAAAATTCCAATGAAAGCTTTCATTTCCGACTCGCTTGTGTCAGTCCATGATCGTGCAAGGGAATACCTTTTCAAATTTTCTGGGGGATTGTTTTTCTAAATACTGAAAAGCAAATAAATTTGTTTGCTGTGTGAATAATTTTATTAAGTCATTGTCTATAAATTTTGAAAAAACGTCAACCTCGCGTTCGGAATCGTCACATGTGAACCGCATACCTGTCACTTCATTGAAGTCTTTGAGCCACGAAAAAACAAACGAATCAGAAATGTCAACAACAGGTACGCCGGTACACGTGGCCCTCCAGTCCGACCTTGTTGGACTTTTGGAGTCATTGCCTTCACTATCACTTGATTCGTTGAAATCTGATTCATTTTCTTGATGACGAATGACTGAGTAACCTTCAAAGTCATCTTCACCTGAATCGCTATGCCCCATTATTTCACAGAAATCTAACAGTCCCAATCTGGATGAACAAGATATTGTTTGTTTTCACACGAAACTGGGAAGTCAATTTGGTTTCCTTGAAAATTGCCACTTCCTATTTCTTTATTTGGAAACTAATTTAAAATGCTCAGTATGTCAAAAACTTTCATTGGACACGAGCGAGTCATTCAACTGAAGGACATCCTTTTCGCACATAATAAATTAGCGCACCAGTTTGCCCAGCACAAAAATGGCTCATTATGAATTGAACTTCACGCTGATTGGTTGATTCGCCCTTTGTCAGATAAACAATTATAATGCGAAGTAACTTTAAATAGAAACATGTGACGTTTTTTGTTGGAAACGAATGTTTATCATTGGTCCTATTTAGGAAACCCCTTGGAATATCCTGAACTGCAATATAATTTATTCATATGACGCTTCAACACTGAGCTGTCAGAATGTCGGATTTTCTCCACAACAGTGGTTCACCATTGTGTTACGTATGTCAGATTTTCTTGACATTCGAGTGCTAGGAGTTAAAGAAAAATTCCTCATATTGACTAAGTTATAATTCGGGCTCCCACAGGGAGCCCAAATATGGACCCAGGGACTTGGCTTTAACAAACTTGAATCTCACCCCCCTAAGAATGCTACACACCACATATCAAAACATTCCGACAGCTGGATCTGAAGAAGATGATTTTTTAAGAAAATTCCTCATTTCGAACTAAGTTACAATTCAAGCTCCCACAGTGAGCCCAAATATGGACCTAGGGACATGGTTTGAACAAATTTGAATCTCACCCCTCTAAGGATGCTGCATACCAAATATCAAAAGATTCTAATTGGTAGATCTGAAGAAGAAGATTTTTAAAGAATATTCCTCATACTGCACTAATTTAAACATTTGGGCTCCCATAGAGAGCCCATATATAGACCCAGGGATTTGATTTCAATAAACATGTGAAACAATCTTCCAAAGATGTTATATGTGAAATTTGAAAGCTTTTGGAGCAGTGGTTTAGGAGAAAAGTAGTCTTAAATGTTTTTTTCCCATTACCCACAGTATTAAAAAATTCTGACTCAGCACTTTTTCAAAGTCCCCAAAAAGTACCCTATGATAAAACTGATAGCATTTTTTTTGGACCATTCCATTTTGTTGGACCTAAGGAAGCTTCACACCAAATAAGAATTCTCAGTGCCATGTAGTTTTGGAGATATGGACATTTTCATTTTTTTTTATTTTTATCTCCTGCGGGTCCCATGGGGCGACGGGAACATTTTTTTTTGGCATAAATTAAGTACTTATGACCCAATAAGCACTCATATCAAATTAGATTCAAATCTGCCTCTCGGTCTGGAAAATATAAATTTTGGGCAGGGCAAAAATTCTTGCCTCTCCCATAATGAAGGCAAATATAGCTCCTCGATCTTCTCTTGGACAAATTTGAGTCTACACCTCAAAAGGAAGCTGTACACCAAATATCAAGTCTCTGCTACTGCTGGTTCATGAGAAGATTTTTTAAGATTTATGTACACTTTTTGGGAGTGGCCCTACCGAGGGGCAAGGCAACTTGATTTGAACAAAATCAAAATGCGATGTCATAACAAACTATTATCTCAAATATTAATCAAATTAGTTCAGCGGTTTGGGAGAAGATGCAAACACCATGTTCACGGACGACGAACGGTGAGTGATCACTATAGCTCCCCTGACTGAAAGACAGGCGAGCTAAAAAAACAAGCGACATGATTTGAACAAACTTGAATTTGACAACCCTAGAGATGTTACATACATGTACCAAATATGAAAGGATTCTCACTGGTGGACCTGAAGAAGAAGAATTTTCAAGAAATTTTCTCATATTGCACTAAATTAAACTTTGGGCTTCAATAAAAAGCCCAAATATTAACCCAGGGACCTGATTTGAACAACCATCAATCTAACCCTCCCAGAGGTGTTGTACACCAAATATCAAAAGAATCTGACTTCTGGATCTGAAGGAGATGATTTTAAACGACACTTCCCCATACTGCACTAAGTAAATATTTGGGCTCCCTTGGGGGACCCAAATATTAACCCAGGAACTCGATTTGAACAAATTTGAACCTTACACCTCTAGAGATGTCACGTACTAAATATGAAAGGATTCTCACTAGTTGGTCTGAAAAAGGTGTTTTAAGAAATTTTCTCATATTTGCACCAAGTCAAAATTTGGGCTTCAATAAAGAACTCAAATATTCATCCAGGGATCCCATTTGAACAAACTTGAATCTAACCCCCCTAGAGATGCTGCATACCAAATATCAAAAGAATCTGACTGCTGGATCTGAAGAAGAAGATCTTTAAAGATTATTCCCCATATTGCACCAAGTTAATATTCAGGCTTCCACAGGAAGCCCAAATATTAACCCAGGGACTTGATTTGAACAAATTTGAATCTTACACCTCTAGAGATGTCACATACCAAATATGAAAGGATTCTCACTACCAGGTCTGAAAAAGAAGATTTTTAAAGAAATTTTCCCATATTGCACTAAGTTAAAATTTCGAAGCCAATAAAGAGCCCAAATATTCATCCAGGGATCACATTTGAACAAACTTGAATCTAACCCCCCTAGAGATGCTGCATACCACATATCAAAAGAATCTGACTGGTGGATCTGAAGAAGAAGATTTTTAAAGATTAGTCCCCATATTGCACCAAGTTAATATTCAGGCTCCCAGAGGAGGCCCAAATATTAACTCAGGGACTCAATTTGAACAAACTACAATCTGACCCCTGTAGAGATGTTGTATACTAAGTATCAAAAGAATCTGACCGTTTGATCTGAAGAAAATTTTTAAAGCTTATTCCCTAAGTTAATTATTTGGGCTCCTGTGTTGAGCCCAAATATAAACTGAGGGGCTCGATTTGAACACACTTGTATTTGACCGTCCTATGGATGCTGTATACCAAATATCAAAAGATTTTGATCAGCGGGTCTTTAGAAATTTTTTTTTTCAATTTTTGCAAATATGCTGACTCAGCATTTTTTTTAAACGCCCCTACAGAACACCCTGACACAAATGATGGCCATTTTTTTTAATCCATTCTACTGGTCAAAAGGGTGCTTCATACCAAATAACAGTTCTCTGTTCCATGTAGTTTGGGAAATATGGGCATTTGAATTTTTTTTTATTTTTAGCCCCTGGGGTACCCACAGGGCTATGAAATTTTTTTTTCAGGCATCAATCAAGTACTTTATACCCACTTATACTACATGCCAAATTTGGTTCAAATCGGCCCATCGCTTCTTGAAATAGAAATGGACGCCAAGTGATAGCAATAGCTCACACTAACTTGCAGTCAGGTGAGCTAAAAATGTAAAAATATTCAGGCCTCTAAAGGTTAAATAACTGAAGCTTCCCATACACAGAAAATTACATCCTTAACACCAAATATATGATGCATATGGTACAGAATATTTAACCCTTAAAAGCTTTTATCATATACTTTATAAATAAGGTCCCACAAAGTAGATTTTCTGTTTCTCGGGCCATTTTTTGTAAAATTGCATGTGGGCAGGTGATTTTTTATTTTTTTAAATTATTTCTTTGCCATCAAAACTTTATGTTCTTGGTTTGTTGTAGAACTTATAATCTACACAATAGCATGGGTGGTGGTGTATTTTGTCCTTCGAGTGCAAGAAGGCTTTGCAATGCTAAAGCATTGCAAAGTCTTGTACTCAAGGGACAAATTTATCAATTTTATTAACTTCGGTAAAATGTTAGACATAAACCAGTTAATTTTTATTTTTTTTTAGTTTGCATTGACTATAAAAAGAGAGCATGCAGCAGCCAAAAAGACCATGCAGGAGGGCCAGAGAAACCAATATTTAATTTTTTAGGCCTAACCACATTTGTATTGGCTGGATCTTGTGACTGTACTCAAAAATCCATGCACACCAGTTTTCCAGTGAATATCAACTTTCTAAATATAGCATTTGGAAATCCCCTCTCTGGTTCTATTTCAATCGACATAATCTCTATAACATTGTTTATTTTTATGTTATTCCAGAGCTTGCCTTGAGTCGGGGCTGATCAGCCCAGGCCCCAAGATCAGCCCCGAGGAGCACTTGCTGGGGGCTTTTTTTCAAGCCCCGACATTTTCCACAAAAGAGCACTAACAATAATGGACAAAATGGTAAATCAGCCCCAAAAAGGCCCCGACCTCAATATGTGGAGCACTTTTTTTAGGCCCCAACCATTTTACTCAAGGCGAGCCCTGTTATTCTGCAGATGATAACTATTTTAGTGTTGAATAAAAGTATTTCTGGTTGATATAACTGAACTTTTAACTGACAAATTTATTTATTGGTGTTTAAGGTCACATAATTTTGCACAATGGCTAATCATGACCACATCATGAGTATCAACTCAAGACCAGGGCTGAGCATTAATAAGCCATGTTGTCCATTTTAGAGAGGGTTTGTACCTCCCAACCAATGGTGACTGGGTCCTATTTTACCAGTAAAACAGAGCCTGTTTACCGCAGTGAACAGGCACTGCTTCACTTCCCGAGGTTCCCGCAGGGAAAACTGACAAATAGAAGATTGGGTTTTTTTGAGGATGGTGTATATAATAAAACAATTGGCTGCCTTAACTGGTAGAGTGCTAAATTAGTTTTGGTCATCAAAACTTGTTCACATATCTTTGTCTTGTTTCAATTTATGGGAGAATGCCTAAAGGCACTCTCCTATAAATTGTAACAAGTCCTTACAGGCTAAATCATATCACAACAAAGATAATACGAAGCACATCCTCTGAGTATGAAGCCTTCAAGTTGCAGTACCTTCACCTCAGAGTAAAGCCCAAATATGGGCTTCCAGCACTCAACCAGTTAACAGGCAGCCAAGACTTGACTAGAAATCACATCTAATCCACTGTACATATACAGGCTGTGGTCAGAGGTGAATTTTGGACAATTATCCAGGCTCCTAAGAGTTAAATAAGTATGATTGAACCTTATAAAACAAATTAGGTTTCCATCACTAAAATATCAATAGCAGGGTTCCTACATCCTAGTCAAAATAAATTTAAGGAGTATTCCAGGAGTTTACAAGGAGTCTTATGACAAAGAAAAAATTCTTGCCGATTTAGACACTTAAAAATAGCAGGAAATTTTTCTGAATTTTTTTGATATGGGAGGAAGACTCTTTAATAACCCTTTAATTTACTTGACTACAAAATGAAACTTCCCAAACATCTTTATGACCCATCATCCGAATGAGCTCCAAAAGAATTCATTCCAATGAGGGCTGAAAATTATGTTTTGGGGGCAAAAATTTAAACAAGGAATTTTGAATGACACCTTTTGTAGATAGTGCCACCGGATGTTTTAGTTACATTTGGTAAAGGGTTAATCCTAAAAAAACAGTTTGAAATTTGTCAGAAGTTTGAAATTCTTACTTTCCTAGAAATTTCTAGACATTCTAATGGTGTTTCTTGTATGCCCCATTCTTCAAATTTATCATTTTCAAAGTTTGAAAAGAATTGGCTTCAGATAGTGTAGCTTTTATTGGTTAAAATAAAACCAGTAGACCATGTCATCTTCCTCCACTAGATATCACCCCCCTCCCCCCCCCCCCCCCCCACCCAAAACAAAAAAAAAATGAAAGTGTCAATGACACTGCAGCTCAACTTGTCCAAGAAGGGACTAAACTACTGGCGGTAAACAGAAAGATCCAGTAATGTCAAGTCATTCATTCAAGTTTCTACAAAAAAGACATCACACCAAAGCTACATATGAAATTTGAAAAATGGAATAATGGAATTGCTGACAATTTATATGCAAAATCCAAGATGGCCACTGATGGCCATATTTTTCAACGAAATTCAGAAATATTTGAAAGCTCCCATCCAGACATCACACAAAGCCATATATGAAATTTGGGACTCATCAAGTAAGAGCTGAGGCCTGTAGAGTGTGCTAAAGGAATTGTTGAACAATTTATTTCCAAATCCAAGACGGCCACTGGTGACCATGTTTTTCGATAAAATTCCCAAAAATTTGATACCTCCCATCTAGACACTGCAATAAGGCCACGTATGAAATATGGAACTGATTGGGCGAGAGCTGTCTGTGGCCTGCAGGGTGTGCTAAAGGAATTGTGGATGGACAGACGTACGTACATATGCAGGCCTGGCATTTTCAGGAGAGCGATTTATTCGCCCGCCTACTGCTCACCTTAAAAAAAATTAAGGAGGGCGAAAACTAGCCCTCCTGGCCTTAGAAAATAATGATTACCATAACTGTCTATTCCTAAAACCCACATTTTTCAGATCTCTGCTATGTTAGTGGTCTCTGTAAGACAGCCACACTGTCTCTCCCACACCTCCGGGCCTTGTCGAGGCCCAGAGGTGTGGGAGGGGCAGTGTAGCCATCTCACAGGGACTACCTTGTTAGCAGCAGTAAATAAAATGTACAATGCCGCCTGGGCAGATTTCATTACTAGTAAAGCTTTTGTGAGCTTGGGGAGCGTTAATCACTCCCCTAGGCCATGTAAGGGGAGAGATTTTTAGCCCTCCTACATTTTAAAGAATGTCAGTCCTGCATATGTATGGACATACATACAGATGGGCAGACAACAGATCGCAAACCATCCCAATAGCTCATACTTGATGTTGTCGAGTTGAGCTAAAAATAAATAAATAAAAATATTCAAAGCTATTTGACTTTCAAAATGGAGACATACACAATCTAAACAGAGTTTTGGAAAAACATTCACCATACACAACTTTGTTAATCCTGACACAAAAGACATTACTATTTGGTGGGGTGAAGTTTTTTTATAACATAAATACCTGAAATTTATAACAAAAATGCATGTCCAAATATCTGAGCATCAGATAGCATTGAATAAAGAAGAAAAAAAATTTTCATGGGTTGGGGGAAGATATCCAGTTGGGGGTGGGGGGTGGGGGTGGGGGGGGGGAGATATCCTGTTACACCGGAATAATATTTTTTTTTGCAGAATTTTAATGAAAACAAGATTTTTTTGTTATAAATGGCCTTACTTACCTGTAATATCATTATCTTAAATGTTTACTCCACAACTGAATATATCCTCAATGAATACTGTATGGAAGTGGATACTTGGTTGATGAACATCTGTTGAGCATTGTGATTCACCCAATTATTTGATATTCGAACATCTCATATTGAAATATAATAAACTGATCACACACAAATTTACCATGAACCTGATTTGCAGTTTATTGTAAACCTGTGCATGTCGTCATTTTGTAAGTTGTCAATTCTTCAATGAGGTTCCAGGACATTTGCAGTGCATTTTCAAGGATTTTCAAGATGCTAGAGGATTTATTTATTTATTAAAGTTTAATGACACTTTAACAGCCAGAGTCATATCATGTCAATGACAGTTTTACGGGTGGAGGAAGCCGGTGTACCTGGAGAGAACGACAGAGCAACAATGAGCAGCTGCCAGCTCCCCAACATCGTAACTCCGCACTGCAGCACAGGCAGGGTTAGATTGGTTTAAGATATGCGCACCATCGGCATCATCGTGCCCCCATGTCGACAATCAGGGTTAAGTGCCTTGCCCAAGGACACAATGCAGGGGACACAAAAGATTCCCTTGTTAAAGAGACAAATGGGGGTGACATTGTGAAATGTTATTATTTCTCACTGGACGAGAATTCAAACTGATTTCACATTGTTTCATAGCCAAACAAAATACAGGGGGCATTTTTTACACACTGTAAGTAAACACAAAACTCCATTTAGGAACTGACTCAGTCTTTTGATATAGTTAGTAGTTTGTTTGAAATATAGCATCATGAAATATTTCTATTGATGTCACTTAGTGGTTAACAATTACAAACATTCAGTTAACTGGTAGAGTGCTAGAAGCCCATATTTGGGCTTTATTCTGAAGTGCAAGTAGCACAGTTTGAAGGGTCATATTCAGTGGAGGTGCTTTGTATTATCTTTGAAGCTTATTATACAGTCTGTGAGGGTTTGCCTTGTTAAAATTTATGGGAGAGTGCCCATTCTCATTTCTTTATTAGAGGTTAATGACACATTAAGAGCCAGGGTCATATCATGTCAGTGACAGTTTTACGGGTGGAGGAAGCCGGAGTACCCGGAGAGAACCACCGAGCAATGACAAGCAGCTGTCAGCTCTCCAACATCATAACTCTGAACTTCAGACCGCAGCATAGGCAGGGTTAGATTGGTTGAAGACATGCGCATATTCGACGTGCAGTACGCCTTAGTACACAGTGGCATCGTACCCCCATGTAGGCAATCAGGGTTAAGTGCCTTGCCCAAGGACACAACGTGGGAGCGGGAATCAGTCGCTGAAATGGTCACCTATCCAACTACTAACCGGGCTCGACGTTGCTTAACTTCGGTGATCTGACGAGAACCGGTTATCGCTACGCCACCGCGCCCCCTGGGAGAGTGCCCATAGGCACTCTTCCATAAATTGTAACACGGCAAAGACATGTGAACAAGATTTGATTGTCTAAAATAATTTAGCACTCTACAAGTTAATGAAACCATGTTATACCTCTAAAATGTATCTTGTGAGTCATTTACCTCTTATTTATATGAGTTTAACCCTTTACCCAACAAATCGCCCACATCCGCTCGCGTAATATGCAAATTCAGCAGTTGAAAAAATATTATTTTTCAAAAAATTTCAACAAAACCATATCATGTGACCCCTTGTTGGAACGAGCTCGTCGAGCTCGTTCCAACGAGGGGTCACATGATATGGTTTTGTTGAAATTTTTTGAAAAATTTGAAAAAATGATATTTAAAATAATAAATTTTGATATCGTCTGCGTTGGGTAAAGGGTTAACAACACTTTTGACAGCCAAGGTCACCTCGTGTCGGACTGTCAGAGCCACCGAGCAACAGCGAGTAACTGTCAGACTCCCCAATGTACTAACTTTGCACAAGCAGGGTTAGAATTGGTTGAAGACAAATGCACCGGTGATGTGCAGTACACCTTAGTACAGTGTCACAGTGCCCCCACACAGGCAATCAGGATAAAGTGCCTTGCCCAATGACACAATGCAGTTACACTGGCGGGGATTGAACAGTGGACCTTTCGGTTTGAAGTCCAATGCCGTAACCACTGAGCCACCATGCTCCCATTTACCTCTTAACCTGTTTTGTATTTTTTTTAAATTTCTCATATAATCAAGTCAAGGTTACTACAAAGCAGGCATGGCTTAATTTTAAGAGAATGCAGTTGAGTCTGGCATCAAGAAAGCTTTAAGAGGATCACACTTATTCATGGGGTAAATTTTGTTAACAATACTCAGTAATAAACCTCTACCACAGCTATATACAGTACGTGGAGAGTGTATTATCACCAAATCACCCGCAGAGTGGAGATTCCACCCAAGCAATAATTGCAAATTTGTTGCAAAGCATAACCAGCACAATCAAAGTTTCAGCCAATGGACCTCCAGGTTAAACCCTGGGGGTCCATTGGCTGAAACATTGCTTGTGTTTTTTGTAGATATGTACAAAATTTGAAAGTTATAGCTTGGGTGATAACTCCACTCCACGGGTGATTTAGTTACAATCCACTCTCCACGTACTGTAATGGACTATTTTTTTTCTTGGCAGAAAAATCCATCATTTACAACATGCAAAGGGTTCACAGAGGTATTAACAGAGCTCATTTGAAAAGATACAGTGAGTTAGGTGCTATCTGTGAAATTCCTGTGACAAAGAAGTCAGCAGAGGCAATTTATTGTCAATTGTGTAAAGTTTCATTAGATATCAACATTTTTTACTCAATTAACCATTACTGAGGGGACAATTTTCCAGAATTTCCACAACAGAACAACCTGTAAGTCTAGGGGAATGGCTGTGATTTCTAGTAAATTGCTGGCTATCTCTGTCTGAATGTATCATAAATGGTTTGATGTTTAATTATACAGTGGAGCCCACTTAATTGGATATCTCTTAATTGTATATCCCTGTTAATTGAATATAATTTTCAAACACAAAACCATTTACCATACCTTATGTACAAATTTGATCTGTTAATTGCATATGGGTTGTAGAGTAAACTCCTGTTAATTGTATATAAATTTTTGTAATATGTCGAAAAATTTGCTGTGACACGCACCAAATTCCCCTTATTTATCAACCTTTTTGGCCTCATACATCCAATACAGACATTTATTCTATTATATCTTGCTTGACAGAGCTCTAAGAGCTCTGTCAAACAAGATATAATAGAATAAATGCTCAGTTTACCTTCAGAACGCAGGAAACTGACCAAATCCCTGTTAATTGTATACTCCTGCTAATTGAATAATTTTCACTGGCAAAGTGGATATTCAATTAAGAGGATTCTACTGTATCCCGTAATCAACTGCTCTGATACAAATGTATGTTGAAACTGGAAGTCAATGTATAACTCCAGATTGTCTCCGATATGAATGCGCTTAGTACTCAATTTTTTTTAACTTGTTGCCAACCACCCCCCCCCCCCCCCCCCAAAAAAAAAACAAAAAAAAAAAAACAGCCAAATTTGAAGATAAGGTGCTAATTTCCTTCATTCTAAATGCAAACTTTATAACTCCTCTTCTGGCCCCTTTAACATCACTTCAATCAAAATTGTTATACATTATCTCTTACAATGTATAAAGTACCGTAGTTATATTTCTTCTTTTTTTCAACTCTTATAAACCAGGACAGTTTTCATGAAATAAGCATGACACCACAAGCATTAAGTCCAGTCGCTTGGGAGCAAATTTAAGTCAAGCCTTGGCTGCCTATATATGTTGCCACGACTTGAGTAGAAATCACAGCTATGGGGAGTCTTGAAGACTTTCCAGGAACTGCACATTGGGACATGTGTTCTGAGGCCACATAGTTTGTCACATAGTTTGTCAAAGTCAGAATTTGGACTTGAAGAGTTAAACCTTATATGCCTAATTCAAACATTGATCACTTTTTATGACAACAAAACAGGTGCCTCTGAATGCGGACTTTAGGTAAACTTTATGTTACATTCTACGTTCCCTAGGCCATGTTTTTAGACAAGGTTTGTCTGCCTATATAGGTAGCTAAGACTTGCTAAGAAATGACTGCAAACCCTTTTGATATTGACCTTCAAAGTTTAACAGAAATGTATAAAAATATCCATGCGTTCGAGTGAAGCTCAGGAAAAGTTCAGAAGAGTCAATTAATTTGACATCAGTGGGATGGGAGTGAAAGCTGAAGCAATAATTAATTCACCTATTTCGTCTTTGTTTGTCAGAATCTGTGTCATAGTCCATCGAATACCAGACACAAAAGAAGCTATCATGACTATGATGAATCCAACAAGATGAAACTGTGTGGAATGGTAAGTAAACATGAGTAGACCAGTCGCAATAAATATCACCACAAATACCAAGGATATTCTCTGCAATAATAAATAAGACATGTTAGGCCCCACAAAGTAGATCTTTTGTTTCTCGGGCCATTTTTGTAAAATTGCATGTGAGCCTTTTTTCATTTTTTAATTTGTAATTGTTTCTTTGCCATCAAAAGTTCATGTTCGTGATTTGTTTTATGTTTTAGGCCTCATAATCTACAAAATAGCTTGAATGGTGGTGTATTTCATCGCTTGAGTGCAAGAAGGGTTTGCAGTGCTAAAGCATTGCAAAGCCTTGTTACACTTAAGGGACAAATTTATTACTTTTATGAACTTGGGTAAAATATCACACATAAACCGTTTAAGTTTTATTTTTTCAAGTTTGCGTTGGTTATAAAAAGAAAGCATGCAGCAGCCAAAGAGACCATGTAAGAAGGCTTGAGAAACAGATTTTTAACTTTTAAAGGCCTTAAAACACAAGTTTATATTTGCTCGAACTTCTGCAACACAGACCAGCATTGTTCGCACTGTTCACACTGTCAATTGCCAATGTGCCAACTATACTAAAAAAAAATTCATTTGGCACCCAAAATGTAGCATCCGGCAACAAAATTTGGCATAAAAATATACTTGTGGTAGTACTCAAGGACTCTGTGGTTTATTAATTTGAGTGCATAGTTTTCAATAAAATTGCTACCACACCACACAGGTCGGACAGTATTCATGCCTGTCAAGTAATCTACAAGTAAAATATAATCATGGCTCTTTATTACGGGTGAACTGAATTAAATGTTTATCTATTTAACCCTTAGAACGTGTATGGCTGGTTTTCCAGCCCAGAAACAAGATATGTCATACTTTCATTTAGCAGGATGGCTGCTGAGTTAAAGTGTGTGGTAGACCAATCAATATTTTCAACGTGCATCTCAATAATAGATATGGACACTTCCAATTGCTACCATTGAGCTGACATGGAAGATACCATCAGAGTTTGAAGGATTAATCTCATTCTTATCAAAACATTTCTCTGTTAGGCCACAAAAAGTAGATCTTCTGTTTCTCAGACCATTATTTGTGAAATTGCATGCGTGCAAGCGGTTTTTTATTTTTATTTTTTATTTCAGTAATTACTTCTTTGCCATCAAAAGTTCATGTTCTTGGTTCAAGTTTTAGGCCTCATAATCTACAGAATAGCATGGGTGGTGGTGTATTTCATCCCTTGAGTGCAAGAAGGCTTTGCAATGCTAAAGCATTGCAAAGCCTTCTTGCACTCAAGGGACAAATTCATCAATTTTTTTTAACTTGGGTAAAATATCAGACATAAACCATTTAATTTTTATTTTTTTAAAGTTTAAATTGGTTATAAAAAGAGAGCATGCGGCAGCCAAAATGACCATGCGGGAGGGCCTGAGAAACAGATATTTTATTTCTGTAGGCCTTACTTCATCATGTTTATCTTGCTTAATAATTTTTTTTTTAAATCTGGACTAGTGTTTCTGGAGAAGATGTTTAAAGAATATTTCTCATATTGCACTACATTAAAATTAAGGCTGCAGCAGGGAGCACAAATATGATCAAAGAGATGCTATTTGAACAAACTTAATTTGACCACCCTAACAATGATGTATACCAAACAAAAAAAGATTCTGACCGGTGATTCTGCAGAAGACTTTAACATCTGATAACCATGGTGGCAAGTATGGGCTGCAAAATTTAATTATTACTTAAGTTAATGATTAAAGCCTTATTCAACTGTGGCAAAAAGTATAGGAATCGGTGTACAATACTAGGATCTATAAGTGTGGTGAAATCTCACTGTGATGTTATATTCTTCTAGGCATATTTTCCACCTCCCTATGCATGCTATCACTGAACTGGATCATCAATGCACCGATGGATCATTTAGGACTAGTGAATAACTTATGTTTGGCAATGGCATCTGACATCAGCTGAGTTTAAGCCATTGGCTGATCATCGGTAGAAGTGACTGAACATTGGTTTGTGCCAATAGTTATGGGGAACATCATGTGATCAAAATTGTTCATATTAACAATTGATTCACAACCTAATACAAGCAGTAACAAGCTTAAAAAGTTGCCACTAGGATTGGCAGTAGTGTTGAAAGGATTTGCCGATTATTCAACATTTATAATATCCCACTCCCAGTACAAGTTACACTGACAGCACCCCACCAGTACTGTAAACTGTTGTTTTATTGTCTGATTATACTCTGATATCACTGTCAGTTCATTTGTAAACAATCTAGTTACTCAATTCTTCTTTAATCACTGTCAACAAAGTAGGCAATAACAAATGAACATAAAATACACTCATCAGCCAATTATTTTCACAGTCGAAGCAGTATAACTTCAATCTGTTGAGCTTGTTATTTATGTATGTAAACAATCTAAAAATATAAATTTTATAATAAATTTCCTTTCATATTATACCTACCACAATTGTTTACTACAGGCTTGCACTACAGTGGAAGACCCTAACTCGGATAAAATACTCTCTATTTTAATCTTTCCCAAGAGATGTTGGAAAGAAAAGTGGTGTAAAAAACTCCACGAAAAAATAAGCCAAAACTGGGCTGAGTGCCATCGGCGCACACCCAGTATGGGACACTCTTCCCAAGTACAAATCCATGACTTCCGTTAACCAATGCGCAGTGTGTCATCAATTCATCATTCTTTTGATTCTGCCAACATAGGAGTTATGTGATCAGCGGGGAGGAAGGATTCTTACCCGAATAAGAAGACGGGAGGGCCTCCATGTAAACAATTGTGGTAGGTATAATAAGAAAGGAAATTACTATAAAATTTATATTTCTTATCAACCTACCTTACAATTGTTTACTACAGGCTGAATAGAGAATAGGATGGAGGGAATCACATAACCAACCCACACATAACTCAATTGCACTGGAACCGTGGACAGAGGAAGAGATCCCTAGGCCTATTAAACCATAGCATCACAAACATTAGTAAAAGACAATGAAAGATGGTGAAGTGTGACACATAGACAGAAAGGGCAGTAACATCACAGAGCTGGAACTGACCCTGTAAAAAACTGAATGGCTGGGATAGACATCAGCCTGAGCCGAAGAAAGAAGGCCCGTAGGTCAAAGTCCTCTGTCGGCTTCTGCAACTGTCACAGATAAAAGGAGAATGTAGCATTTCTCCAGTAGGCTGCCAGTATAACATCCGACAACATGACCGAGTTATTAAAAGAGGAAGACAATGCACGCACCTCATGGAAGAAAAAACGATTGGTAATACAATCACCAGTAGCTAGCTGAGCGGAAGCTGCACGAATAGCAAGACAAATCCATCGAGAAATGGATGCAGGAGAGATCTGGCATGTGAGAAAACGCATATCCATCCAGGATAAAGGCGTGAACGACCCCCAAGCAGAGCAGCACCCAAGAAAATGTCCATCTTGGAGTAAACTGCAAAGTCCTAGGCCTTTTCAAGGAAAAGAGCTGAACAAGCTTGGAGAGGCAAGGATGAGTGTTGAAACAATGCGGTACCACATATGAAAAAGGACTCCGAAGCATGGACTTGTACCCATTGCTGGAGACACCCAGAAACAAACATATACCAGAAACTCCACAAGCAGTGTGATCGAAGGAGTGACAGAAGCAACAGAGTGATCGCACACCATCGACAGAAGAACCTTCTACTTAGCCAGAGGCTAAACCAGTGGAGTGAGTGCCTACTTGAAGAAGAAAAGCAACTCCACCGCTTGTCTTGTAAAAACCACTATGGAGGAGACAGGTCCCGATAAAAGACATGCGCGAAGGCACAATGAAGTCGGGTCAACTTGAAACCTCCTCAAGCGACTTTGGCAAAGAAAGTCGCGACGTAGAGGGGGACATGCCGGAACTGCCACTAACAGAGAGCGGAGCAGTTTGATCCACACCCACCGGGGCGACAGGGGTGTGATCGAAAGGATTCAATGACTGCAGGTTCATATCTGGGCTAGAACCTGGGGTGGAATCAGAACCAGCAGGAAGGCGTAGCCGACAAGACCGTCCCAAAGGAGGGCCAGAGTGTCCACGGCGAAAGCCAGAGCATCTGGACATGGGGAGACGAAAGTATCCACCTGATGGTTCCAACGAGTTGCAAAGAGATCGATGGAACACCACCATGTGGAGCATCCACTCGGTGGAAAAGAACCTGGCTGGTTGGGACAGGGTGTCGGATAGGACGTTCAGACGACCGAAAATGTGACGAACAACCATGCCGGTGTTGACATCCTGAACAAGCAGCAGAAGATCCCGAGCCAATTCGTACATTGGAACCGAGTGCGTGCCGCCCTGGTTCCGAATGAAGCAACCATTGTCGAATTGTTGTACAACAGAAGGGCCTGATGATGCGACAGGTGAGGGATCCACTGCCTGAATCTCAGAAGAAAGGTTAGAAGCTCCTTCTGGTTGATGTGTAGAGATGTCCGATCCTGGTCCCACATCCTGTGAAGGGAAAGACCTAGAGGATCCAACGTCGCATCCCATCTGAGATCGCTGGCATCTGTCGTCAGAATGCCATCGGATGTGGGTAAGTCCAACAGGATACCCTGCGTGATCCACGGAACATTCGTCCAGTGGAGAAGGTGAGGATAAAGAGATTCTGGAACTGAAGATTCAGATCCAGAGAATCGACATTCGGCCTCCAATGACTGAGCAGAAAGTGTTGGAGAGGTCTGACACGCAGTCGACCTGGAGGAATGAGATCCGTCACCGAACCACAGAGACTGAGCAGCTGGAGAATACCCTGTGCTGTTGCGGAAGTGGACTGGGACAGAGTCAGAGCAAAAGCTGATAGAATCACAGCCCTGGCCTGGGGAACCGTCACCGTAGTGAACTGAGTGTGGAAGGCCATCCCCAGATGACAAAACGATGGTGAAGGGACCAGATCCGACTTCTCCTCGTTGACTCTGAATCCTAGCGATGTGAGCAAGCTCAACAGAGTGTCGACATCCAACTCCAGTAAGGCAGCATTGGAATGCCTCTGGAGGATATCGACTAGATATGCCGAAGTACTCACCCTGGACTGTGTGCGATGGAAGCCTATCACATGCGACATCAGTCAAGTGAAGGTCCAAGGAGCCAGGTTGAGGCCGAAAGGCATGGGCTTCAACTGGTAAACTCACCCCAGAAAAGCGAACCTGAGATACTTCCACGACACCCGATGAATCGGGACGTCAAAGTAAGCATCTCGCAGGTCGATGCTGGAAGCGAAAACTTCCTGGTGAATGGAACAGCGGACCAACCTGAAAGTCTCCATGCTTAACTTGGGAGCAATGATAGACTGGTTCAGGATACTCAGATCGAAACCGGTTGGAGTCGGCCATCCTTCTTCGACACCATTAACAGGCGGGAATAAAACCCCACTGACTGAATGTTCTTGAGGACCTCGAATGCCCCCTTGGTCAGGAGATTGTCTATCTCCATGGACAAAAGCTCCTGATGTAAAACGTCTGAAGGAACTCTGGTTGGAAGAGGCACTCTGGACAGAGTGGGGTGCCTTCGGAAGGATATTTGCAGCCCGGACCAAACAACATCTAACACCCAAGGATCGGATGTGATGGTGGCCCAACGGTCTGCGAACTCTGCTATCTTTCCTCCAACCTGGGACGAATCGAGGTTAGGACCTTCAGTTCGAGCCCCGACGAGGCCCACGAGAGGAGAAACCACCTCCTCTATTGAATGAAGAATCCTGAGACTTCCCACTAGCCTGCCGACGCTTACCCTTACCCCGAAAGAAGTAAAAGTGGAGGCAGAAGGATCAGCCCTTTGCTTCACAGAGGAAGCAGAAGGGTACTTGTTAGGCTTTGAACAGTCCCTGCCTCCCCTAGAAGGCTGATCAAGCTGACGAAGCAGCAGCTGATCTTTGGAATGATGTAGGGCGTCATCCGGACCGTCGACAAGGAACCCATGGAACAGTAGCAGTCCTGCCAAAGAAGCGGATTGAAGAGCAGCGCACTGCCCCCAGGAAGGGATCGGCCTGTGTCCAGCACAGAGTTGCTTTGAACTAGTTCCAAAGTAGCCGTAACACAGGCATGCATGTGAGTAAAATGCATGAGCGTCTTGGACAGCACACGCAAAGAAGCCTGTACATCGTAAAACCTATCTGGAGGCAGATAAGCAGCTAAGGCAGAGACAACGTGATCGGAGAGAGAAAGCATACCCAGCATTCCACCCGATCAGCCCAACATGGACTCCAGAGTCATCATAGGAATGACAGCAGACTTGGGCTTGGAAAGCCCGAGGGAATTGGAGTCCTGATCCAAAACCATCAAAGTCTGGCAGACTGACGGATTGGCGAAATCGTAGTAACGATAACGCACCGGAGGCAAAAAGGTGTCAACCCTGGTGAAGAACGGATCCTTCATAGCCTTGGAACTCAGTTTCGAATCCAAGGCTGAAAATGCTTCAACCACCTGTACTGACTGGCACGGTCAAAGACGCCCAGAAGCAGGTTGCTCCACAGGCTGTAGGTGCGCGACCGAAGACCGCGGCCTGGCTGACACTCTCGGCTGGTCTGATGGTTTGAGATTTGGAAGGAACCCAAACACAAAGTCAAGAGCTGCCCCCAAGTCAGAAGACTGCGGCTCTCGACATCAAGGATGTCTGACTCCTCCCTGGAGTTGGAAGACACATAGCCCATCATGGGCAAACCAGCCAACACCAATGGTGTAGGAACACCAGGGGGATCAGAAAGTGGCCTGTTTCCAATCCCGGGAGGTGGTGCCATAAGGGGTGCCTGGAAACCACTCACTGCCTGGAAGCAACAGGAAGGCTCTTGGAAAGAACCTGAGTGAGTAAGGAGAGGGCCTCCCTAAGCTCACTGCCCGTACCAGCCGGTTCGACATGGGGACGAACCAGCAAAGTGGCTTCACACCTGACCCTCTTATCCAGCGAAGGGTATCCTCCAATACACCCGAAGCGGGGCGACAGACGGCAGCCGAAACATCTGAGGGCAGACGTGTATAGGGGTACGACACACCCCGAGGATCAACATAGCGGGAACTCAGGAGAGTTGCCGCGGACCTCTGCAGGGCAGAAGGTCCAGGCTGCACAGAAGGCATTGGTCCTGCAAAACTGGCCGTGTGACCAGAATGACAGCGGTCCCTCCCCCCATGGGTGCAGGAGGAACTGCACATCCCCCCACGGAGAGGGTATAACTCACACCAGACGTCGAACCGGGGGGGGGTAGGGGGGGGGGACCTGAAATGACAGCGTTTCACACCACCCACGGGTGCGGGAGAAACAGCCACAAAAACGCAACAAGGCGAGAGCAAAAGAAATTGCCCTAAAGGAACCGAACTGGAAATAACAGAGGTGAGAGCAGTAGAAAAAAAAGGTGAACTCAACAGATACAGAAAGTAGAAGAATACCCTCAACTACGAGAGAAGGTGGCAGAAAAAAAAACGGTGGGTACATGACAGAACCCAGACGGCTGACAGGGACCAAAAAAACCTCAGAAATTCAGCCCTCAACAGAGTGAAGAAATCCTCTCCAGACAATCCCTCATTGACACCTAACTCCAATAACAATTAAATTTATCAACCAAAATATTTCACTGTTGAACAGCGTTGACACGATGTCGAAAAAAACATTCGCGAAAACGCAATAATAAACAATGAGAATGTGGTTGAAAAAATTAACGAGGATATATAAAACACAGTCCTGTTATTATACGATCTTCAGATCCATAATCCAGTCACAGAAAAACCATTATTGACAAGTTGAATTATCACTGTTTCGTAGCATAATGGACACACATCCTCCACGTGTTCGGATAAACAAAAGAATGATGAATTGATGACGCACTGCACATTGGTTAACGGAAGTCGTGGATTTGTACTTGGGAAGAGCGTCCCATACTGGGTGTGCGCCGATGGTGCTCGGTACAGTTTTGGCTTATTTTTTCGTGGTGTTTTTTACACCACTTTTCTTTCCCACATCTCTTGGGAAAGATTAAAATAGAGAGTATTTTATCCAAGTTAGGGTCTTCCACTGTAGTGCAAGCCTGTAGTAAACAATTGTAAGGTAGATTGATAAGACATATGTTATTTAATTGCCCTTTGATATATTTTATTCAATTTCATCTTGAAAATAAATTTAAATGGAGATGGAATTTAAAATAGTACGAGCGTAAGTCACCTATTTTTGCACTGATCAAAGATGCTGCGCTGTTTACATGTTTCCGCTGATGTCATATTTTTATTTTGATACACACAGTGACTCACTCTTGATGTCAACAAACATATCAAGCTGACTGTACTGTAAAAGTAACCCTATTCTAGGGCTGCACGGTATATCGATAAACCGATATATACCGGTATTCAAACCAATATCGATTGAATACCGGTGTAATTACAGAAATATCGGTTTATCGTCATTATTTATTTACCCTCAATTTAATTTAAAAGATGTCTTGAGTTTTTTAACTGTAGCTCCGAATGAATAATATTATCCCTTTATCCAAGAAATCGTCTGCTTAAGCCCTCGTAATATACAAATTCAGCAGTTGAAAAAATAATTTTCAAAAGTTCAACAAAACTATATCATGTGACGCCTCATTGGAACGAGCTCATTGAGCCCGTTCCAATGAGGGGCCACATGATATAGTTTTGTTGAAATCTTTGGTTAAAATCTGATAAACTAATTTTGAAAATAATAAATTTTGATATCATCTGCGTTGGGTAATGGTTTTTCGAACTGCATCATCAAGGCATGCTAATTCGTTCCGACTGTGATGCCTTGAGTCTCGATTGTGGTACTTGTGTTCATATATCTGTACAGTTTTCGATATACCGGTATACCGCGGTATTTTTTTGAATACCGATACCGGTATTCAGTTTTGAATATCGTGCAGCCCTACTCTATTCTATGTGTTCTTGAACATACTACTCCTTTTGGTTGTGACTTCTGACAATGCCAATCACAATCGGCCAATTGTTCACTCAACTAATTGGCAAGCAGATGACGGTTGCATATCCTTATAGGTTAACCCTTTACCCAACACAGCAATTTAAGGAAATATATAGAATCTCATATTTTAGGAAAATTCTCGTCGGCCCATCTCAGTGGAACCTTGCAAATATGGATATCATTGGAACCGGCTTATTCAGCCGGTTCCAATGATATCAATATTTGCAAAGATTTGTAGAGAAACAGTCAAGATATATCATACTGCAATAACCTTTCATAGGCTATTTTTGGGGCGCTTTGGGGCGATTTGTTGGGTAAAGGGTTAATCACTACTTGGGATGGTAAGTACTGTAATCTGTATGAATTATTTTTAACCTGAATGGCCATTTTATCCTCTTTAGTCCTTACTCACCTAAAATTACCAGCTCTCAAAGTGTGAAATCTTACATATATACTCTCCCAAAAAAGAAAGTGTGCATGCTAAAAAATAACAATAAAAAAAGATATATATCATTTTCATTCATGAAAATTGTATTCAATCACAGATGAATCAATTTGTGATCAACACGAGAAATTTCATTACGCTACGACAAATACTCTTGGTGCCATGGAGAGTCAAAGACACTAAGGGTCAAACACAAAAGTCACACACTCAATATCTGGTATGACCTCCGTCTGCATCGACTACTGCTGTGCATCTACGCCTCATGGAAGCGAACAAGTTAGCATGGAAGTGGGTTAGGGTAGGGTTAGGTTAGGGTTAGGTAGGGTTAGTTTAGGTAGGGTTAGGATTAGGGTAGGGTTAGAGTTAGGTTAGGGTTAGGTTAGGTTAGGTTAGGTTAGGGTTAGGATAGGGTTGGGGTTAGGTTAGGCTAACCCTAACCCTAACCCTACTCTACACCACTGCAGTCGAGCACGACGATGACGTAACGTCAAAATCGGACGAATTGCAGGTCTTCGAGGACGTAAGCCGTATTCTCCCAGCTGGTTGATTACTGTTTGAGGATGTATCCGTCTCAGGTTAGGGATGTTCCTGGCTGTCGTTGTTGCCGTTTGTTGCCGGTTCCGGAGATGGACGACACGGATATACCAATCTTGTGCAGGGGTGGTAACTCGGGGTCTCCCTCGAACGTCATCATGTTGTGCATGTCGATGGACTAGCCTGTCTACAGTGTTACTGTGGCAGTTCAAATGCTGGGCAACCTCTCTGTGTGTTCTGCCAGCTCTAATCATACCCAGGGCAAGGAGACATTGATTCATTGTCAATCTTGGCATGCTAATGTGGAGTCGTTTTAACAGCAGCGCAAGTTTGAATGTGAACGATAGGAAGGCCTTACTTTAGTGTTTAAATACCCAAGGATTCACACTGCTGCATGAATTTTCATACTCTCCACGTGCAAAACATGCCTTTTCACAAACGTGCAGCACGTCATTTAACGTTAATGCAATTTTAACGGGGAAAGCTGTTTTTGTGTTCAATATAACTTATTCATGAACAGGTTAACACTCTTTACACCTACAAAATTATTTTTTTGGAGTTTGATCAATTTCTGCAATGCACACTTTCTTTTTTGGGCGAGTATATATCTCCATGAATAATCTAAAAATATCTGCTCAGATGTAAGGAAATGGTGGTTTTTGGACCCTAGAATTCAAAATGGAAGGGACAACCCTTCATTGACCCATGACATCCTCATTTACTTTTTCTGTGGTGGAAACACTATTTTTTGTCCATTACCTTTGAGTTCTAGCTTCCCATCAGCAAAATTTGATAAAGAAAAAAAAATTCACAGTATCAGAATCGCATTTTTTAAAGACAGAGCATTGTTATATTGAAGTCACGAGATATGTTTTCAAAGAAATAGGCAAAAAATCTGGTGAAACTGTGAAGCAGTCTTAGGATAACCTAGACCAATTTGAAATTGAATGGTTAATACTATGTTATCAACATACTCATATCATACTCACACATTTCTCTAGTTTAAATAAAAGTGAAAAACCTAAAATGAATATCACAGTCGATGACTTGCACATGGTGTACCTGTAAAGAAAAAAATCACATTTTGAGTAAATTACTTCTTTCTTAATCAAATCCGTTCTAAAATGTTTAGGGCTAAAAATTTGTTCTGTATTACTTTTCCCATTTCCTAAACTTTTGACACATCATTATGTAATACTTCACTTAACCTTTTACCCAACATAATGGTCATAACCAGCCAGTGCTATTCACATAAATCATCATTCAATTTTCATTATTTTTTCATTTTTTGTCAATTCAATTCACCTTTATTCACAGTATATCAATTACATATAAAGTACAGTAGGAAAATTAAACAATTCATTTTAACATACTTTGATATACTGCAAGGAAGCGACATAGCAATGTTAGCTGTCTTCCTGTCGCCCCTTGTAAAAATAGAAGAATTTCTCGACAGCAGATCGTGCATTCGAAAATAGTTTTCAAGTTGAGCAATTTTGTATTATTTACAAAATGACTGAGCATATAAGGATCACAGTTATTGAAGAGATATTGGATAGACCGAGAATACCTGATTATAGCGACTTGACTGTGTATCATACAAAGTATAGTTCCACGACGTACTGAGTCAAAGAATGTTATATATGGAACATGACTACGACCACCATCTATTCCAAAAGTTTTTAAATGCACCCAGGTCTTGATAGCCAAAATCCTTTTTGAAGAGATCTCGGGTTTCGGGCCCTGTCTTACACATGTTGTTGTAACTGTTCTTAATTTAGTAGTCATGTACACCAAAGAACAAAAAATAACTGAAACAGCAAGGAGTAAGTGGAGAACACACCACGATAGCATCGGCAATTGATCACGTCGCTTGGCTGCACCTAGAGGGTAAAGAGGCTGCTCCAGAGAGAGTGAAGTGTTTATGTTAATTTTAAGCACTGTACTGGGCTGAACTGAACCGAAATAAAGTAAAGTAAAGGGGAACGGGATCATGGCATCAACAGACATAATTTTTATTTTATATTTTATATTTTTATTTTCATATCTGGTAATTAAACACAGTCAGGACAGTTTCTAAAGTTACAGCGTGCAATCTCTGAATATCTGTCGAGGGATAAGGCCGTCAGTTTCTTTTTAAACTGCGGCCTGGTTAAGTTCTGTGTATTCTGGTCGATTGTATTCCATAATCTGGGGAACGTATGAAAAGGGAGGTCTGATGAAAACTTTGTCCTCGGCTTAGGAAGTTGCAATTTACCGGTCTGCCTGGTCGTCATGCCTGTTGGATTTATATATTGCTGGAACATGTTATTAAATCATACAGGTAATCTGTTCTTCTGCCAGTCATGCATAAACAACAGAACTTGGGTTTTGTAAAGGTCATTAAATTTAAGAACTTTGAGGGTTTTAAAAAGAGGGTCGGTATGTGATATTCTTCTTTTCTTACTAATAATTCGAATCGCTTTTTTCTGCAACATGAAGAGTTTTCTTGTAGACGGTGAATGACCCCAAACTTGGATTCCATATAGAAAATGACTGTGGATTAACGAGAAGTACAAGATCTTCAGGGCATTTAACGGCAGCATATTTTTTGCCCTGTTGATGGCATATATAGCCCTTGACACTTTTGAGCAAACAATTGAGATATGGTGATTGAAGGTTAAATTTTCATCTACGTGGACTCCAAGAAATTTTGCTACTTTTTCATTACACTGGCTGCCGATACGCTCCAGATGCATATCACCTAATCTTAACCTTCTATCATCTACTTGACACGAATCATTGGGGGGATGTAGCATGATGAATTTAGTTTTTGATGCATTAATTACTAATTTATTGGCAGCACACCATTGCTGGACTTATTAGCTCTTTATTTGTATTGTTAAAAAGTGTATCTAAGTTATTACTGGACCTAAAAGCTGTTGTATCATCCTCAAATGACAAAATATCAAGGATGGTACAGTTTGATAAGTCATTAATATAGATGAGAAATAAAATTGGTTCAAGAATAAACCCTTGTGGAACGCCAGTTGAGATTGGTTGTAAATCTGAGGCGATATGTTGAAATTGTACATACTGGCTTCTATGGGTGAGATAATCCTTAAACCATAGGTTTGCTTGACCCCTAATCCCATAGTGTTGTAGCTTATTTACTAGTATCGCATGATCAATTGTATCAAAGGCTTTCGAAAAATCTAGGAATACAGTCAAAGTAGGGTCTTTGGTCGTTTGGTCGTTCATCTTAGCCACATTATTTAAAAGATGGAGAATTGGGTGAAAACTTGAGTGTCCATTTCTAAACCAGAATTGATATGGGCATAAGATTTCATGGGTATTAAGGTAACTTGTAAGTCGTGTATACATTATTTTTTCTAGGATCTTTGAAAAAGCTGGTAGGATGCTAACAGGTCTATAATTGTTAAAAATATATTTGTCACCAGATTTATAAATAGGTATAACTTTGGCTATCTTCATTTTGTTGGGAACAATGCCCGAAGAAAAGGAAAGATTAATAATATGGGTTAATGGTTCAGCCACTTGATATATTATGTCTTTCAACAGTTTAGAAGTTACATTATTGCAATCTTGACTTGTTTTGGGTAGGAAAGAGTTAACAGTAAGGATCACTTCTTGTTTGTTTGAGGGCGAAATGAAAAAAGAGTCACTGTTGCTGATATCCTTCAGATATTCTGTATGTTGCTGACAAGATGAGGGTACTTGGTTATTTAGCTTTTTTCCTATTTCAATAAAAAATTGATTAAATTTGTTGGCAATGACGTTAGGATTGTCAACTCGGATATCATTATCCATGAAAAATAAGGGAGCTGCATGGCCATATTGGGACTTACTAATTGCCTTACGTAATATATCCCAAGACTTTTTGAGATTGTTTTTGTTCCACTCAAGAATCCTCTCATAGTAGGTGGCCTTTGCTATACGTATTAGTTTGTTATAGAGTTTACAGTATCTTTTATATTGTTCTATATTAGCTGATATAGGGGATTTCAGTTTTTTTACATAGAGGCGCCGTTTATTTATAGATGATTGGATTAGTCCCGAGGTCATCCAGGGCTCTCTCTTGACGAATCTCTTGGGAGTCACCGTCATTTTCAAGGGAAATGCTCGGTTAAAACAGCTATCGAAATGAGAAAGAAATGCATCATAAGCATTGTTTGGACACGTACAGCCGAATACATCACCAAAGTCACAATCATGTAAGAGAGTCTTAAAATAATCAACATTTTCCTTTTTAAAGGATCGTTTAAAGCTCGTTTCTTTGTGTTGTTTGTGATTAGGTGCATTTTCTATGTAAAATGTAGCAAAATGATCACTCACGTCCGTGATTAAAATGCCAGCTGAATAATCGCTGACGTTATTATGAAATATATGATCTATTAATGTCGCCGATGTGTCTGCGAGTCTTGTCGGCCTGGTGATAATGGGCATAAAACCGGCACTATACATAAGGTCTACGTACTGGTTTGTTTTATTGTGGCTTCCAAATTTTAGAAGGTTTATGTTGAAGTCTCCCATGATGTACACGCTCTTATTTTCCTGGTTCAGTTTTTCAGTGAGTTTTAATAGTGTGGATAAAAACAGATCAAGGTCTGCTTTGGGTGCTGTGTTGGGCCGGTAGATTACACCAATTATATTTTTGGACTTTGAAGATGTTTCTATGAACAAAGATTCAAATACATGCGGGACAAAAAGTGACAAGTCTTCCCTAATTTGGAAGTTGACGTTATTTTTAACGAGTAAACCTACCCCACCCCTACCGTCATCATCAACGGGTCTGCAGCGAGTCATTAAAGGATGATAACCTTCGAATTCATAGGCAATATTGTCATGAACAAAGAACGTTTCCGTCAGGCCCATGTAATCAAAAAGATTGTCATTGACCTGTATATCACAGAGCAGATTACGAAATTTGTCCCAGTTGGCATTAATGCTTCTACAATTTAGATTCAATAAAGTAAATTTATTGTTATTTAATGGCAGGAGTTCTTTGAAACATTCTGTGGAATAATAATCACAACTCTGGTTTTCAATCAGAAAAGGGGAGCATGGCGAATCGTCGTTGTTGTTGCCAATGGTGTTGTTGTAAGTTGCAATAAAATCATACGCATCTTCACTCTGAACCTCATCGAGGCTTACTGAGTTAGCCATGGTCTAACTGATAATCAATTGTAGATTTGGTTTCTGCTGGATCCATTGACAGATAATTGCTTGGGATTTTGTGTTTAAACGTAAGAATAAAGTGCTTAATCTTGAGACATAAATGAGTGAATAGAGATCTGCTGTCGAGAATAATTACAGGTGTGTAACCTGTAGGAAACATTGATATAATTAGTGAACAATTTCCCTAATGTGTTTTATTATTATTGTTATTATTATGAGCTGGTGGTTCACAGCATTGTACTAAGACCTTAAGTCGCGTTCAGAACTGTAAACTTCAACTCGTGTTGGTCCATGTGGTGGTGAGGTTTCAGCAGTAGTCTGATTACACATGTTTTGTGAGGCTGATCAAAATGACATTGTAGCTGATTCCTTTGTTTATTATATTTATATATTGGGCACAATGTGCCGTATTAAACATTTGACTGCGCAGCGAAAAATGTGAGTCAATTCTCAAGTCAAGATAATAAATATAGTTCTTCGACATACAGTATTCATTTGGTTTGGATAAGAAATCAGCAATACTAACAGAGAAGCGGATTTAATTCCTAGTCGTTCATTTACTTTTAAAGAACTTTTGTTTGCACGCTTTATCTAAATCAGGTCAAAGCGGTTATTGCAGTATAACTCGATGTTCACAGATCCAAACCAGTAATACAACATTTACCCTGACACACTTTTGTGTTAAGGCGTGAGGTATAATGGTTTGATTCATGTTTTGTCTTGTGATAACAGATTGCTATTCCTGTAGTTTAAATTAATTAAAAAAAACCATGTTCGCTTGATAACTTCTTTTTTGTTGATAATTTGTAGAAATAGAACAATTTCAATTTATTTCCTGAAAGTGGCATAAATGCAGACCTTCAGTATTCAAATTACTGAGCCTTTTTTCAGAATAAATCTCAGATATTTGATATTCATCTGTTGGTGTTTATGGTTCCTTTCTGCAGCCAATGAAAGGTTTATGTTTTGTCTTGTTACAATCCATAGGCTAGTCCCATTTGGCACTCTCCCAAAATTTGTAACAAAACAAACCCCTAGAGATATAATACTTTCAGCCTTCTAACTACGGGCCATGGAGTTCAGAGTTGAGCCCAAGTATTTAATATTTATTTGGTAGTGCTATTAAGGTCACTTCTTTTTACTGTTAATATGTAGTACAACTACAGAACCTCAGCCATAAAAGTACAACTACAACATTTTTAGCCTTCAAATTGCTGAAGCCTTTAGTGCAAAATGAACCCCTAGATAATAATTTCTCTCTGATGATGAAATGGAGTACAACAATACAACAATTAGCCTTCAAATAGCTGTCCCTAGAGTTAGGATCCACTGTAGCCGTCTCTCACACAATTGTAACAAGGAACAATTTAAATTTATTTCCTGAAAGTGGCATAAATGCAGACCTTCAGTATTCAAATTACTGAACCTGTATTTCAGAGTAAGGACCAAATATTTGATATTCATTTGCTGGTGTTTATGGTCCCTTTCTGCAGCCATGAAAGGTTCATGTTTTGCCTTGTTACAAATCCATAGGCGAGTCCCATTTGTCACTCTCTCGAAAACATAACTGATGACCCCCTCATTGGAATGATCTCATTGAGCTGGTTCCAATGAGAGGGCACAAGCTAGGTTTTTGAACAAAAAATTAAGAAAATTAGTCAATAATTTTGTTTTCAAGTATCATCTGCCTTTCATCTTAGGTAAAGGGTTAACTGGTTGAGTGCTAGAACCCCATATTTGGACACTACTGAAAAGTCTTGTTGACTCCAGTAAATGGCGTCATACTCTGCTGTTTCATATTCACAAAGATGTAAACATTTTAGTTCATATGGATATTATTTGCCGCAACTTACAGAAGAGTGCCTCACCCAATACCTTGTCACAATGCAAATCCACATACAGTGATTCTGACAATTAAATTTCACCGAACACTCTACTTGTTAAAAGCAAGCTTAACTTTTCACTGTAACGATCAGTCCATTTCTGTGTCATTACTGTGAGGCTAAATTAATGGTATCAGTTTTTCCATTCCCCAGCCTTTTGTTGTTGATTTTTTCTGCTGTCGATTTTTTCTAAAATGAAAGTGTCATTGACACTGTAGCTCAACTTTGAAAATGACAGGAATTAGTATTTGCTGTGACCAGGTCAACAATATTGAATATGACAGGAATCAGTATTTGTTGTGACCAAGTCAACAATAATGAATAAGAGAAAAAGGAGTTTTGCTGTGACCACGTCAACCATAGTAAATCAATTACAAGGTAACTGCAATGGTCTAAAGAATAGGACATAAGTATTATATGTGATGCATCCCATGTTAGTAAACATTCACACAAAAATTTATTCAATCAGAGCTTTCATATCAGTTTTCTGAGCAAAAAACTGATTGCACAAAATTTTGTACAAAATGGCTTCTGGTGGCCATCTTGAATTTCGGACCGGACCCCAAAACACTCGTTCTCGTCCCACGGTGATAACAAAGATATCCAAGAAGTTTCGTAAAGATCGGTTCATAAATACGGACTCTAGTTCGAGCCGTATTGGCATTTGCAGTTACAGTGCTGAAAGTAACACTAAATAGATCAAAGTTAGTCTACTTGGCATAATTTATGCACGAGAAAAAAACCTGTATTATATGTGATGTATCCCATGGTACTAAACATTCACACAAAAAATTATTCAAATCAGCGCTTTCATATGGAAGTTCTGTGCAAAAATCTGATTGCACCTAATTTTGTACAAAATGGCTCCCAATGGCCATCTTGAATTTCAGACAGGACCCAAAAACACTTGTTCTCGTCCCACGGTGATACCAAAGGTACCCAAGAAGTTTCGTAAAGATCGGTTCATAAATACGGCCTCTAGCCCGAGCCGTATTGGCATTTGCACTTATAGTGCTGAAAGTAACACTAAATAAATCCAAGTTAGTCTAATTTGTATAATTTACGCATGAGAAAAAAACCTGTATTATATGTGATGTATCCCATGGTACTAAACATTCAAACAAAAAATTATTCAAATCAGAGCTTTCATATGGAAGTTCTGCACAAAAATCTGATTGCACCTAATTTTGTACAAAATGGCTGCCAGTGGCCATCTTGAATTTTAGACCGGACCCAAAAACACTAGTTCTCATCCCACGGTGATAATAAAGGTACCAAGAAGTTTCGTAAAGATCGGTTCATAAATACGGCTTCTAGCCCGAGCCGTGTTGACAGCACGACAGATGGACAGATGGATGGATGGATGGATGGATGGACAGATGGATGGATGGACGGACGGACAGGCCATGACAATACCTCAAATTTGGCTTCGCCAAAGTTGAGCTAAAAATGCAAATCTACATACAGTGATTCTGACAATTAAAATTCACCTAGCACTCTACTAGTTAAAAGCAAGCTTACATTTTCACAATAACAATCAGTCCATTTCTGTGCTGTTACTGAGAGGCTAAATTAATAGTATCCATTTTCCATTTCCCACCTTTTTGTTGTTGATTTTTTCTACAGTAAAACCTGTTTTGAGAGACCACTGTCTTGAGAGACCACCTGTCTTGAGAGACCACATCTGCCAGGCACCGATTGGTTTTACTCTATAATGGACCTGCTATGGGAGACCACCTGTCTTAAGAGACCACCTGTCTTGAGAGACCACTGTGACCTGGTACCAATTTGTATTTTTATGCAATAATGGACCCGTCTTGAGAGACCGCCCCTTTGAAGACTGAAACCATGACAAAAACTTTTTACCTGTTCTGGAATTAGAAAATCCATTGTGGTAATACTAACATAATTAAAAGTATTAAAAGCTCTTAATTGGGTTTCAATTGCTAACTCATTAAAGATTGAGATGTTTTTATAAGACCCCTGTGAAAAGATTAGGATTATTGCTGAATAAACAATTTCGTACATACCTGAAATGTGACAGATAGGAATAAAAATAAATTTGTGTTGAAAATCTTTTTGTAACAAATTGAAATGGACTGTTATAAAAATTATAAAAATAAATTAGTGTTGAAAATCTTCAATGAAGATTTTCAACACTAATTTATTTTTATAATTTTTATAACAGTCTATTTCAATTTGTTACAAAAACTTCATAAAAAAGAACAACTACAAAGTAATTACAAAAATCCATTCTTCTCTATTTCTGAATTTTGTGGTTGGTTATTCACTGACTTGAGAAAATCTGAAACCTGTTATGAGAGACAACCTGTCTTGAGAGACCACTTTTGTGTGGCCCAAATGGCGATCTCTCAAGACAGGTTCTACTGTAATAACAAGCATAAAATGTCCATGACAGAAATCAAGACGTGCAACAAAATAGTCCATGTGCGGAAGATACATTGGGTTATAGATGCACTGATTTGAAACAAACACTGCTTCACTTCCTCATTCAGCTTGTTTAAATCAGGTGTCATACGTTATGTTTTTTACAAAAAAATGAAGAGATTTGGTCAATCAAAAATTTTGTTTGCAAGTATCATCTGCTTTCATGTTAAAGAGTTAATCTCATATTGTGGCAGATACAGAAGTCATTCAGTGATGAAGCATATACAGTAAAACCTGTCTTGAGAGACCACCTGTCTTGAGAGACCACTTTCTTGAGAGAGCACCTGTCTTGAAAGACCACATCTACCAGGCACCGATTGGTTTTACTCTATAATGGACCTGCTATGGAAGACCACCTGTCTTGAGAGACCACCTGTCTTGAGAGACCACCTGTCTTGAGAGACCACTGTGACCTGGTACCAACTTGTATTTTTATGCCATAATAGACCTGTCTTGAGAGACCGCCCCTTTGAAGACTGAAATCATGACAAAAACTTTTTACCTGTTCTGGAATTAGAAAATCCATTGTGGTAATACTAACATAATTAAAAGTATTAAAAGCTCTTAATTGGTTTTCAATTGCTAACTCATTAAAGATTGAGATGTTTTTATAAGACCCCTGTGAAAAGATTACGATTATTGCTGAATAAACAATTCCATTCATACTTGAAATGTGACAGATAGGAATAAAAATAAATTTGTGCTGAAAATCTTTTTGTAACAAATTGAAATGGACTGTAAAAAAATTATAAAAATAAATTAGTGTTGAAAATCTTCAATGAAGATTTTCAACACTAATTTATTTTTATTTATAACAATCCATTTCAATTTGTTACAAAAACTTCTTAAAAAGAATTTTGTAGTTGGTTATTCACTGACTTGAGAAAACCTGAAACCTGTTATGAGAGACCATCTGTCTTGAGAGACCACTTTTGTGTGGCCCAAAGGGCGGTCTCTCAAGACAGGTTCTACTGTATTTGAATATCCATTCATGGAAGGTAATAATCGAATGTTAAACAGACATTTAAAAATTCATGCCCTTCCCCATAAAATGAACAATGGTTATGTCTGTTGTTCCTTAGGGAAGCAAATGTAACAAACACATCGCTTGTGTACAGGTATCTTTCAGCAAGATGCAATGTTAATGAACTCACACTCTGCTCTGCATCCTTGGGCCTTATGACATTTTCATTGCACTATTCAAGGGAACATGCACTTTCAAGAATTTTCTTTCCATTATTCTATTTATTGGAGTTTTAATGATACTTTTGACAGCCTGGGTCACCTCGTGTTGGACAGTTTTACAGGTGGAGGGAGCAGGAGTACCCGATGAGAACCACTGATCAACAGCAAGCAACTGTCAGACCCCCAACATACTAGCTCCACACAAGCAGGGTTAGCATTGGTACAGAGCGCCACCATTCTCCCACATGCGCTCTCGGGATTAACCCTCTGCACTCTGATGTCAAAACTCGAAAATTTCAAGCAGCGATTATTCCCAATAATGCAACTAGGAATTTAACCAATTCACTCTTGTTTGACAGAGCTCAGTAATGCAACTAGGAATTTAACCAATTCACTCTTGTTTGACAGAGCTCAGTGAATTGGTTAAATTCCTAGTTGCATTATGGGAACAAGACCAATACTGGGTCTGGACCTGTATCGCTGCATGCAATTGAATCGGCAAACAGGAAGTGGCTGCACGGCAGATCTGAAAATTGTATACACGATACAACTGATCATTATCAGGCTCCAGATGAAATATAAAATCAATCCCTTGCATAGAAGCCGAGAAAAGTTTGACGAAAAATTTCAATGTTCAGTGGGTACAGTAAAATTTCAAAGTATCAGCAAACAGGAAGTGGCGGCACGGCAGATCTGAAAATTGCTTACACGATACAACTCATCATTATGAAGCAGCTGACCAAATATAAAATCATTCCCTTTCATAGAAGCCAAGAAAAGCTTCACGGAAAAAGTGTTTCGGACGGACTGATGGATGTGACGGACTGACAGACTGGCGGACGGAGTCGAGCGGTTACTAGACCTGCTCTGCCGCTGATATTTTGACATCAGTGTGCAAAGGGTTAAGTGCCTTGCCCAAGAACACAACACAGTTTCTCCTGGTGGGGATCGTACCATGGACCTCTCTGTTTAAAATTCAATACTGTACCACTGAGCCACTGCACTCCCTTTTTTCCATTTCAATGCCGAATATCTCAACACAATCTATAGTGTATGGGACACCTGCCTAGGGGATATGATTTAAGTTGCGAAGTAAGCTTCAAATGATCTATTAACCCGTTACCCAAGGCACACAATATCAAAATTTATTATTTGAATTATTGTTTTTTCAAAATGTTGAAAATATTTCAACAAAACCATATCATGTGACCCCTTGTTGCCAAACAAGTGCATTCCAGTGAGGGGGTCATATGATATGGTTTTGCTGAAATTTTTTAAAAAACAATATTTTTTGAACTGTTGTTACTTAGCAGGCGAATGTTGCTGATTCACTACATAAAGGGCTATTTTTGGTTATTGGGCTTCAATGACACTTTTGACACGAGGGTCACCTCATGGTGGTAAGTTTTACAGGTGGAGGAAGCCGGACGTATCGGATTGTTGAATATGGAACTCCAGCTCCTATTCCAAAAGAAATGCACTGAACATAATCTTGTGCCAACAGGCCAATGAGCAAGTATGCCAAAAGCCTGTAGCTACTGCACAGACATTACAAAAGCCTCTCTACAAGATGTGCTAGTTCAAACAAGAGGGCAGATTATCCAAATCACGCAAGAACAGATACAAAATGAATTTACCACTACCGCTACCCATCATGGTTCTCTTACCAATTCAATCCGGACAAACTGTAAAACGAGAAACTGCATGCACTTAATTACCTGCAGTTTTTGTCAGAAACGATATGTTGAATAAACCAAAAGACGCTTCAACATTCATATCCGCAAATATATGGCGGACGTCAACCATAAGCGTTTAACTTGGTGCAATATGAGAAAAATTCTTTCAAAATCCTCTTCTTCAGATCCACCAGTCAGAATCCTTTCATAATTGGTATTCAACATCTCTAGGGTATGTCAGATTCAACTTTGAGTGCCTGGGTTGATATTTGGGCTTCCTAGGGGAGCCCAAATTTTAACTTAGTAAATGCAATATGAGGTTTTGATATTTGGTATACATCTCTGGGAGGTGGGGGTCAGATTCAAGTTTGTTCAATTCTGGTTAATATTTGAGCTCTCTATTGCAGGGGGGTGGGGAGGGGGGGGAAATGAATGAAACCCAAATACTTCATTGAGCCACTTTGGCAGCTGAGTGATTAAGGCCTCTTGGGGCCTCTTGTTGAACAGGAATGATTTGGAGTTATTTCCTTTTCATTAAACTCAAACATTTGGGAGACTTTAATTCAAGGACATTGGGAAATGACGTGTTGTTATTATTGTATTAGTGTGGGACACAAGTTGACTTTATAAGTGTTTTATTCGATACAGTGGAGCATTGTGTGTCATGGAGAATCGGGAACACTGTAGTTAAACTTTAAAAAGAGCTTTAATAAGTTTCACTGAAGTGACAGTTCATACAACGAGATAGGTTGCATGTTTCTCGAAACCACAATGGATCTGTAGTGTAGAAACACCACAACAGAATTCCTCTTCTCAACAGTAAAATTGGACCTTTGGCATATGTACATGATGTTTTATTTCAACTTTTCGGAATATTCTCATGAAACAATATTGTTCTCATTTTGTTTGTGAGTCTGAAAGTTTTTTTTATTACAGTGGAGCCCACTTAATTGGATATCTCTTAAATGTATATCCCTGTTAATTGAATATAATTTTCAAACACAAAACCATTTACCATACCTTCAGTACAAATTTGATCTGTTAATTGCATATGGGTTGTAGAGTAATCTCCTGTTAATTGTATATAAATTTTTCTAATATGTTGAAAAAATTACTGTGACACGCACCAAATTACCCTTATTTATCAACCTTTTTGGCCTCACTGCATCCAATACAGGCATTTATTCTATTATATCTTGTTTGACAGAGCTCTATGAGCTCTGTCAAACAAGATATAATAGAATAAATGCTCAGTTTACCTCCAGAACACAGGAAACTGACCAAATCCCTGTTAATTGTATACTCCTGTTAATTGAATAATTTTCACTGGCAAAGTGGGTATTCAATGAAGAGGATTCTACTGTACTGACAAAAATCTTTGAGGCGATGAGTGAAAGAGAAAGGAAAATCGGCGAAGTGTACTATAGAATGTCTGTACACCTCTTTTAGCTGTCACATGATATTCTCATACACCCTATTGAACTTTGTACACTCTGTTGGAGTTATTGTACTATACTGGATGCATACTGATTAATGAACAGTTAGGAAGCTTGTGTAATTTTAAAAGGGTAATTAACTTCAATATTTCCCCTAGAGATGGCTGGTGCTTTTAGTTCGGATGTGTGGTTGGCAGGTGCACAATTTAAGGCGGGCTCAGAATCAAGGCTCGAAATAGTTTTTTTCCCAGTGCAGGTCAAAATGTCCATCCCAAAGTAGTTGGTGCAGGTCATTTTAATTTGGTGGTCATTTTCAACATATTGTTTATGAATAGTAAATTGACATATGGTGACTAAAAAATGAGGAAATGACTTGATAAAGCTATTAACTTATGTATACCTTGTTTTTTTAGGTGATTTTTTAAATTTCAAACTTTTCAAGAGGGTGGATGGATGTTTTGTGTAATCCATTTATTTTTCAAATTGGCTTCTTGAATATGTATTTATTATTAAACTTATTTTCATGTGTTCTCCTTTTAGTTCATTCGTGTCAAAATTGAATTAAATGAACCTTCCTTCTCCATAAGGGGTATAGGAATGGTATATAAAAATTATCAGCACATAATTTTTATTCATTCTATTTGGGTTTGATGCAAATGTAGTATGTGGTATAATACACATCTGGCAATGAAATATGATTTGCGGTAAACTTTCGTCTGCTTAAAAAGCAAATTGAAAATTAGACCACAGTCAATCATGTAAAATGTTTTATTTTCCTAAATATATTTTGCAAATTGAGATAATGTTAGGCTTACTGGGATTGCAGATAACAAAGTTTCCTGCAATGTGTACAAGTAAATGGTATTTCTGCCCACGGTTGAAGAAACATACAACTAATTGTGTTACCTACAGTACGTGGAGAGTGTATTAACACTAAAACACCCACAGAGTGGGGATTACACCCAACCAATAATTGCAAATTTGTTGCAAAGCGTAACCAGCACAAGCAAAGTTTCAGCCAATGGACCTCCGGGTTTAACCCGGAGGTCCATTGTCTGAAACATTGCTTGTGTTTTTTGTCGATATGTACAAAATTTGAAAGTTATAGCTTGGGTGATAACTCCACTCTGCGGGTGATTTAGTTACAATCCACTCTCCACATACTGTATGTATATTGGTGTATTTGGAAAACCAAAAGCAAGGTAAAGTTTTTCCCCTTGGACGGACAGCAACATTGTGGAGACAACAAATGTCTCTGATTGTGGGAATTAAGCATGTGACACATGGACGGATAATGGGTTACTAATTTTACATTAGTGCTCGAAATGTGTTCTTTGTCGTTGTGATCCCATAAACAACGTGAGTCTTGCCATTTTGCTTAACAAGATCTTACTGAAGACAGAATGCTTAAAAAATAGAACGCATCCATATATTGAAAACTTATAAGTTACACTTTTTAATCGATTGTTATATTTTTAGTACAGTAGAATCCTCTTAATTGAATATCCATTTTGCCAGTGAAAATTATTCAATTAACAGGTGTATTCAATTAACAGGGATTTGGTCAGTTTCCTGTGTTCTGGAGGTAAACTGACCATTTATTCTATTATATTTTGTTTGACAGAGCTCATAGAGCTCTGTCAAACAAGATATAATAGAATAAATGCCTGTATTGGATGTAGTGAGGCCAAAAAGGTTGATAAATAAGGGGAATTTGGTGCGTGTCACGGTAATTTTTTCGACATATTACAAAAATTTATATACAATTAACAGGAGTTTACTGTACAACCCATATGCAATTAACAGATCAAATTTGTACTGAAGGTATGGTAAATGGTTTTGTGTTTGAAAATTATATTCGATTAACAGGGATATACAATTAAGAGATATCCAATTAAGTGGGCTCCACTGTAACGTGTTTCTGTCAGGGGAAAGCCCATGATTAGTCATGTCCACTTTGAGTTCATCAAAAATATTTTTCTTCTTTTTTTTTTGCAAACGGACGTGTGGCCATTTATTGTAATTCACAATGGAATTTAAGTTTATACCAGTGTTTTTTAACCTCAGATTCTAACAAATTGAGCAGAATTTTTTGTCGGTCAAAATGTCCAATGGATTTCAAAGTGTGTTGGTCAAAGTAAGTTTGATGTCAGTCATTGCCTTTGTCTGACCACTATTTCATGCCTTGCTCAGAATTTTTGTTCTGGCAGCCCATAGCCAATATGGCTGGTGCATATGCAGGTTATGGCCTGCTTGTATTTTTGCTCAGTAAGTATGGTTTGTGTATTAAGTTATAATGCAATCATTGCCACTTTGTGATTAGTAAATTAGTGACAAAGTAAATCAGTAATTAGTAAATTAGTAATGTGCAGAGTCCTAATGAGTACAGTTTGTTCTGTAGGGGGTTCAAAGGGAGAAGTTTGGAAGGCAGGAACAGTTGAGATAAAAGAGCTGAATGTCCCAGGTGTTATATAACAAGTAAAGGTTGCCAACAAACTTAAAACCACGTAAATAAAAAATAAATATAATGTAAATATTTTAGTTGTTAACTTTTATTCAAATTGTTTGTTGTTCATGAGATTATTTGCCATTAGTCCATATTGTAACTGTTAGGTATATCTATGGGGAAGTTGAAGTGTATGGCAACTGCATTATCAAATATCAACACAGGGATCCGATTTGAACAAACATGAATCTGACTCTCCTAGAGATGTTGTATACCAAATATGAAAGCATTCTGACAGGTGGATCTGAAGAAGAAGATTTTTTTAAAATTTCCTCATATTGAATTGAATTAATATTCGGGGTTCCATAGGGAGATCAAATATTAACTAAGAGACATGATTTGAACAAACTTGAAACTGACCCACCTAGAGATGTTGTATACCAAATATGAAAGGATTCTAACTGGTCCATCTTCTGAAGAAGAAGATTTTTAAAGAAATTCCCTCATATTGCACTGATGTAAACTTTGAGCTCCAACAGAGAGCCCAAATGTTAACCCAGAAAACTGATTTGAACAAACTTGAATCTGGCCATCCTAGAGATGTTGTATACCAAATATGAAAGCATTCTGTCTGGTCAATCTGACAAAGAAGATTTTTAAAGACATTTTCTCATGTTGCACTAAATTAAAATTAAACTTTGGACTCAGGGACTGGATTAAAGAGAGATATGTTTCTTTCAGTTTCTCTAATTATTACTTTTATCAAGGTTTGCATCACTGGAGAACCATTTGGGGATTGTATAATAGAACAAAACTCGACACAGTGAGAGGGCAGGTAACAAATTTGTCACAGGGTGTTCCAGCAGAGTGTACAGGAATGGCTGGAGGCCTCAGGAAATACGGTTTCAGAAGGGTAGTACAGTCCCATACACCCTGCTGAAACACTGTAACTAATATTATACAGTTAGAATGAAAATGAAACTAGAGCTTTTACTCACAATGATATAGTAATGAATTCCAAGCTCCAATTAGACAAGCCAATATCCAGAGCACTTGCAATGCCTGTGAATAAAAAGAAATTTTAGTCTATGTTAACATTTTACCCAACATGAATGCACATGTAGAAGACAATAGCTTTACAGTAGCCATGACTTGTTTTTATGAGGGACTCAAGAAAACTACTGCGAAGATTACGAGTTAAAGCCCTGTACACATAAATAAAGCAAGCCCTTAAAAATTCAAAATAAATCACTTGCCATCAATTGACTGACACTGAATCCAGATGAGTGATGAACCACTTGCCTCCAATTTGCTGATTGAGGGTACTGGAAAGTCTTGTCAATTACTTCCTATTGTAACGATCCACCAAAGTTCAGTATTCACATGCAGCATCGCCCAATAATGCCCCATCAGGAGACTACCGACGGTCGACTTTCAACATTGATGGTCACCAATATTTCCTTTTGGAAGTACAAATAAATGTTGCTTTGACAATCTAATTGATGTGCATAGCATAATTCGTGTGGAATAGGGCACAATTAATAATTTAGAAACATTGTAGGCTATAAGCCTGTACATGGTCACTCACTCCCCCCCCCCCCACCCCCGAAGCATAGGACCTGGGAGAAATTGTTAATGAAGGTTTCTTAGTATCAATTTGTTGGGGACAATACCCAGATCAACATATTCAAAATCTGCAAAAATCCACCTTGGGAAAAATTCTTTGTCCAAGATGGCATCGAAAATTGAAACTTCAACTGAAACCTCACGGTTTGGCAAATATTTTGATATTATCTCCATTCTGAGAGCATTATACCATACCAGACTGATGGGATGTGATGTTTATGTTGTAATCAATCGCCATAACCATGGATTATTGGCGAAGTAGCCGCCACAACTGCAGCAAACAAGCTCAAAATAACACTTTCATTTTTTTTTCAATGATGTCTCTCATTGTATACCATAATTTCACATGTGTCAACATAGCCCCCATTTTACTATCCAAATGTCATGTATAGACATCGTTGCTTTCAACTATAACCTCTTCTTGGTTGAGACAGCCATCTCCGCGACAACCAGAACATGCCATAACACACTTCAGACCATTTTTATGGCATGAAAACACTTTAGTACCGCACAGGTTTTTGGATGACAGCTTACATTTGCATCGGACAAATTTTAGAAGTTTGTCCGGTCTTGGATCTTCATCCGTCATAATTGGCATGAGTATACAGCCTTTCATTTTCCACCCCATGACTCCAGGACCAATATGTCATTTTGCAGGCTTTTCCAAATCATTACCTGGAGATGAACTCATAGACTGTGGTAGTAAGCTGCTCATTCCGTAGGAGGTAGTTTCTGTGGTTCAACCACTGTTTTGCTTGATGCCACAATCTCCATGAACTTTGCATGCCACAATGTATTCAGCGAATCATCTTGTTGTCCTCCGTACATTGTTTGAACATTCTTATGCCTGCTTCGCCCACTCTTTCTGGTGTAAAGCCAGGATCATGCATGATGGAGGATATCTCACGGACTTCGCCCGACTCGATTAACTTCTTCAGAATGTTCGTTTTCCCGTGCCCCAAAATAGCTGATGTTGTGTCACAACCACCCCATGCATGCGCAAATAATATGTGGGAACTTATAACTTCTCCCACTTTGTTCGAAATGTCCCGGATTAGCCATACCACACTTTCACCTTTCTCTGCCTTCCTGGCTTCAGATTGGAAGTATATTGCAGCCATTTCATGCTTCCAACGATACACCAACATGACCAGTAAATCTGTATCGTCTGCGATAACCTTCACAGTGTTTCTTTTCGAGGCAACATCTAGGGCGGACTATACTATGAGTGTATCGGGGCATCTCATTAGCTGTCAGTAAGGTGGTCAACAATTCGATGAATTGAGACTTGTTTCTTTCGTTTGAAAGAAACATGTGCTGGTTATTATGGGCGACTTCCGCGTTGTTCACCTGGACATCAGCACAGGTTTTCCCCATCCTACGATGATGTTCATGGTCTTTAGTTGATGGACCATGGCCATACCCATTGAATACGACACAACTATTCCCGTATCTAGTCCTTACATAGTTCAAGTATTGCATGCCAATTTCCCTGTCAGTCGTTCGCTTTGCCCATTCCACTCTATGGAGGAGAGATCCACCATCGAGAACTGCAGTGGCTTGAACGTTTTGTTCATAATCTTGACAATCAGTGACCAGCGCATTTGCTAATTGCGCCTTCAGAGGTTTTCGCATCAACTGATCTTTGAATAATGATGTTGGAATCGTGGTCAATTCATATTTGAAAAACTTCACCATGTTCTCTTCGCATTGCACTTTAGCAATCAATCTCGAAAAAAGTAAATCTGGGTCGAGCTGTAGTTGTTCATTTTCTACCTTAAAGCCGGGATTCAAGTGGTCAAGCGTCTTGATTTGGTCTTTCCGCCTGACTGATGCTTCAGCTACACTCACGTTGTCAAGTGTTTGGCGATCCCGACTGATTTCGCATCTGCACAGTTCACACTGTCACTTCCAGTCGACGTGAGACCAGATGAGAGAGACCGCAATCTGGTCTCATTCACATCAAATGGCTCGTGATCATCAAACCACTTTTGTATCACATTGAGATCATCGTGATCTCGTTTTTTCCTGGAACTTCCCTGCTTAACATGTTGTTCACTGCCGGTATGCCGGTTTTCAGTCATTTCCATCATCGCATCATGTATTTGAGCACACCTATGCATAGTTTGCATCCACTGCAATCGAACGGACTCTGTGAAACCTCTACCTCTGGTTAACCCCCCTGGCTCTTTATGGATCACATTAAAAGTTGCTCAATCAATAAGTTGGTGGACAATCCTGCCCAAACTCTACTGCTCCTATGAGCAACATGTAGACCATGTTCTGCGAAACAATTATACAACCATGGCTGATTCGTTGGTAGTTCCAACATAATATGATGGTAAAGTCAGCAACTTTTTGCATATATGACCCATGGCAGCAAATAGACTGAGCATATCTCTAGTAGTTGCCAGATGTAGATTCCAATCTTCCGTGTGCTCTGCTTGGATGAAGTTTTTCAGTGTTTGCACATATTCCATATACTGCAGCCATAACTTTGCCGTTGGAGATTTCTCAATTAAATCTGACTTGTATGCATCCAAGCATTGTTCTAGCTTCAACAACTCTCGAGATTCAGCAGCTTTTGCCAGTGGTATGTCTCTCTGATCAATGCCTTCATACAGGGTGCGGATCTTGTCTGCTTCACTCACAGTGAGTCTTCGCGTTACACATGCTGTGTCAGAACTGATTTCATTGAGCTGATGGCTGCCCAAAGTATCACCAGACTGACCGGACGTAGAGGTTTCCAAACCTGAGGTGGTTTCTATTGATACTTCATCATCTGACATGATACCATCTACATCATGCTGTGGCGGGAGTACTTCCACAAGAAGCTTGTTGAAGAGTGCAGATTCCACTAAATAATGGCCCCGCAAGCTCTGGACACAGCCTTTTCTGATATCATGTGCGGAACAGTATTCCACCCATACACCTGTTTCAAAACTTCTTCAAGACTAGACCCCTTCATCATGGAACCTATGCTGCCCATGAAGCTCATAACAGTATTGAACCCACCAAGACACATGTCGAAATCATGCTTATTTTTACATAACCGATGTTGAAAAAATGCTCAAATTACCCCCTAACTTCAGAACACTGTAGAAAATTTTCCCCAAAGCGGATTTTAGCGGATTTTCGCTCAAAATGACACCAAAAAACCTCCATTAACAATTTGTTCCAGGTCGACCCACAGTTTTGGGTCCTACGACCAGACTATCTGCTTACTGGGGCATTTAGAAGCTACAGGTGTTTGATGGATCAGCTTACGGTAAAACCATGTGTACAAAATTTCTCGAAATCACATATGAGGTTTCATAAACAGGCCTAAAATTTGAAAGATGTTACCACACATAACTTACCATACTGTCTTGTCTATAGTCACGCAAACCCTAGAACTAACTCTGCTCAGCCCATTTCCCACCCCACCCAACACTACCTCACCTCACCCCATCCTACACCATCAACATTAACAAATTTTCAAAAATTATGTTTTTTGAAAGTCCAACATTCAAGAAATATTTTAAAGCATGTTTTCCAGCTGGTGACTGAAGCTTTTTATAATTTACAAGCATTTCGTTGACCTGATTATAAAACCTTGTGTACAATTTTTTTTTAAAAATTGTGTACAAGGTTTTAAAAGCAAGCTAATGATTTGAATTAGTTAAAATGGACCATACCATCAAGGCTATATTTTTAGGGCCTAATTCCCAAAGCACCCCACAAACACACCCACCCACCCACCCAAAGATGACCTACCCCACACCGCACAGCATCCCTTTTTCATTGTATCTTCTGCAAAGATAATTCCCAAAGCACCCCACAAACACACCCACCCACCCACCCAAAGATGACCTACCCCACACCGCACAGCATCCCTTTTTCATTGTATCTTCTGCATGTGTTGAGCGAACACTGTGCATTAGCACATACTGGCACATCCAGCATGTGATGTGTACACATTGTTACACATTCTGCACTAAAACACAAGCACATTCCATCAACCACAAGACCCACATTCCATGGAATCCTTTTCTAGTATCCAACTATACTTCTAGAATCCCTTTTTCATCATGCCAATGTGCTGCATGTGTTGTGCACACATTGTGCGTAAGCACACAATCACATAACAGCACATCCAGTATGTGCCAAGGTGCTGCATGCAATGTGCACACATTGTGACACAATGTATATTGACACATAATCACATCTCAGTACGATCATCATACAGTTTCTTATATGTAAGGTACCATAGCTTGCATTGGCATCGGAAAGTCAGAATACTTTATAGGAAGATCGGGGAAGACATAACATGGACAGGAGAGGCCAAGGAATGGAGAGAATAATAAGCTATGGAATAAACTAGGATAGGCAGAAGCAGGGGATTCCGAAGGAATCCGAACTAGTAAAACAATTGTTGGGTTGTTTGTGGTAATTCTGGGTAATTAAATGACTCTTATACAAAGGAATGCACCTTATACCACTACGTGCTAGTTTTATAAGTCTCTAGGTGATATCAGAAGCCTTTATGGTCCTATATCACTATGTGCTCCCATTAAAATGAGGTTTCTGAGGAATCTGAACTAGTACAACTTGTCGGGTTGTTTGTGGTAATTCTAACCAAGGATTCTGGGTAATTAGATTAACTCTTATACAAAAGAATATGCCTATTATTGGAAAAATGAGGATTCGGAAGAATCTGTACCAAATAAAGCGATTTTGGTGATTTGGAGTGATTGTTGGGTCTATTTGGGTAATTAGATTTACTCCTACTCTATCAAACAAACCCTACAAACATACCCCTTTGCTATTAGAGGATTTAGGGCCACAAAGCAACCATGAGCTATAATAGAAACCAAGATGGCGGCCTTCAATATATAAAATGGACAACGGAAAAACATATAACCCTAAAAACATGTGCTGCATATGTGCACTAAGACCACATATCACTATGGTAATTATGTCACAACATGGTCACTCACATGGCTACCATGACAAACCAACATGGAACTACTGGATGATGTGACTATGATGTCAAGTGAGATCCACCACATGAGATCCAACAGATGAGGGTCAAAATGAAATATTAATAGACACGTGCCTCTTATAGGGAAAAAAAATAGTGTATCATGTACCCGAATGACCACTACCCCCCCCCCCCCCCCCCCCTCCCCCACCCCCCCCCCCCCCCCCCCCATCTTATGGATCTCATCTAGTGGATCTCATGTAATGCCATATCACATGGCCCAGTGGCGCCATGTTGTGTTGTCATGGTAAAAACACCCATAATTCATATACGAACCAAGGACAAATTTAACACTGTAACAGTTAAATTTGTTTAGCCGTGGTTGTGGTATTTACATGTACATTACTACTCAGTAATGCCCAACCCCTAATGACAAATATTTGTGCAAATTGTAGCATTTTGATTAAGATTTCAGAAAATCATTCAAAATTCATTAATGGGGAGAAACAGGGTCTATGAGCAGATCATGCACTACTGTATTTGTAACATGGTGAATGGAGGAAAGCTAAATGTGTTTCACCCGGTAAATATTTCATTGATAAATTATATTATATTATTCATACTATAGTGCTGCGATCAGCTGTAGTATTGAATTTGACTAATCAAAGTAAGTGGGTTTTTTCAGTTTGATAAAAATATTTACAGAGTATTGATTCAAATGAGTTGTGGTGACTTGGCAAAAATTAGGAAGTCTGATTTTATGATTTTATAAGGAACATTCTGAAATTTAGATTTTTGCTTTTGATGAAATAAATTTCTAAAGTGGGTATTTCCTAATTTCATGTGACAATATGCATAATCGACTTGAGTAATCACAACAGTATTAATGCTAAAATAGTTCTTGAAAATCAACAACAGACCCTGAAAAGTGTTTAGTACTTGAATCTCAAATATCCATATAAACCCTGAACTATGATCCTCAAAACTGCTAATCACTTTGCAAGAATTGCTGATCAATTCTGCCCATGTGTAGCAACACTCCTAAGCAAATTTTTCGGAACAAACTGCTCTTGCCTAATGCAACAGCCATAACTGGCCAGTTCTATTCACAAAAGCTGTCATTCAAATTTAATTAGTTTTTCAATTTTTGTCTCAAAACCATAGCTTATGACCCCTTCATTTGGAAAAAGCTCACTGAGATCTCCAATGATGTTTATAAGCTGTGTTTTTAAGGAAAAAAAGTAAAATTTTAAAATTATTTTCAAGAATTTCTAACAATTATTGTCTGCTATTCAAATTAAATGACGAGTTGAAGAATAACCAGATTTTACTTTCTTTCTTCTTTGTATTACTTATAAAATCAACTCCTAACACTAATTCTTGCTTTTCAAAGATCCTTTACAAGGGCTGGTATTTTCAGTAAAACAAAACCCCACATATACACCGCTCATACAGACCACTGCAAACCACCATTTGGCTGTACTATCAAGTGTACTCAACATATTTTCTCATAACAGGAGTTGTGTTTTATATATGTACAAAGCGAAGCATTATTGTGTCTGCAATTGACAATGGCAAGAATATGCCACTATTACATGTACGATTCTCAGCGATGACATATGCAGTGTCATTGCCAAATGTCATTGCTGACTCCGAGACTGAAATAATTTTTTGAAAGTGGGTATAACAAGCAAATTCAGTGAATTCATGTCTCCCGCTGGGCAGCAGTTTCAAGGGGAATTAATGCATCCAGTGGAATATAGTTGAGTTGCAAGTGGAAGTTATTTAGAAGAGACAGAACAGACAGTGCTTCCGACAGTGGTTATCAGATTTATTTTCACGGAGGTCAAAGCAAGTAATGTGATGTGGAGTATAACTGTGAGAATCACTAATGAAAGTGTCAATAACACTGTAGCTCAACTTGTTAAAACATGTACATGTATAGTATGTGACACAGCAATGACAAACATCTTAGTAATGACCTGATAACAAAGGCACATATAAAGTATTGTAACGGTCTATACATAAATACTGACCGTAGCCTGTAACAAATGTATAGGTAAAGTATTGAAAAGGTGGGTGACAGTCAGATGCTAAACTAGAAAAGAAATCTTTGAGTCCCAGAGTGGGTCTGACAGAACCCCAAAATATTTGTTCTCATAGCACAGTGATAACAAAGGCACCCCAAAACACACTTGTTCCTGTCCAAAGGTGAAAACAAAGGTACCCAAGAAGTTTCATGAAGATCAGTTCATAAATACGAGCTGTATAGAAGTTGTGACAAAAAACTGATTGGACCTAATTTCGGTACAAAATGGCCACTAGCAGCCATCTTGAATTTTGGACCGCACCAAGAAACACTCGTTCTTGTCCCAAGGTGATAACAAAGGTACCCAAGAAGTTTCGTGAAGATCGGTTGATAAATACAGCCTCTTGCCTGAGCCGTATTGACACGAGCACTTACAGTGTATACATGTAAGTAGCACTAAATAAATCAAAATTCATCTAATTTGCATAATTTCTGCACGAGAAAAAACCCATACTGTATGTGATGTATTCCATTTTACTAAACATTCATACAAAAATGTATTCAAATCAGAACTTTCATACAGAAGTTCTGTACAAGACTGATTGCACTAATTTTGGTACAAAATGGCTGCTGGTGGCCATCTTGAATTTCAGACCACACCCAAAAATACTCGTTCTCATCCCATGGTGATAACAAAGGTACCCAAGAAGTTTCGTAAGGACCGGTTCATAAATACGGCCTCTAGCTTGAGATGTATAGAAGTTGTGTACAAAAAACTAATTGGACCTAATTTTGGTACAAAGTGGCCACTGGCAGCCATCTTGAATTTTGGACCGCACTCAGAAACACTCGTTCTCGTCCAAAGACGTTTCATGAAGATCGGTTGACAAATACAGCCTCTAGCCTGAGCCGTATTGACATGAGCACTTACAGTGTAAACATGTAAGTAGCACTAAACAAATCGAAATTCATCTAATTTGCATAATTTCTGCACAAGAAAAAACCTGTTCTGTATGTGATGTATTCCATTTTACTAAACATTCATACAAAAATTTATTCAAATCAGAACTTTCATACAGAAGTTCTTTACAAGACTGATTGCACTAATTTTTGGTACAAAATGGCTGCTGGTGGCCATCTTGAATTTTGGACCACACCCAAAAATACTCGTTCTCATCCCATGGTGATAACAAAGGTACCCAAGAAGTTTCGAAATGATCGGTTCATAAATACGGCCTCTAGCTTGAGATGTATAGAAGGTGTGTACAAAAAACTCATTGGACCTAATTTTGGTACAAAGTGGCCACTGACAGCCATCTTGAATTTTGGACCGCACTCAGAAACACTCATTCTCGTCCAAAGACGTTTCGTGAAGATCGGTTGACAAATACAGCCTCTAGCCTGAGCCGTATTGACATGAGCACTTACAGTGTATACATGTAAGTAGCACTAAATAAATCGAAATTCATCTAATTTGCATAATTTCTGCACGAGAAAAAACCTGTACAGTATGTGATGTATTCCATTTTACTAAACATTTGTACAAAAATTTATTCAAATCAGAACTTTCATACAGAAGTTCTTTACAAGACTGATTGCACTAACTTTTGGTACAAAATGGCTGCTGGTGGCCATCTTGAATTTTGGACCACACCCAAAAATACTCGTTCTCATCCCATGGTGATAACAAAGGTACCCAAGAAGTTTCGAAATGATCGGTTCATAAATACGGCCTCTAGCTTGAGATGTATAGAAGGTGTGTACAAAAAACTGATTGGACCTAATTTTGGTACAAAGTGGCCACTGACAGCTATCTTGAATTTTGGACCGCACTCAGAAACACTCGTTCTCGTCCAAAGACGTTTTGTGAAGATCGGTTGACAAATACAGCCTCTAGCCTGAGCCATATTGACATGAGCACTTACAGTGTATACATGTAAGTAGCACTAAATAAATCGAAATTCATTTAATTTGCATAATTTCTGCATGAGAAAAAACCTGTACTGTATGTGATGTATTCCATTTTACTAAACATTCATACAAAAATTTATTCAAATCAGAACTTTCATACAGAAGTTCTTTACAAGACTGATTGCACTAATTTTTGGTACAAAATGGCTGCTGGGGGCCATCTTGAATTTTAGACTGAATCCAAAAACACTCGTTCTCGTCCCAAGGTGATAACAGAGGTGCCCACGAAGTTTCGTGAAGATCGGTTGATAAATACAGCTTCTAGCCCGAGCCGTATTGACATGTGTACTTACTGTGTGTAAGTATCATTGAAAAAAGCAAAGTTCATCTAATTTGCATAATTTCTGCACAAGAAAAAAACCCGTATTATATGTGATGTATCCCATGGTACTAAACATTCATACAAAAAATTATTCAAATCAGAGTTTTCATGTAGAAGTTCTGTGCAAAAATCTGATTGCCCCTAATTTTGAACAAAATGGCAGCCAGTGGCCATCTTGAATTTCAGACCGCACCCAAAAACACTCATTCTCGTCCCACAGTGATAACAAAGGTACCCAAGAAGTTTCGTAAAGCTTGGTTCATAAATGCAGCCTCTAGCCCGAGCCGTATTGGCATTTGCGCAGACAGTGTTGAAAGTAACACTAAATAATTCAAAGTTAGTCTAATTTGCATAATTTAAGCACGAGAAAAAAACCTGTATGATGTGTGATGTATTTGATGGTACTAAACATTCATACAAAAAATTATTCAAATCAGAGCTTTCATATAGAAGTTCTGTACAAAAAACAGATTTCTGCATCGTCGGTACAAAATGGCGGCTTGCAGCCATCTTGAATTTCGGACCGCACCCAAAAACACTCGTTTTCGTCCCACAGTCATAACAAAGGTACCCAAGAAGTTTCGTAAAGATCGGTTCATAAATACGGCCTCTAGCCCGAGCCGAATCCAATTGTTGACGTACGAACAGACGGACAGACGGGCCATGACAAAAGCTCAAATTTGAGCTAAAAATGGATCCCTGACAGTGTAAATGGATCACCTGGGTGAAATTAAGGTTGGCAATTTATACCTTGTCTGGAGTGATTTAAGCTGGCAATTGTGTTTTCCCTCAGATTTTGCCAGGCCTGTTTTTAAGAGTAATACTAGCAAACTTCCGTTAACCATATGAAAAACCAAACGCTATATGCTTTTTATTGTTCATCTTGATTCTTATAACTTTACTTTACACAACAAAATATATAACACTTTCAAACAAGTGTTTTGAGTAATTAAAAATTTTCATTTTTTGTCTTGAAAACATACTTATAAACCTTTTACTTTTACCTAGGGCTGTCACAATTAATCGATTAATCGACTGTCGATCGGTCACACTGAAATCGCTTAGTATGTTTCGTTGTCGAAGACTCAGTAAATTTTACCCACTTTCAACATTTAATAATTAACCCTTTACCCAACATAACGGCCAAAACCGGCCAGCGCTATTCTCAAAAATCGCCAATTAATTTTCATTACTTTTTCATTTTTTTGTCTCAAAAACATAGGTTATGACCCCCTCTATGGAATGAGCTCACCGAGCTCATTACAATGTGGGGTCATAACCTATGTTTTTCAGACAAAAAATGAAAAAAATTACTTATTCAGGTAAAGGGTTAAAAAAAAATTGATGAAAAAACTATTGTTTCTAAAGGTAAAAAGTCTAGACCGTCGAAGTTAAACCCTAAGAAGCCATTAGAAGCATTTGTCTTTTAGGTACATTCAAAGCTTTGATGTTCTAAACTTTTGAACCATCAGTGTAATAATCAAGACCAGTCTGCAGTTGCAAACTTGATGGTTCAAAAGTTCCGAACATCAAAGCTTTGAATGTACCTAAAAGAGGATCGTCTTCATTGTTTACTTGAGGTAGGTTAACTGACTTGAACTTCCTTCTTAACGACTTCAAAGAGAGGGAGAGGGGGTCATCTTGGCATGATTAATCGATTATTATTGAGTATTTGTGATGATTAATCGATTCCTAAATTAAAAAATCGTGACAGCCCTACATGTAATGATCATATAAAGCTCACAAAATTTTATTTTTTCTTCAGTTTTTGCTTTCAAAATCTAGCTTATGATCCATCATTGGAAAGAGCTCATCTGACTCATTCCAATGAGGGGACATTAGTTGTTTTATATCAAAGAAGGAAATTTTTTTTAGTTCACAAGAATTGTTCTTGCATGTTGCATTATAGAAAGGATTTATCAGTATTCAGAGTAGGTAATGACAAAACACCCACAGAGTGGAGTTTCCACCCAGGGTTCCTATCTTTGAATGAGTAATCAATTGACGATGATTCCGGGATCTTCCCAGTATAGTTTCAAGGATCTTCAAGGGACTAGAAATGAGAAATTCAGTACATTTGAGGATTTATAGGGCAGAAAAACTGGAGCTGCCCTTGAAGAGCGACACATGGTCACATGTATATATGTAAGCTGAGAAAGTTTTTACTCAATGTAGAAAATTTTAATGCCATATTCATAGTCTGATACGATTCTTATTCTATTAGGCAGACATTAAATTGGGCAAGGAAGATCCATTCCTGCAATATTTAGCTTGCAACGAAGGGTCTGAATATTTCCAAAATGAAATCGATCTCCTCTGATTGCCGGATATCTCATTTTTGTAGGAATATTTTAATATTCAAGGACTTTCCAGATCTATGGCAAACAAGCCTGGAGATAAGTAATCTGTCATGAGATCCCCAAAAGGTGAATTTGCTGATGCTATCCCATACAGTGGGGCAATTTTCCTCTGGGTACTTCCATTACATGTTTAGGCTTGAGACCCCATTTCAGGTTAAGCTTCACAGAGGATAAATATAGTGATGTACGCTGCTGTGCAGGGCAGCATCACCAAATTCACCCTATGTGGACCTCATTTTGCAGATTTGTCTGCTTATTTCCAGACTTGCTGCCATGGGATTTTAAAGTTTCAGGACTTTTAACCTGTTACCTAACACAAAATGCAGACGACACTTGCAAACAAAATTCTTGAATAACAAATTTTTTTTCATTTTTATCTGAGAAACATAGCTTAGAACCACTCATTGGAACAAGCTCAATAAGCTCGTTCCACTGAGAGGTCATAAGCTTTGTTTTTGAGACAAATTTTTAAAAATAATTAAAATTGAATAGTGATATTTGTGAATAGGAACAGCCACTTTAGGCTGTTACATTGGGTCAAGGGGTTAAGGAATTCAATGAGATCTGGAAATCTTTCACCCAGACAGCAATACATATTCTCTAAAAAAGCTTAACACAAGTTCAACCAATGGACCTCTGCACTGAATAGGTCAATTGGCTGAAACTTTACACAGGCTTCTGATGCTCTTTTTAATAAATTGAGATGAGAACTATCTGGGTGGAAACTCCACTCTTCGGGTGTTTTAGTGATAATCCACCCTTCATGTATTGTGCACATGATGGATTACAAAAAAAAAAATATGTCCATTCACCAAATATAATTATAAAGTAAAATAAAAATTCTCACCAGCTGGAGCCACTCTTTTTATGTACATTCCCCAGGGCAACATTATTCGACGATTTCCAGTGCAACATTCTAGCACCCATCTAATTAGACTAGCAGATATAAATTTGAAACATAAATGGACTATTGTTATAGATAGAGGATACCTGAAATGCTAAAAACAAAATGTAAATCTTATTTAAAATTCATCACAGTGCGTCACACTATTCAATACAATACTTTCTAATACAGCTTCACCACCCAGCAAAACACTTCTAAACAACTCAGGATAGCCATGGATATGAGTAAATAGTTGTGAAATCTACTAAGTTGAATACTGTTTTGCAAGGTGGAGATGCAGGAAGGAACTCTTTCAGCATGGCTTCAAGTTCTGGTTGGTACTTTCACTTAATAAAAATTCTTCACATGCACACACTGTATGTTGACTCGGCAACCACACAGGAAATTTAAAGAACAGGTGAAAGGAGCCTTTATCACTCACAAGAGAAAGTTATTTAAAGGAGAATTCTGGGTCGCATTTAGAATCTATGATTAGTTAACACTTTATGGAAATGCAATTATTCATAACTCTATGGGAGAGCAGGAGAGGGGGCAGTTGCATGATACATACAGATTACTACAACATTGTTGTTGTATTCCATCAAGTTGACGAAATGAGATCGGCCAGATCAAACAAGATGCTACAAGGATCGAATTTGATTTGGTCAATCTCATCCCATCAACGAGAATGACTGTTGTTGCAGTAATTTGTTATATCATATTGAAGTAAGTTATAATTAGTATTTTAAACTGATCACCACTCTTGAAAAAGATCCCCCAAGGTGCCTGAGAATGCTCACTTGACACTGACAACTGTCAACTGAGGGTCCTGATTTGAACAAACTTGCATCTGCCCCATTAAGAAAACCATATACCAAATATCAAAACATTCCGACCGGTGGATCTAAAAATTGTTGTTTTTTTTTAAATATTCCTCACATTGAACTAAGTTATAATTTGGGCTCCCATAGGGAGCCCAAATATGAACCCAGGGACTTGGCTTAAACAAACTTGAATCCTAAGGATGCTGTATTCCAAATATCAAAAGATTCTGACTACTGGATCTGAAGACAAATATTTTTAAAGAATATTCCTCATATTGAACTAAGTTATAATTCAGGCTTCCATAGGGAGCCCAAATGTGAACCCAGGGACTTGGCTTGAACAAACTTGAATCTCACCCCTCTAAGGATGCTGCATACCAAATATCAAAAGATTCTGACAGGTGGATCTGAAGAAGATTTTTAAAGAATATTCCTCATACTGCACTAATTTACATATCTGGGCTCCAGGGATTTGATTTCAAAAAGCATGTGAAACCATCTTCCAAAGATGTTATATTGAAATTTGACAGCTTTTGGAGCAGGGGTTTGGGAGAAGAAGAGTCATAAATGTTTTTCCATTACCCACAGTGTTAAAAAATGCTGACTCAGCATTTTTTCAAAAGTCCTGAAAAAGTACCCTGTGATAAAACAATTGTTTTTTACCATTCCATTATGTTGGTCCAAAGGAAGCTTCACACCAAATAAAAATTCTCAGTGCCATGTAGTTTTGGAGATATGGGCGTATTAATTTTTTTCTATTTTTTGCTCCTGCGTTTCCCACAGGGAGCCCAAATATAAACCCAGGGACTTGGCTTTAACAAATTTGAATCTCACCTCCCGAACAATACAATATACCAAATATCAAAAGATTCTTACTGGTGGATGTGAAAGAATATTTCTCATATTGAACTAAGTTACAATTAAGTCTCCCACAGGGAGCCTAAATATTGCCTCAGAGACTTGGCTCGAACAGCCTGAATCACACCTACCTGAGGATACTGTATACCAAATATCAAAACATTCTGACTGCTGGATCTGAAGAAGATTTTAAAAGAAAATTCCTCATATTGAAGTAAGTTATAATTTGGGATCCCACAGGGGAGCCTGTAGAAACCAGTTTTGAAAAAAACAGCTTTTGAAAAAATTTTAAGTATTTTTAAAAAATCACCAGTTTCGAAAAAAAAAATCACCGTTTTTGAAAAAAAAAAACAGCTTTTGAAAATAAATTTACCACTTTTGAAAAACAAATTCTAACCACATTTGAAAAAAAAAATTACCACTTTTGAAATAAATTGTCGTTTTTTCAAAACTGGTTATTTTTTTCAAAACTGGAATTTTTTTTTATCAAAAGTGGTTATTTTTTTTTCAAAACTGGTCATTTTTGGCATATGTGACTTATTTTGAAGTACAGGTGGGGGTTATGTCTTTTTTCACCTTTAGTCACATAGTGCAAATTTATGATCTGGGGGGGGGGTAGGTGGGTGGGGGGAGGGAGGGATTAGGGTCAGTAGTAGGGTAGGGTTAGGGTTGGCTTTAACAGCTACTTCTATAAATTTGGCATTTGATACACTTGGCATTTTGGGAGGGGGCATATACCACGCTTCGTGTTGCTCTTGTTTTAACGATTAGTATTAGAAGAGGTGGCGATTCTTCGATGTTGTACAAAACAATGCAGATATCTTCTGCCAACTGTATAGTCGAAACCCAGCATCCTGCACAGGTCAGACAGATTCAATTCAAGTCGGCACCAGGAGACATCTGGTTTTGAAGGCTGAAGATTGGTAATAAGTTTGAAACTAAAAAAGAACTATTTTCCATTAATTTTCTCCAGTTTTGAAAAAAAAATAACCACTTTTGATAAAAAAAAATTCCAGTTTTGAAAAAAAATAACCAGTTTTGAAAAAGATAACCAGTTTTGAAAAAACGACAATTTATTTCAAAAGTGGTAATTTTTTTTTTCAAATGTGGTTAGAATTTGTTTTTCAAAAGTGGTAAATTTATTTTCAAAAGCTGGTTTTTTTTTCAAAAACGGTGATTTTTTTTTTCAAAACTGGTGATTTTTAAAAAAATTTTTTTATTTTTTCAAAAGCTGTTTTTTTTTCAAAACTGGTTTCTAGAGACTTGGCTTGAACAAACCTGAATCTCTCCCCCTAAGGATGCAGCATACCAAATATCAAAAGATTCTGGTTGCCAGTGGTTGGTGGATCTGAAGAAGATTTCTATAGAATATTCCTCCTACTGAATTAATTTAAACATTTGGGCTCCTATAGAGAGCCAAATATGGACCCAGGGATTTGATTTTAACAAACATGTGAAACAATCTTCCAAGGATGTTATATGTGAAATTTAAAAGCTTTTAGAGTAGTGGTTTGGGAGAAGAAGAGTCTTAAATGTTTTCCCCATTACCCACAGTGACAAAAAAGTCCCGAAAAAGTACCCTATGATAAAACCAATAGCAATATTTTTGGACCACTCCATTCTGTTGGTCCTAAGGAAGCTTCACACCAAATAAGAATTCTCAGTGCAGTGAAGTTTTGGAGACATGGGCACTTTAAATTTTTTATATTTTTGGCTCCTGTGGTTCCCACAGGGCATTTTGAATTTTTTATTTGCCTAAATCAAGTACTTATGACCCACTAATACTTCATATCAAATTTGCTTCAAATCAGCCCTCAGTTTGGAAAATAGAAATTTTGGGCATAGTAAAAATTCTTGTGCCTCCCAAATATTGCCCCTCGAACTTCTCTTGAACAAATTTGAGTATGCACCTCAAAAGGAAGCTGTATACCACATATCAAGTCTCTGCTACAATTGGTTCATGAGATTTCAAGATTTTTTTAAAAAGTGGGGTATTTTGGCCCCACCCCCTCCACAATAGGAGCAGAAACACAATTTGAAGAGAACCCAAATGCCCCTATATAACCACTACTCATGTGAAATTTCATTAAAATGTGGCCAGTGGCTTGGGAGAAAAAGTCCTAAACACCACCTTCACGATGGACAATGGATAAAAAAGTGACTTTCCGTCAGGTGAACTAAAAAGGCTATAATGGGCAGAAAAATCAAATTTGCTGCATACATGAGTAGAAAACTCAAGGGGTTAGAAAGCAACAAGGCTAGGGTAGCAAAACAAGAATGAGTCTACATTAAGCAATCCATCTCCATAGGATACTTTGTCAATCCTTGAGCCCCTCAGGAGTGACAAAAATAGTCCGAGCATCATGTTTTTTCTTCAGTTGATCATGTGTAAAATGTGGAGCTCCCCTATGAAACCCCTGAAGCCCCTTGACACAACCCATGTGGATTAATCTTAGTTACACACCTCTAGCGGGTACTGAATACAAAATTTCTAACTCTTCAGCTACATGGCCAATTCCGACTCCCATTGGGAGCCCAAATATTAACCCAAGCTCTCCATTTGAACGAAGTTGAGATGTTGTATACCAAATATGAAAGCATTTTGACTGTTGGATCTAAAGAAGAAAAACTGTAAAGAAATTTCTTCATATTGCTCTAAGTTAAAATTTGGGCTACCACACCGAGCCCTTCAGATCCACTATTAACCTATGGACATGATTTGAACAAACTTGAACCTGACACCCCCCTCCCTGCCCCCCCTGCCCCTGCCCCTGCCCCCCCCCCCCAATTACCTCCCCCCCACCACCCCACCCACCCACCCTAGAGATGTTGTATACCAAATATGAAAGCATTCTGACAAGTGAATCTGAAGAAGAAGTTTTTTTAGAAAAATTTCAGGTTCCCACATGGAGCCCAAATATTAACCAAGGCACTCGACTTGAACAAACTTGAATTCACCCCTCCCACCCTCACCCACCCCCACCCACCCACCCATGTTGTTGGCCAAATATGAAAGCATTCTGACTGGTGGATCTGAAGAATTAGATTTTTAAGGAAATTTCCTCATATTACACTAAGTTACAATTTGGGTTACCATAGCGAGTCTAAATATATACATAGGGACCCAATTTGGACAAACTTGAATCTGACTCTCCTAGAGATGTTGTATACCAAATATGAAAGCATTCTGACTGGTGGATCTGAAGAAGAAGATTTTTAAAAATTATCCCCCACATTGCACTAAGTTAAAATTTGGGCTTACATGGGAAGCCCAAATATTAACCTAGGGACTTGGTTTGAACAATCTTGAATCTGCCCCTCATAATAATGATGTATACCAAGCATTAAAAAATTCTGACTGGTGGTTCTGAAGAAGATTTTCATAGAATATTCCCCATATTGCCCTAGGGTCAGTAGTAGGGTAGGGTTAGGGTTGGCTACCACCCAAAAAATTTCCTAAAAATCACTTTTTTGACTATTTGGACATGTTTTTTAGAATAAACACATAAATTTAAACACATAAACCCAATTCCATCTGTCCGTCCGTCCGTCTGCAGACAAAATTCATGTCCGACTCAGAACTGTTTTATCTTTTGACCTAGGCTTATGGTATTTGGCATGTGGATGTATCACCATGAGATTATGTGTTGCGTATCATCATGACCCACATATAACACTGACCTTTGACCTCAAGGTTAAATTACTGATTTTTTGCCAAATAAGAGGTTTAAAATTCTGCTAGACCGTATTATTAGTTATAGTATCACAGCAAGACAGTATCGAGGCATTACAGTATCCAGGAATTAATTCGGGAGAATTAGCTACCCTTGGCAGCCCCCTCTAGTTCTTGTTAGGGTACAGCTACTTCTATAAATTTGGCATTTGATACACTTGGCATTTTGGGAGGGGGCATATACCACGCTTCGTGTTGCTCTTGTTTTAACGATTAGTATTAGAAGAGGTGGCGATTCTTCGATGTTGTACAAAACAATGCAGATATCTTCTGCCAACTGTATAGTCGACACCCAGCATCCTGCACAGGTCAGACAGATTCAATTCAAGTCGGCACCAGGAGACATCTGGTTTTGAAGGCTGAAGATTGGTAATAAGTTTGAAACTAAAAAAGAACTATTTTCCATTAATTTTCTCCAGTTTTGAAAAAAAAATAACCACTTTTGATAAAAAAAAATTCCAGTTTTGAAAAAAAAATAACCAGTTTTGAAAAAGATAACCAGTTTTGAAAAAATGACAATTTATTTCAAAAGTGGTAATTTTTTTTTTCAAATGTGGTTAGAATTTGTTTTTCAAAAGTGGTAAATTTATTTTCAAAAGCTGTTTTTTTTTTCAAAAACGGTGATTTTTTTTTTCAAAACTGGTGATTTTTAAAAATTTTTTTTTATTTTTTCAAAAGCTGTTTTTTTTTCAAAACTGGTTTCTAGAGACTTGGCTTGAACAAACCTGAATCTCTCCCCCTAAGGATGCAGCATACCAAATATCAAAAGATTCTGGTTGCCAGTGGTTGGTGGATCTGAAGAAGATTTCTATAGAATATTCCTCCTACTGAATTAATTTAAACATTTGGGCTCCTATAGAGAGCCAAATATGGACCCAGGGATTTGATTTTAACAAACATGTGAAACAATCTTCCAAGGATGTTATATGTGAAATTTAAAAGCTTTTAGAGTAGTGGTTTGGGAGAAGAAGAGTCTTAAATGTTTTCCCCATTACCCACAGTGTCAAAAAAGTCCCGAAAAAGTACCCTATGATAAAACCAATAGCAATATTTTTGGACCACTCCATTCTGTTGGTCCTAAGGAAGCTTCACACCAAATAAGAATTCTCAGTGCAGTGAAGTTTTGGAGACATGGGCACTTTAAATTTTTTATATTTTTGGCTCCTGTGGTTCCCACAGGGCATTTTGAATTTTTTTTTTTGCCTAAATCAAGTACTTATGACCCACTAATACTTCATATCAAATTTACTTCAAATCAGCCCTCAGTTTGGAAAATAGAAATTTTGGGCATAGTAAAAATTCTTGTGCCTCCCAAATATTGCCCCTCGAACTTCTCTTGAACAAATTTGAGTATGCACCTCAAAAGGAAGCTGTATACCACATATCAAGTCTCTGCTACAGTTGGTTCATGAGATTTCAAGATTTTTTTAAAAAGTGGGGTATTTTGGCCCCACCCCCTCCACAATAGGAGCAGAAACACAATTTGAAGAGAACCCAAATGCCCCTATATAACCACTACTCATGTGAAATTTCATTAAAATGTGGCCAGTGGCTTGGGAGAAAAAGTCCTAAACACCACCTTCACGATGGACAATGGATAAAAAAGTGACTTTCCGTCAGGTGAACTAAAAAGGCTATAATGGGCAGAAAAATCAAATTTGCTGCATACATGAGTAGAAAACTCAAGGGGTTAGAAAGCAACGAGGCTAGGGTAGCAAAACAAGAATGAGTCTACATTAAGAAATCCATCTCCATAGGATACTTTGTCAATCCTTGAGCCCCTCAGGAGTGACAAAAATAGTCCGAGCATCATGTTTTTTCTTCAGTTGATCATGTGTAAAATGTGGAGCTCCCCTATGAAACCCCTGAAGCCCCTTGACACAACCCATGTGGATTAATCTTAGTTACACACCTCTAGAGGGTACTGAATACAAAATTTCTAACTCTTCAGCTACATGGCCAATTCCGACTCCCATTGGGAGCCCAAATATTAACCCAAGCTCTCCATTTGAACGAAGTTGAGATGTTGTATACCAAATATGAAAGCATTTTGACTGTTGGATCTAAAGAAGAAAAACTGTAAAGAAATTTCTTCATATTGCTCTAAGTTAAAATTTGGGCTACCACACCGAGCCCTTCAGATCCACTATTAACCTATGGACATGATTTGAACAAACTTGAACCTGACACCCCCCTCCCTGACCCCCCTGCCCCTGCCCCTGACCCCCCAATCGCCTCCCCCCACCACCCCACCCACCCACCCTAGAGATGTTGTATACCAAATATGAAAGCATTCTGACAAGTGAATCTGAAGAAGAAGTTTTTTTAGAAAAATTTCAGGTTCCCACATGGAGCCCAAATATTAACCAAGGCACTCGACTTGAACAAACTTGAATTCACCCCACCCACCCCCACCCACCCACCCATGTTGTTGGCCAAATATGAAAGCATTCTGACTGGTGGATCTGAAGAATTAGATTTTTAAGGAAATTTCCTCATATTACACTAAGTTACAATTTGGGTTACCATAGCGAGCCTAAATATATACATAGGGACCCAATTTGGACAAACTTGAATCTGACTCTCCTAGAGATGTTGTATACCAAATATGAAAGCATTCTGACTGGTGGATCTGAAGAAGAAGATTTTTAAAAATTATCCCCCACATTGCACTAAGTTAAAATTTGGGCTTACATGGGAAGCCCAAATATTAACCTAGGGACTTGGTTTGAACAATCTTGAATCTGCCCCTCATAATAATGATGTATACCAAGCATTAAAAAATTCTGACTGGTGGTTCTGAAGAAGATTTTCATAGAATATTCCCCATATTGCCCTAAGTTAAAAATTTGTGCTCCAGTATTGATCCCACATATGAACCAATGGTCTTCATTTTAACACACTTGTATCTGACTCCCTTATGGATGCTGCAAACCAAATATCAAAAGACCATTGGGTTTGGAGAAAAGATTTTTAAAATAAAAATTTTCGCAAATATGCTGATTCAGCATTTTTTTGATGGCCTCTACAGAACACCCTAACACAACTGATGGTAATTTCTTTCTACTATTCCATTCTACTGGTCCTAAGGATGCTTCACACCAAATAACAGCTCTCTGTTCCATGTGTTTTGGGAAATATGGACGTTTGAAAATATTTCTATTTTTCGCTCCTGTGGTTTCCATGGGGCATTTTAAAAAAAAAATTGGCATAAATCAGAGTACTAATGATCCACTAATACTTCATATCAAATTTGGTTCAAATCGGCTCCTTGGTTTGGAAAATGAAAATTTTGGGTGGGGCAAAAATTCTTGCCCCTCCTGTAACGATGACAAATATTGCCCCTCGAACTTCTCTTGAACAAACTTGAGTCTACACCTCAAAAGGAAGCTGTATACCAAATATCAAGTCTCCTGCTACAGCTGGTTCATGAGAAGACTTTTAAAACAAGAGCACTGCCTAGCGGAGCAACATACACCCGTCAAAATTGGAACATGCACAAGTTTCTCAGTGGTAAAGTTTGAAATTTTTGTTGACTCGACTATTTCTGACCTCCTCCAATCATTGCCCATTCCCCTGCCCCACCTGGGGTAAAGGGTAATTCACCTGTTTTCACATTTTCATATTAAGCGATCTGAGGTCTTCACAAAATAAAACTAGAAAAACTGCTCACTAAATGATACCACCCACTCCCACCAAGAAACATTTTACAACAGTAAAAGTGTGTTTAATGTAGAGAGCACAAACACTGACCCCCCCCCCCCCCCCCAACACACACACACCTCCACTCCGAAGCTTGAACTGACAAAGACCATTTTTGAATATAGGGAACTGTAAATATGAAAATATCTGAAGAGAAAATAGGAGGTGCACATCTTCAATGTATGTAAAATAATGTCTGAGAGTTTCAATGGAATCCGTTCACTGGTTTAAGAGGAGTTGCGGATAGCAGATGTGTACATCTCTAAAGCATAACAGATGTTCTTACAAATAGCTTCTTTTGTGGCTATTTTATGGACCTATTAGGTGGCTAACCTAAAACACATGTCCAACATAATAAAACAAGTTTTTTGGGGGAAAACTTTAGGGGCGGTCAGCTAAACCTAACCCTACCCTTTACTGACCCTAACCCTACCTACCCCTAACCCTAAATTAACCCTAAACTAACCCAAACCATGGCCACATAACTCTAACACCCCTTCACTGACCCCCCCACCCCACCCCACCCCAGAATGCCCTAACCCTACTCTACATTTTTCCAAACCCCCACCCCCCCCCCCCCACAATAAAAGATTCTGTTACATGGCTAGCGACATAACAGACTTTAATCACATAAGTATCCTGTTTTACTAACTTGTAGCCACATAAGTAGTCATTTGTCTGTGCGGGTGGACGGACGGACATCGAAATATGAAAATATCTGAAAGAAAAATAGGAGGTGCACATCCTCAATGTATGTAAAAAAAAGGTCTGTGAGTTCCAATGGAGTTTGTTCAATGGTTTAAGAGGAGTACTGGATAGCAGATCTATACCCCTCCCTACTAAAACCTGAATTGACAAAGACCATTTTTGAATATGGGGAACTGTAAATATGAAAATATCTGAAAAGAAAATAAGAGGTGCACATCTTCAATGTACGTAAAAGAGTGTCTGAAAGTTTCAATGAAATCTATTCAATGGTTTAAGAGGAGTTTCGGATAGCAGATCTGTACAGAATGTCAATTGAATTTGACAAAGTTCATTTTTTCAATATGGGAAACTGTAAAAATTAAAATATCTTAAAAGAAAATAGGAGGTGCACATCTTCAATGTATGTAAAAGAATGTCTGAGAGTTTCAATGAAATCTGTTCACTGGTTTAGGAAGAGTTGCGGATAGCAGATCTGTACCCTCCTAAATCGTAATGGATGGACAGACGGATGTACAGGCGTCGGAAGGACATAGTGAACACTGTATACCACCCACTTGAAAAGTGGGTGGTATAAAAATCGCAACATCGATGCCATAGCTGCGACGGGTGGTGCAATCTGCAAGTGCATTGAACAACATGTGCATCGAACATGGACTAAACATCAATAAGATACACATGGATACCAAATATGAAGTCATTCCACCAAGTAGTTTGAAAGTTATTCTTTTACAAACGCGTTGGTCACAAAATTCAGTTCATCAAGGGCCATAACTCCAAGAAAAATATTTGGAACAACACATGCATTGAACAGTGGCTAGACATCAATAAGATACACTTACATGCCAAATATAAAATCATTCCATCAAGTATTTCAAAAGTTATTGAGTTTTGAAACTCGTTGGTCACAGACAGACCGACTGACCGACAGACAGACAGACCAACAAACAGTCCAACAGATAGACTGACATTGCCACTTATACAGCTGCTAGTCGCAGCTAAAAATGGTAGCATCCATTTAATTCATAAGATAACTTCTAAAGGGCTGCAAGGCTGGTGTAGAAGATAGATTCTCCTCGCCGTTTACAATGGTAGCGTCCAATCAATGACAGGTTAACTTCATTGATAATGATTGACGATAGGTGGCGCCAAGGAAAAGGACATTTTGAGGATCATAATAGCTATAAACGTTGAGGATTCTTGTCATTTAAAAATAAAATTATCTGCTCCTGTCACATGCACGGCAACTGAGGACAACATGGGTGCAAAGTTTGAACAATAAAGCAAGTAAAATGCTGGAGTAGGCGACACAATAGTGTAATGTTTAAAGTACTAAAAGGGGGCATAACTCTGGAAATAGACAACAGAGTTACCTGATCTTGTTACATGCACAACAGCAATTGGTGATCAACATGTGTGCAAAGTTTGAAGAATATAGCATGTAAAATGTTGATGGAGAAGGCTACACAATACTGTAATGTTTTAAGTGCTAACAGGGGCATAACTCTGGAAATACAAAATGGAGTTACCTACTCTTCCCACATGCACAACGGCAATTGGTGATCAACAAGTGTGCAAAGTTTGAACAATATAGCATGTAAAATGTTGAAGGAGAAGGCAACACAACATTGTAATGTTTTAAGTACTAACAGGGGCATAACTCTGGAAATACAAAATGGAGTTACCTGCTCTTGTCACATGCACAACAGCAGTTGGTGATCACCATGTGTGCAATGTTTGAATAATATAGCTTGTAAAATGTTGAAGGAGTAGGCGACACAATACTGTAATGTTTTAAGTACTGAAAGGGAGCATAACTCTGGAAATACAAAACAGAGTTACCTGCTCTTGTCACAGGCACAACGGCAATTGGTGATCAACATGTGTGCAAAGTTTGAACAATATAGCATGTAAATGTTAAATGTTGGAATAGGCAACACAATACTGTAATGTTTTAAGTACTAAAATGGGGCATAACTCTGGAAATACAAAACAGAGTTACCTACACTTGTCACATGCACAACGGCAATTGGTGATCAACATGTGTGCAAAGTTTGAACAATATAGCATGTAAAATGTTGAAGGAGTAGGCGACACAATACTGTAATGTTTAAAGTACTAAAAGAGAGCATAACTCTCGAATTACAAAACAGAGTTACCTACATTTGTCACATGCACAACGGCAATTACTGATCAACATGTGTACAAAATTGTTTACAGACAGACAGACAAACAGACAACGCCATAACATAATACGTCTGTCAAAAAATGATGGGCATATAAAAATTATAGCATTTTGGCCCCACCCTCTCCTCAAAATAGGCAGAAACCCAATTTGAAGAAAAACCCCAATGCCCCAAAATAACCACTACACATCTGAAATTTCATTAAAATGTGGCCAGTGGTTTGGGAGAAAAGTCCCAAGCATTGCCTTCCCGACGGACAGCAGACGAAAAGTGATCAGAATAGCTCACCCTGACTTTCAGTCAGGTGAGCTAAAAATACAACAAGATTAAAATTAGCCAAATAACCATTAACAATTTATGGAATTGGGGAATCCCAAATGCGTAGTAATACCGAACGTTTGTATTCATTGATTCCCATCTTGAAAATAGTTGTTAATTGTTATTTTGCAATTGTTCAGCATGACATTTTCAAAAAGACCTCAACTGGAATGTTTGTCAATGGAGTTTAATGAGGAGACACTCGTGTTTTTGTCCTGTTCTTGTGTTCTATATTTATTTATAGGTCACTGGTAGAAATAGTCCATTCATGTGCACCTTGTTTGAGACAGGCATGATGACGATCTGGAAAACTTGACACTCTTGTTTTCTGGAGAGCTGGATTTGATGGGCAAATAACAGTGGTATTGAGAGGCTATTTGTTGTAGTCATAAAATAAATTTGTGTATACAGTAAAACCTGTCTTGAGAGACCACTGTCTTGAGAGACCACCTGTCTTGAGAGACCACATCTGCCAGGCACCGATTGGTTTTACTCTATAATGGACCTGCTATGGGAGACCACCTGTCTTGAGAGACCACCTGTCTTGAGAGACCACTGTGACCCGGTACCAACTTGTATTTTTATGCCATAATGGACCTGTCTTGAGAGACTGCCCCTTTGAGGACTGAAACCATGACTAAAACTTTTTACCTGTTCTGGAATTGGAAAATCCATTGTGGTTATACTAACATAATTAAAAGTATTAAAAGCTCTTAATTGGGTTTCAATTGCTAACTCATTAAAGATTGAGATGTTTTTATAAGACCCCTGTGAAAAGATTAGGATTATTGCTGAATAAACAATTCCATACATACCTGAAATGTGAGAGATAGGAATAAAAATAAATTTGTGTTGAAAATCTTTTTGTAACAAATTGAAATGAACTGTTATAAAAATTATAAAAATAAATTAGTGTTGAAAATCTTCAATGAAGATTTTCAACACTAATTTATTTTTATAATTTTTATAACAGTCCATTCCAATTTGTTAATGAAGATTTTCGACACTAATTTATTTTTATAATTTTTATAACAGTTCATTTCAATTTGTTACAAAAACTTCATAAAAAAGAATAACTACAAAGTAATTACAAAAATCTATTTTTCTCCATTTCTGAATTTTGTGGTTGGTTATTCACTGACTTGAGAAAACCTGAAACCTGTTATGAGAGACCACCTGTCTTGAGAGACCACTTTTGTGTGGCCCAAAGGGAAGTCTCTCAAGTCAGGTTCTACTGTAGTCATAAAATAAATTTGTGTATACATAGAATCACTTGAATCCTTCAAAACTCTCTCTTCAAAACCTCGTCGAGCTCGTTCCAACGAGGGGTCACATGATATGGTTTTGTTGAAATTTTTTGAAAAATTTAAAAAAAAATGATATTTAAAATAATAAATTTTGATATCATCTGCACTGGGTAAAGGGTTAAAAAAAATCAATATTGCCTTGTAATCCAATTTTAATCATATCAGAATATCATTCACACAGCCACAATTTACATTAAACATGAAGAATAAACAAGGATACAGTACAATCATCTATACATTGACAGTTCAACATACGAATTTTGAAATAATGATTAACAATAATCTGAACAAAACAGTGTCTAGCAGACTCAGACTGACTGCTACTGATCTAGCAATCATTCTGTCCACGTCATGTACTTTCAGAGAGGTATACTTCATAATAATTGTCAGGTGAGTTTTGTCAAAATTCATTACCAAGAAGCAAGGAAACTGCATTTCAGACGGTCAAATTTAAAAATTTTGTCCGACCAAACCGAACCATTGTCAGTCCACTAGGACTGTGGACCCCCCTCCACGCCGGCCATGTTGTGCCCAAATTAGACTAATCTAAGGTTTGATTTTAACTATGGAAAATGTTACACCCACAAGGGTATAAGGATATTCTCATATTCTAAATTATTTAAAAACTGAAAATTGATTCTTGTGGCAGCAGTTTGCGGAATCAAAAGAGATTCTCATAAATCGTAAAAGATGTTAGGCCTGCCATAGCTGCAATATCCAACATAGAGAGTCTTGCATAACATTAGAAATTTAGTGCCTGCCAATTTCAATTTTATCAGATGTGATAAAAGATTCTCAAAAAGAGATAATCTGAACAAAATTAATCTTACCCTCACTATTCGTTGATTGTAAAAAGTGAGACCTATGGAAAAACTATAGTAAAGACCAACAATCCCCACAGTCATCAAAGCAGATTTAATGAATGAAGGTTGACACAATGATGATTTCACTTCTTCCACTCTAGGTTTAACAACATTGTCCAACACTCTTACTGTTCTCTTCTTCTTCATTGTTATCTTGGCTCACACAAACAGTAAACACCTGTTAATAAGAAATAATTAATATAGCTTCAGCACAGTGTGGTTAATGGTTTTATATACAGTGGAACCCAATTAACCTTTACATAATGAATTGGCCACATCCACCCATGTAATATACAAACTGAGCAATGGAAAAAAATGAAAGTGTCAATGACACTGTAGCTCAACTTGTCAAGACAAAGACATGTACATGTATAGTATGTGACACAGCAATGACAAACATCTAGGTAATGACCTGATAACAAAGGTACATATAAAGTATTGTAACGGTCTGTACATAAATACTGACCGTTGCCTGTAACAAATGTATAGGTAAAGTATTGTAAAGGTGGGCGACAGTCAGATGCTAAACGAGAAAAAAATCTTCGAGTCCCAGAGTGGGTCTGACTGAACCCCAAAATATTTGTTTTCATAGCACAGTGATAACAAAGGCACCCCAAAACACACTCATTCCTGTCCCAAGGTGAAAACAAAGGTACCCAAGAAGTTTCGTGAAGATCAGTTCACAAATATGAGCTGTGTAGAAGTTGTGACAAAAAACTGATTGGACCTAATTTCGGTACAAAATGGCCACTGGCAGCCATCTTGAATTTTGGACCACACCCAGAAACAGTCGTTCTCGTCCCAAGGTGATAACAAAGGTACCCAAGAAGTTTTGTGAAGATCGGTTCATAAATACAGCCTCCAGCCCGAGCCGTATTGACATGTGCACTTACAGTGTATAAGAAGCACTGAATAAATCAAAATTCATCTAATTTGCATAATTTCTGCACGAGAAAAAACCCGTACTATATGTGATGTATTCCATGTTACTAAACATTTATACAAAAATTTATTCAAATCAGAACTTTCATACAGAAGTTCTGTACAAAAGACTGATTGCACTAATTTTGGTACAAAATGGCTGCTGGTGGCCATCTTGAATTTTGGACCACACCCAAAAACACTTGTTCTCATCCCACGGTGATAACAAAGGTATCCAAGAAGTTTCGTAAGATTGGTTCATAAATACAGCCTCTAGCCCGAGCCGTATAGAAGTTGTGTACAAAAAACTGATTAGACCTAATTTCGGTACAAAATGGCCACTGACAGCCATCTTGAATTTTGGACCGCACCCAGAAACACTCGTTCTCGTCCCAAGGTGATAACAAAGGTATCCAAGACCTTTCGTGAAGGTCGGTTCATAAATACAGACTCTAGCCCGAGCCGTATTGACATGTGTACTTACTGTGTGTAAGTAGCACTGAAAAAATCAAAGTTCATCTAATTTGCATAATTTCTGCACGAGAAAAAACCCTGTATTATATGTGATGTATCCCATGGTACTAAACATTTGCACAAAAAATTATTCAAATCAGTGCTTTCATATGGAAGTTCTGTGCAATAATCTGATTGCACCAAATTTTGTACAAAATGGCTGCCATCGGCCATCTTGAATTTCGGACCGGACCCAAAAACACTCGTTCTCGTCCCATGGTGATAACAAAGGTACCCAAGGAGTTTCGTAAAGATCGGTTCATAAATACGGCCTCTAGCCCGAGCCGTATTGGCATTTGCACTTACAGTGCTGAAAGTAACACCAAAAAACATCAGAGTTAGTCTAATTTGCCTAATTTATGCACGAGAAAAAAACCTGTATTATATGTGATGATCCCATGGTACTAAACATTCATACAAAAAATTATTCAAATTAGAGCTTTCATGTGGAAGTTCTGTACAAAAAACAGATTTCTGCATCGTCGGTACAAAATGGCGGCTGGCAGCCATCTTGAATTTTGGACCACACCCCAAAACACTCGTTCTCGTCCCACGGTCATAACAAAGGTACCCAAGTTTCGTAAAGATCGGTTCATAAATACGACCTCTAGCCTGAGCCGTATCCAATTGTTGATGGACAGACGGACAGACAGACAGACGGACGATGGGCCATGGCATAAGCTCAAGTTTGGCTTCGCCAAAGTTGAGCTAAAAATTCAAACTAGATGTGTTAGTATAGCATGTATGACCATGCGAGCAAAACAGTCTGGAAAAACTGATTCTCTGAATTTTCACATCATAAACTAAGTTCAAGGTTAATAACTCTGCAAAAAAACATCTGCCGGAGACCAAACTCGGACTTGATTAAAAGGTACCCATGACCAAGCCACATACCAGAAATTAGCCAATTATCTCAATGTATGGTGAAAAATAGCCAGGAAAACTGTTATTTCCAGGGCTAAAAGTTTGCCGAGAATCTGAGAATCAATTAGCACAAAGATTCGCGCAATAAAACCGACGAGAATCAATGTAGATTCTTGCTCCACCTCTGCTAGGATTTGCGTAAAAAGAATTGAGTCAATTTAACCCTTTATTTAACACAGCGGCAACAAGTTAAACAGCAGAAGGCTAACATGACCTGAAATATCCTGACTCTTTGTCAATAAAATCTTACAAATGTGGCTGCCATTGGAACCGGCTCATTCAGCCGGTTCCAACGACAGCCATATTTGTATGATTCTATTGGTAAATATTGTTCATTTAATTATTTTATCATTTATTTATTATTTATTGTTCAAAATTATCAAGTTTAGTTCTAAAAATTAAAAAGGTGTGTTGGGTAAAAGGTTAACATGTGTTATCAGTAAACAACAGTGGTTCAACCATGGTGGCATCATTGGATCCGGGGACACTCATAGCAGGTATGGATTCTCGCAACCATTTTCACGAGAAACCAAATAGATTCTCACAAATTTAGACAAAATATAAGCCCTGATTTCAGAATCACAGAATGATGGATGGACAAAGGTAACACTATACGTCTCTGGTCATTTTTGGTGGGGGCATAAAAATTTCAACAAAACCATATCATGTGAACCCCTCATTGGAACGAGCTTGTTCATGGTAGACGGGCATCAGCAAAATATCAGGGCCACATGATATGGTTTTGCAGAGTTTTTGAAAAATTTGAAAAAATAATATTTAAAATAAGAATTTTTATATTGTGTGCATTGGGTAAAGGTCTAACTGGACATATCTTAATTGAATAATCCTATTGATTGCATTTAACATTCAAACACCAAACCATTTATTATGCCTCAATACAAATATGACCTGTGAATATCATATAGGTTAAAAAGTAAACTCCTGTTAATTTAATAAAAAAAATCATGTAAGAGTCTGACGAAGAATTACTATGACAACCACTGAATTCCCCTTTGTTTATAGCCATTTTGAAGCCCAATACATCATTTAATCTATTATATCTTGTTTAACAAAGCTCAATGTGCTCTGTCAAACAAGATATAATCGAATAAATTCTCATATTTATTGATTATCACTCGTAGACAGGAAAATGACTTAATTCCTGTTAACTGAATAATTTTCTCTGGCGAAATGTCTATTCAATTAACAGGGTCCCTGAGTATCTGTTTTGGGCACTCCAAAAATCATAAACTGAAATCACTGGTGTTACAGACAACAAAAAAAGACCCAGTAAGGGGGTGTACGGCCGGCATAATTCATTACAAGAGGGATGTTACATCCCTGCAGTTCACCTACATCCATGCTTGATACAGTCAATCCAATGTCAAGGAAGCTCCTTGAAGCTTCATTTCATTGTTTATATCACCCCAAATAATGGATATATTTAATTTTATTGGGATATGTTGTAACTATTACAAAGTTAATATTACTGCAATGGTCTTCAGTAATCAAAATCACCAATATCAATAACCTGGATAGACTCACAGAAACAAAACTCACTTTAACACAATCTTTTACAATTTAAAATTGACTAAGTCTGAGAAAAACGTGAAAATTTTGACTGAAAAATAACAAAAAAACAGTTAAAACTCTGTACACAGAAGGGTTAATACCTAAAGAAGTTACTGAAATAAAAAGAAATACACAATAATGAGAAATTAAGGCCCCCACAATCGGCACAAAAGCTGACCAAAAGCTAATTCTTACAGCCAGAAATTTGGAGACTGTTGTGATAGCCTACTACAACCTACATATGCAATATAAAAGCCCTGAGCCTGCTGAATTTTGAGAAAATAACCTAAACACTGAAAGGTTAAAATATTACTGCAACGGACTTCAGTAACCCAAGTCTGCAATATCAATCGCATTGAAAGACACATCGAAACACATGAGGGATGTTAATGACCCATCGATCACCTACATTCCACTTTGATACAGTCACTTAAATAAATGACAATTAAACTTTTTTAAAGTGAGGCACATAATTATTGAAATCCTTTTCTTTCACAAAGAAATTAATTGCAGGGCCAGGCTCAGACAGGCTTGTCATTTTCAGATGGGCGATAGACCCAGGCTGCAGTCGGCCATCTAAAGTAAAAATTCCAAGAACAGTAAACATTCACCTGACCCTGATTTCTTTAGACCATTAATTCAATCAAAGGCACCTCAAAATCGTCTGTTTCAAATTGCAGTCTTCACGGATAGAACTTAGGAGGCAACAAAGTGCAATTTGTGCCATATGTAGTGTGTTGGCGTGGTCACCCGCAGTCACTTATCTGATACGAGCTATAGATCTGCAGAATTCCAAAGTTGAAATTACTGACTATTTTTTGTTGGTTTCGCATCACTATTTGCGAAGCAAGATATCCCAGTTGCGATCCAATCACTGAAACCTAATTTGCATGGAGCGATTCAATATCTTTTTTCGTTTTTTTCAAGCAGGTGCTCATCCAACATTTCAACTCAAAAGAAGTAAAACCTAAGATAAGTAGCGCAAAAAATATACCAATTATCACTTTTGTTTATGCTTAACAATAAAATGAACAACCATTTTTATGAGTGTTTTCCAATCAGTTGACAAAAACTCCACTGGAGTGGAGATCTTCCACGATCTTTTTCATTTGAGTGGATCGATTTGAAAATTGCCGAGTGGAAGTTGAATCATGAACTGCACAAAAATAGTTATAATTTTCAACATCCAAATACCAATACATCTTCTGGGCCTTTTTGAAACATTCTCACCCCTGCAAAGCTGAACGTTCACACTCCTTATCTGAACATTCAGGGAATCATATGGTATGTTATGCGGCAAAATATATGTCTTCCGTGCTCCAACGTACTTGTACAGTCCATAATTATCTACATTAGACAGACACAGTGAGCGTTATAACTAATGGGTAGCTTGAATCCAAATTGTCAAGCCTGCATCAATACACTACATGATGAGCAATCACATTACACAAACCATGTACCTTAAGATGATTGAGTGGTCTTCCCAACTGGGTAAAACAAAAATGGCCCCATAAACCAAAAGGCTCTCCTGGGGTCATATGAGGTGAATCAAAAATGGCCCTCCTGGGGTCATTAAAGGCAAACCATAATGGCCCTCCTGGAATTTTGAAACGCAATAGTATGTAACAAAAGAATATGGCCCATGAGTGTGAAGAAGATTTTTTAAAAGAATGGTCCTCATACTGCACTAAGTTAAACGTTGGGATCCCACAAGGAGTCTAAATATGACCCAAGGGACATGTTTGAACAAACTGAAATCTGAACCTCCTAAGATTGCTGCATATCAAACAACAAAAGATTCACATTGGTGGTTCTGAAAAAGGAGATTTTAAATGGAATTTCCCGATTGCACTAAGCAAAATTTAGGTTGCCATAGGGAACCCACATATGAACCCATTGACTTGATTTGAACAAACTGGAATCTGACCCCACTAAGGATCCTGCAAACCAAATATCAAAAGTTTAGCACTGGCTTATACATCTGAAGAAGAAGGTTTTTAAAGAATATTCCTCATATTGCAGCAAGTAAAAAGTCGGCTCCCACAAGGAGCTCAAATATCACTGCAGGGACTTGATCTAAACAAACTTCAAGCTGCTCCCCCACTCCCCGCACCCCCTTCCAAAGATACTGTATACCATATACCTAGAGATACTGACTGGTAGATCTGAAGAAGAAGACTTTAAAATAAATTTCCTCAAACTGCACCAAGTTAAATTTGGGGTTTCCATAGGAAGACCAAATATGAACCCAGGGAATTGTTTCAAACAAACCAGAATCTGACTCCTCTAAGGATGTGGTATATTAAGTATTAAAAGATTCTGTTTTGCAGTTCTGGAGACGATTTTTTAATTTAAAAAAAATATTGTGGGTAGGGCTGTCACGATTTTTTAATTTAGGAATCGATTAATCGGCGCAAATAATCGATAATAATCGATTAATCGCACTAGATGACCTCCTCCCTCTTTTTGAAGTCGATAAAAAATGAAGTTCATGTCAGTTGACCTACCTTCGGTAAACAACGAAGACGATCCTCTTTTAGGTACACTCAAAGCTTTGATGTTCTGAACTTTTGAACCGTCAGTGTAATAATCAACACTGGTCGGCAGTTGCGAAGTTCGCAACTGCCGACTGGTGTTGATTATTACACTGACGGTTCAAAAGTTCAGAACATCATAGCTTTGATGAATGTTCCTGAAAGACAAATGCTTCCAATGGCTTCTTGGGGTTTAACATCAATGTTCGTAACTCTTTACCCTTAGAAACAATAGTTTTTTCATCAAATTTTCTTTTAATTATTAAACATCTAAAGCAAGATGCAATTTACCGATTATTCGACAACGAAAAATACTAATCGATTTTGCCGTGATTGATCAACAATCAATTAATCGATTAGTTGTGACACTCCTAATTGTGGGGTGCTAACAGAATTATACCCCTTCTGGTGCTCCCTGTGGGCAAAGCAACTTTATTTGAACAAACCTGGATTGACATTTGATAAGGAACATTCAAATCAAATTTGGTTCATTTAGGCTAGTGTTTTATGAGAAGTTGATAATGTAAAGTTCATGCCAGGCGGCCAGATGGTCGACAGACAGAAAGTGATCACTTAAGGGGATGTCCAACGTAAATTTGGTCAAATTTTAGTTAATTTTCTCCAAACACACGAGAAGGTCAGAAAGGAATAACCCCAATAAATTATATATCAATGTATTTGGAATGAAACATAGATTTTGTGGAAACTAATATTTGCCATGGAACCGTTACCATGTGGAAGAAAGCACTGCCTGAAAGTCTGCTACGGCATAAGTAAGAGAGCAAATTTTATACAAAAAAATACCTTAAATTTATTGAATAGTTACATTCTGCAATCCTTCCAGTACAGACTCGGAGAAATCTTTTTATCATTCTTGCAAGGAACGGACCACAAGACCAATTGTAATTTAGGATGCCTACATTTCAAAAGGGCTGCCATTTTCCTTGTGTTTGTTTACCTTTTATGAAATTCACCAAGGGTCAAATCCACAAAGTTCAGAAGAATAAGTATGGAGTCATGAGAGAGTGCATCAATGAAAAATGAAGAATGTCCAATGTAGCATTTGTGAGTCTTCTGTGACCATACCCCCCCCCCCCCCCCCCCACAATAAAAGATGATGAGATTGATACACGAAAAAGGGTAAACTGCCAAACTTTCTCATTTAGTATGTGTCCATTTCTGGGGTTGCATGAGTAATGAAAGCTTCCAAGTATCATTTGAATGTTCAAGTGTGGCCAAAACAACCAAAAATGACCTGTCCTGTGTGCAGAATACTTTAAAAAATCGGCTACACTTAGTTAGAAATCCTGGCTTCCAATTCATTTATGTACATGATTTGGTATGCTTCATTTGTTTTGGAACTATTGGCCTTCCGTAGTTGCTGTTTGAGGAGACTTGACTGTTGTTTTCTCGTGAGATTTAAGAACAATAATAACTGATCTGTTTACCAATACTACTTTTATAGGTGGAGGGTTACCAGCCTGAACAATATCGGAATTGTGTTGGTAATTAATTTATCTAAACACTTATGACACGTTGTGGTCTAATTTCGGTAATTTGTGTGAATTTTTGTCCGCCTAGTGGAATTTCTCTATTTCTGTCCGCATCATGTCAACACACATAGATTTTTGTAACCTTTTGGTGCTAACAGCGCTCAAAATCGACGTTGATCCATCTTATACACAATGTGGTTGTGTGAGGGAGATATTTAAATTTATGATGGTACGACATTTTGATATATTTGGTGAACAGGAAGAAACCATTCTGATAATTCTCCTTCTCCTTAATTAACACTGGTCTTCATTGTTCGTAGCAGACATCATCAAGCCTTCTTTATGTCACTAATATAGTTCGGCGACAGTAAAATTATTTTTTCGTAAATATACAATTGTGAGGAGTGTAATGTATGTTGATGTGAATATATTTTTGTTTTCAAATATAATTTTCCACTTTTATGTTTTGATCATTATCACCAACCAAATAATAGTAGTTCAAAATGGTGGCGTGGTAATCCCTTGCTGACACTTGCGTCAAATTGTACAGTTTATGATCTGATCAGTGCTACTATGGACTGAATCTCGCAATTATCACACTGTCAGTTCAATATTTTCCTATGAATGTGTCGTGAGTTGTGCATTACATCGCCTCCCAGATTCAAAAACAGCAGTGATATGTTTGAAGATTTCAGATCGTGGGAAATCAAAATCATTTCAAAACTCAGTCCAAAAAACATGTGATCATAACAAACAATGTCACCCGTAGAGAATCAAGCATTTGTTGTCATCCATTTTCCCATAAGCATTCTCACCACATTGGTGATGAAATGACAAATATGCTTTCTCTGAGTATGGAGTGTGGACTGTGGAGTCTTCTATTTACAACTCAGACATTCAAATTACCGATCTATTCACTGTTAATCTTGACAGTTACTTATGCGGCTGGCAATTTTATTGTCATCAAAAGCAAAAAAATTTTCAAAACGTGGATAAATTCGGGTTTTGTATACTTTTGTCATTATTCTAGTTTATAATATGTCGTTATTCATCGCTTTAATTGTTATTTCGGGCATTGTAAAAAATTTTTAAAAATGACCAAAGTTACATTGGATGACCCCTTAAGGTCTCCTTGAGCTTTGCTCAGGTGAGCTAAAAAAAGGAGGGGTGAAAATACAATTGGATATTGGAGTGTTTTTAATGGGAATTCCCTGAGAGAAATGTGCGTGTGATTGGTAGTTTTCTTCCTATAAATTTTTCACTCTCAACCCCCTCCTCCAGTTTTTGGGGACAGAAAAGTTGTCCGAAGGGCTATTGTTAACCAAGATATTTAAATGTCGAAACTAAAATCATATTTCTTTTCATATGAACGCTATAATGTCGCCTAATTATCTACATGTACAGTAGAACCTGTCTTGAGAGACCATCGTTTGGGCCACACAAAAGTGGTCTCTCAAGACAGGTGGTCTCTCATAACAGGTTTCAGGTTTTCTCAAGTCAGTGAATAACAACCACAAAATTCAGAAATAGAGAAGAAAGGATTTTTGTAATTACTTTGTAGTTCTTTTTTATGAAGTTTTTGTAACAAATTGAAATGGTCTGTTATAAAAATTATAAAAATAAATTAGTGTTGAAAATCTTCATTTAGCTTATTCAACAGAATATTACAGTGCAATAGTTGAGAAAATCTGTAAATGTAGGTAATTAATTATATTCTGTTGGGAGAAAGCATGGCCAGATTGGCCGTCTACCTGCTGTCTCCAGTAACGTAAACATAAATGTGTTGAAAATGTGTCAGAAGAAGCTCTCTGGTTCTATAGAAAATAATTATAATAACAATGTTTAACTCTAAACAGTTCCTTATATGCAACGGGATGATGGGATAAGAATAATGGGATTGGGATAATGGGACAGAAGAATAAATGGGTAGATGAGATACAAATAGATCAATAAATAAGTCATGGAAGACACCTGACCTTATCATTGATCCAACCTTCATTGGCGTCTACAATCGTTACAGTAGGGATTATTGCATGTTACGCTTGAAGAGTATGAATTTAAAATTGTCATGAAAAGTTTCTTCTTGAATGATCCTCTAGTGGAAGTTTCTCTTAAAGTTCTATCAAGCTCATTCCATACTTTCGGAAAGCGTACTTTGGTAACTGAGCCGAAAAATTGGTCCTTGGTTTACCACACTGCAACAGGCCTACTTGCCTTGTTTCCATGCCCATTGGATATATATTAATATTAAAGAAGTTTTCAAACGTTTTTGGTAAATTAGAGTGGTGCCAGTCAAACATAAATAAGGATACCTTCATCTTGTAGAGGTCTTTCAGTTTTAATATTCTACACTTTTTAAACAGCGGATCAGTGAGGCAATTATATTTTTTATTATTAATCAGGCGGATTGCTCACTTTTGAAGTGAGAATAATCTGGGAGCGGCATTACTATGACCCCATATTTCAATTCCGTATTGCAGGTGACTGTGTATTAGTGAAAAGTACAGAGTTTTGAGGGCAGAGTATGGTAGGATGTGTTTTGCCTTGTTCATTACATAAAGTGCTCTTGATACTTTGGTACATATATTAGAGATGTGAAACTTATATTTAAGGTTTTTGTCTAGGTATATGCCAAGAAACTTTATGACAGACTCGCCATTTGTGTCCGCCAACGAGATTCCCTGGTTGTAGACACTCAAACATCTATCATTTGTATTGTATATTTTATTCGGTGGGCTGAACAGCATATACCTAGTTTTTTGGACATTCAAAACAAGATGGTTTGCAGGCTTTTTTTGCAGCGCACCATTGAAAGGTAGAATGGTCTCTGCAGTAAGCAGATCAACTGCGAGATTCAACAGTGTAATGATCAGGCTCTGAAAGATTCTGCACTTGGGGATGCGACGTGCATCCCATAAATCAGGGTTTCCGCTAGGGGAAAATTTGTGGGTTCGGTAGTTTAACGAAAGTGAAACTCAGACGCCGAAGGCATCTGCCGCATGTGCCAAAGGCACGTGTGTATAGAGGGGGGTCTGGGGGTGTTCTTTATTTCAGGTGCTCTCTAGAGGCATTCTGGTCGCTAAAATGCTGAATAATTGAAGTGGAAAATACACATTTATTCCTCCTACAATTCTCTAAATTCCCACAGGACACACAATACTACGTCTGGTCAGAGGTTTCATAAAAATACAAATCCAAAACAACACAAAAGCCACGAATCCTGACAGTCACTGCGAAGCTTGACCTCAATTTTTTATAAAACCCAATACCTGCCAACATAAATAATTGGAAATGCAGAGAGAACGAAATATTCAAAAAAGAACCATGATGTGGACGTATGACGTCATGCATGTGCAATTACACCATTTATCGCTCTAAATAAAAGTCAGTGATTTTGGACCAAACATGACAATTTGAGTCCGAAATTTTATAGGCAATGTTTGGGATTTGAACTTTGTTTCCCCTCTCGTCTGGGGGTTATAAAGTATCAGGTTGTCGCCAGTAATAGTAGGCATAGTATACAACATAATTATGCCTATATTTAGTGAAAACAAAGGATCCTGAGTGTCGTTACAATACAGCATTGTACTTGACATTTTAACCACCAGCTTTTCTGACTGATCATAGAATGATCGGTGGGGGGAATGGGTCCGGTCGACAGACCCACAGCCGATCTAGCGGAAACCCTGCATAAGTGGATAGATGTTAGTGTTTCTCATTCACAAACTGCTTGTGGTGGACTGGTGGCTGCTCAGCTGTTCTTTCTATTTTTTGTGGTTCCTCCGCTTCTTCTTTGGAGGTGGGGATGGCGATATCCTTACCATTGGCGATGGAGGCTGTGGTATTGTGTTATTTGCCATTTTTTCTACAAGTGCCCTTGCCAAAGCGGATTCTGCAAGAACTTTCTCTGTCTCTTCCATGCTCTTCATGCGCTCGTTTTTAAGAGCGGCCAGGTACATGAGCTCTTTTGTTCTTTCTTCAGTGCCCATGATCTGGTTTTCCAGTTCATGGGCAAGCTTGCTTATTTCATCATTGTCTTCTGCTTCAGCATGGGTGTCCAAGCTTGAGATGGAACTGGAGGTGGAAGCATTTGATGACTGGGTGGTGTTTGGTGATGTTTTTTTCCGTCTGGGAGGGGAAGTGGACTTCCATTTCCTCTTCCTTCTCTTTGCGGCTTACTTCAGATTTTCTTTTCCAGGCCTCTAGGCACTTGGCATCCCGGCACTTAGTGGTTGGGCTTTTCTTCTTTCTCTTGCATTTTGGCCTTTTCAGGGTCCTCTGGGTGTGGACCAGAGCCCAATTGGGCTAAGGTACTACCATTCCCCAGAGGGGGGGGGGGGGGGGGGGGGGGGGGCTGGTGGCTTCTTTGGTTTCTGATGGGGGTTCTTTCCTGGCGCCATTCCAGGTGGTATCTGAAAGTCCAGTATCACCTGGCAGGTATTACCAGAGACATGGATGGACCAGTCTCTGGTGTTGGTTGCATTCAGGCAGTTTAGCATGTCCAGTAATTTGTGCAGAAGAATCCTTATGGCTGTAGTCAGTGGTGCTAATGGAGAGTCCAGTAAGCATCCGTGCTGATCTAATCTCCCAGCTGATCGTCGTCGTAATCATTGAAGATTTTCAACACAAATTTATTTGTATAATCCTATCTGTCACATTTCAGGTCTGTATGAAATTGTTTCTTCAGCAATAATTCTAATCTTTTCACAGGGGTCTTATAAAAACATCTCAATCTTTAATGAGTTATGTAACTGAATAGCAAATGAAACCCAATTAAGAGCTTTTAATACTTTTAATTATGTTAGTATAACCACAATGGATTTTCCAATTCCAGAACAGGTAAAAAGTTTTTGTCATGGTTTCAGTCTTCAAAGGGGACAGGTCCATTATGGCATAAAAATACAAGTTGGAACCAGGTCACAGTGGTCTCTCAAGACAGGTGGTCTCCCATAGCAGGTCCATTATAGAGTAAAACCAATCGGTGCCAGGCAGATGTGGTCTCTCAAGACAGGTTTTACTGTATAATCAAATAGTGCCAGTATATGTTGTATTTTCCTCACAAAACAAGGCAGGTATTTTAAATTGGAAACCCCCTTTCTGCACTGAATTAATATGGAGTGTGATGGACCCTTAACACACCAATTCAATAAGATTAAACCGCAAATTTCGCCACAAAAACTGAAATTTGGATATTTATGAACTTTGGCGAATGTGCGATTTAATCTTATTTTTTGTATTTTTCATTTAACAAAGTTAAGAGAGAGACTCTCTCTCCTGTCAATGTATGATTTAAAGTCAGTTTATGTTACCTGGCTGGCATTGATAACTGGCTGTCACGTATAGGGCTTTCGCAACTATCAATTTTTATAGTCAGCTAATCGCCACCATTAATCGGCAGTTAATCGATTAATAGTTGTTTCCCCAAAATTCAATAAACCAACTCTCATATACTTACAAATTTAAACTGAAGAATGTTTGTGTAAATGTTTCATTTCTGTAACTAATTTCCAGAAATTTTGAACATGAACTTCCATCCATTCCTACAAAAGTTACTGAAGTTAGTTAAACTTAGTTTGAACTATGACAAGTGAACTGACCATTGTGTCAACTTTCTCACTTTTGCGATTAAGGTTTGTCCAATGGGATCGTCTGAGTGTGCAAGAATGAAGATTCTATTTACTCTACAGCCTACAGTTACTTCTGAAACTGCAAATTATTCAAATGGTTCACAGTTTGAATACAGGACTCTTGTCTGGAGTACAGATACTGCCTTTTAAATTATGTTGTAATGTTGCACACTCGTGCAGAAAACAAAGACCACTTGATTTTAGAAGTAACTACATGTAGGTTAATAATCATTCAACTCATTATACAATGCAATTTAAGCCTGACTTGTACCACTTTGAAAATGAATGACGAACAACTAAAATTAAAAACGGTCGCCTACTGCAATAGTCGCGATTAGTTGACTAATTGAATAATCACAACAGCCCTAGTCATGTAAAACATATAACTTTCCAAAATAAATAGTTTTTGTTATGAAATAATCTGTTGGATCAAAATATCACACAGCTTTTTAGCAAATTGAACATGAATATTAATATAAACGACCCATATTTGAGATTCTTGTAAAAAGTTGAAACAAACTAACAGACTCAGAGAAGAATTTCTAGATAGATAAAGGATGCAATGAACTAAAAATATTAGAAATGCTCCAATTTTGTTGAGATAATTGTATATGTATAAGTATATATGCCACAATTCACAAATGAATGGAGGGAATCACTAAATTTGAATGCTATTATGGAGACAGAATTTTGTTCCATACACTGGTCTGAATCTTATTTTCATGTTGAACAACTTTAAATTTTCGTTATGTCATACACTTTCCAGGGTGTAGATTGACAGGTTTAAAGTTTCTGCTTCATTTTTGAAAATTTTGTTTATTTATTAAGTTTAAAATTTGGGATTTTCTTACTATTTCACATAGGAATGCAGAAAATAGATAATATAGACTGGAATCAGTACTAGCGGTCAGATTTACGTGAGTAGAATGAACCTAGCCTTGTGAAGTTTGTTACAAAATTTTTGGCTAAAGAGGATTTGAATGATATTGGTTAGTGATGAACCGATAATTGGAATCGGCAATCGAAACTGGCCAGTTATGGGACATCAGCCATTTATGACAACTGGCAGTTAAAAACCTGCGGTTTCCGGTTATTCTATATTTAACACTGACTATTAAAAATCCCTTTGATATCTGGCCATTTCAATAAAGTTTCCCCATTAAAAACATGTAGTGCACTGCAGAAAATTTAGGGATTTGCAGAACAGAGATATTACTGAATTTACCAACTGCAATCGGTATGAGATCGCCACCATTTCCCGTAGATTGTAGAGGTCATGTAAACATTGGACAAACACATCAAGGGAGGTAACAAGTTGAAAAAAGAACATTGAATAATACATTCTGACATACTTGTAAACCATGAGTCAAACGACTTCACAACACACATTGACATCAAAATTATTATTCATTTAAGAAACAAAGTATGTGTGCTCAGTATATTCCTGGTTAATACAGCCAAGTGTATTGTATTCTTACATAAAACCGTATTAACACTATTTACCGGAATAAAACACAATCTTCATAAGAACAATATCGTGTGATTGTATCCTTAATAACAATCTTTTCCCCACACCCCAACCAAAATGCAAATATTATTTTGGCTAATATTGCCCAGCACTAAATATGCATACTCTGAGAACGTATGTGGTATTAAGCTTTCGTAATTGATGATTTATCAACGAAATTCTGTAGTATAACAGGCACCAACAGATTTTCTTCTGTGTCCTATTTCAACCATCAGAATCGGCATAATCGGCAGAAAAATACTGGTTGATAGCAAGTTTTGATAATTGGTTCATCACTAATATTGGTAATATTAAGGTTCTATAGAAGTAATTGAATTTTGTTTATTTTGAAATTCACACCTGTGATATCAGAGTTGGGAATTTTAAAATAAACAAAATTCTATTACTTATATATCCCATTAAAACTGAATGGGGAATTTTACCACAGCTTTGAATGGGAGGAATCTGAACGTAGAGGGGTAGCCACTACATTCAGATTGCTTAACTGTTGAACTACTAGCAGTAGCACACCAAAAAACTTATATTACACATTTGGGGTCCAAGTTTGGACTAGAGGGGCTCTGGCCCGAAGCCTCACCTCCCACAATTGCTCATGGTAAGAAATCAATTCGAGATCTGGGGAAAATCTCTCAAATGGTGACTAAATAGGAATATATTATCTCCCCTGTTGCCCCTTTGACGGAAATACATTCCGGTATTCAGCCTTCCGGAAGGTTCATGTTTCGGTCAATAAAATCATTCTATTTCAGTACTGTTTTTCAAATTCAACTGTTCTATGAATTACATCTTAAAGAGCGACGTTACAACAATCTGTTCGAAATTAAACGCAATCGTTGACAAGAAATCGTAATGCAGAGATGAAGTCACGTACGGTGCCCATCTGGCAAAACGTCCACGTACATGCAGCAAGAAGTAGAAGTTCAGTTTGTCACATTATACCAAGTGTAAAAATCCTTACATTCGAGCAGCCGTTTCAAACGAACTAATTGTGTGGGTTATTATATACATAGTGATGTATTAACATTTCATACTTTATAAAACATCGACAAATTTCAATGCACAACCATCCATACTGATAAATCCCTTTTCCCTCATTGCTGTAATTGTCTCCCTTGATATGCGAGTGTGAGTACAGAAATGGACATGGAAAACGAACAGGTAAAAATAGCACTGGGGGATTTTTGGCATGCTAATTTTCTGTTCTGAATCTGTATGGGTTTACTGTGTGAACGGCGACAACGCGTATTATAACACAAGGAAGGCGTGGTGTTTCATACACACACGGCGGGGTTGCCGCAAATATTATCGATAGCGGCTTGATTGCTGGCGTTCCAGTCCACGATTAGGGTCCGGGTCTTTTCGGCCTCGGGAACATTCGGCCCCAGGTATTTTTCCGAGAACATTCGGCCTCAGTCGAGGCCGAATGTTCCCACTTTTGAGGCCGAATATTACCACTTTTGGTAAAAATTTTCGGAGTTTGGGATTTGAAAAATAGCTTTAAAAAATATTTTTTTAGTTCATTTTGTTAGTTTTTTTTTATGTTGTTTGGCACAACTCATCTTGAAAATTTTGTTTTCATAAACAACTACTCACAAAGATTTTTGAGATTGTGTGCCAGTATATATAAAGTGTAATTTCCAATATATGTCTTTTTCCCGGGTCGCAAGGGATTTGTAAATCCAACATCGTCCCTGCGCGCCTTCGGCGCGCTAAAACCTTTCATTCATGTCTTTTTCTTTTTCGTAAAATAACCACCAAACTGCGGTTTCAATATTACCATAAATTTGCCCACTTCTCTTGGCAAACACGGAGCAGAACTCTTGTAATTATGCAAATTCCTAGCCATTTTCCTGCTCGAGGTTCTCGGGGATCTCAATCCACTATCCTATTGCCAGTCGCACACTCAAACTTAATAAGATTATTGGCTCTCGCTCCCGACTCTCGTGGATTTATAAGCAAATAATACTATAAAGCAAATAAAGTTATTAGGGTCGCATCGTCCCGGTGCGCAGAAACTTTTCATTCATTCATATATTTCAATGTATTTTATATTGTATATATTGTACATTACGCTGTATTTGTTTTTGTTTTTGGTTGTAATAAAGATGTTTAAACTCATCTTAACCCGTGTCTCTCTTAGTCTCCCTAGTTTAAAACGGAGGCCGAATGTTCCCAGGCCGAATGTTCCCAGGCGATTGTTCCCGGGGCCGAATGTTCCCGAGGCCGAACGTTCCCGAGGCCGAAAAGACCCGCTCCCCGTGGGAAGAATGAATGTTTAAATTCTTCTGTGTTCGCACCATAGACCGCCACTTTCGTGTCATTTCGGCTTCTTGTTCGGGACGGTCCCATTTTGATGTACTTTTCTTTTGGGATTGCGTCGCATCCAGAGATTATGTTTTTGAGTGTCTGGATGCGTTTGTTCGCCTGTCGCTTCTGCAGAGATGGCCAGTTTAAAGAACGGAGTATGTCGCTAACGCTGCTGTCTCTGCGATAGTTATTGCACACAAAACGTGCGGCTCGATGTTGGGTCTTAGTGTATGGATCCCAGACTATACAGCCGTATTCAAGTTTTGAACGAACCGGAGGTTTGTAGGCTGTTTCCTTCAGTGCCTTTGGCGCATATTTCAGATTTCGTTTGATAAATCCAAGAGTGCTGTTTGCTTTTGCGTTGACCTTATTGATGTGGGTGTCTCATTTTAAGTTGTTGGCGAAAATCAGACCAGGGTATGTGTTGGTGCTTACTTCCTGGAGGATGTGTTTATTTAATTCATAGAAGTAGGAGATTGGTTCACTGCTTCTTGTTGATCGCAGGATATAACATTTTTTGGCATTAAATCTCATTCCCCACGTGTCAGCCCACGACTGAAGGTTTGTCAAGTCTTGTTGCCGTATTTGCTGGTCTTTGATGGAATTTATAGCACGGTAGAGAAGGCAGTCGTCTGCAAATAATCGAACATTTGATGTTACTTCCAGTGGGAGATCGTTTATGTGCAGGAGGAATAGTGGAGGACCTAGTACAGTTCCCTGTGGTACGCTGATTCATCTGGGACACACTCCAAGTGTTCTCCTTCAACAACGACTCTCTGAGTTCTGTGACAGAGGAATTCTTTAATCCATGTGAGAATGTTGCCACTGATGCCAAGGTGATCCAATTTTCTCAATAGTCTTTGGTGGGGTATTGTGTGGAAGGCTTTGCTGAAATCCAGGATGGCAATGTAAATTTGCTTTTTGTCATCGTGTAACTTGAGCAGGTCATGGGTAGTTGTTAAGAGCTGTGACTCGCAAGAGTATCCTCTTCGGAAACCACGTTGGGTGTTTGTTAGAATGTTGTTGGACTCCAAATGGTTAAGGATATGGAGACATATGACATGTTCCATGAGTTTGCAGCAGACACATGTTAGTGAAACTGGTCTGTAGTTTTCACTTGCATGTCTGTCTCCCTTTTTGTAGACTGGTGTAATGGATGCCCTTGTCCAGTCTTTCGGGAGTTCTCCTTTTTCTAATGACTGTTTGAAGATTTCTGCTAGGATTGGAGTAATTTCATATGCCAGTTCCTTGAGTATTCGGTTTAGAATTCCATCTGGTCCACACGCCTTCCTTGGGTTCAACTTTCTTAATAGGGCTCTTACTCCGTCGACTTCAATGCAAAGATTTTTATTTGTGGCTTAGAATCCCCTGGTGGAGTGGGTATGTTTGCATTGCTTTCCTGTGTGAAGACAGATTTAAACTGATGGTTCAACAGCTGTGCTTTTGTTCTGGGGTCAGAATGGAATTGACCGTCTTTCAGGATCGGAGAAATACCGGTGTTATCAACTTTGTTCGATTTTATGTATCGCCAGAAGGTTGTCACTTCACACTTTCAGAGGTACATTTAGTACTTTAAAATAGTGTTTATATGCTTACCGTCCTTTTTACCGACAGAAAGTTGTGTTCAAGTTTTTTTTTTAAACTGGGATTTATATTTTATTCTCAGTTAGCGTTTCGCCTAACATATGGCGAGGTTAGTGGGGAGGTGGGGGGGGGGGGGGGGTGGCATTCCAAATCTATTGCTTGTTTATGGCGACCAGAATCGAAGACTAGGCCGCTAGTGTCCAATCCCTGTACATGTTAATTCTCTTCCCTATATTCCCTGCCCAGTAAGCACATACGATGACATTGGAACTGCCACCTGAGCACAATCCCTACTGCTTTTCTCTGACAGACACTGGCGATTTAGGCTATCTTGCACTCCAAGATTGGACATCAGGTAATTGGAAGCATTCAAAATTTATTGCTTGTTAATTTCAGTCACCCACTATACATATTGTGTACGATAGACACTAATGTGTATAGCGGGCGATTGGAATTAATAACTAATGAATTGTTTACGATAATTTGTTTCTGGGGAGGTCTAGCCCTAGTTAGGCCTGGGAGGGGACCCCCATAACGACCTCCCAAATATCATGATTGCCCCCCAACCCTCCCCCCATTACAGAATCCTGGATACGCCCCGCTAGATATATAATCCATTTCTCATTTTTTGAAATGGTGGGGGGAGGGGGACAAGATCGACATAACGCTGGCATATTTCAGTGGCTTGAACTATGGAATTGGGCGTATTCCCTCCAGTGGCGGCGCCATGGGGGGGGGGGTATGGATACTTACCCCTCCTCTTTTTTCGCCAAGCGTAGTAAAAAATACTATCATTTTAATTTTTGTATTGAACGTTGCGGTGTAATGGTGGGTATGCTTAATTCCATATTCCCAAGTTCACTAAATCAGAGAGGTTTTTAAATTATGTTTGTGTGTGCCCTCCCCCCCCCGACCCCGACCCCTCCCCCCCACACACATTAGCTGCAAACAAGAGTCGAAGGCCAAAATTAAGACAAGACGTGTCGCGTTCAAACGATCTGAAACAGACTACTTAAGAGTATTCGAGGAATGCTATCTCGAATCGAGAGCGTGCAACACATCCGTTTGGAATGCAGCCTACTTTCATTTTCGATTTGAGTGTCGTTTGGTGCTTTGTGCTCGCACTTTACAACAGCGTTCTTCCGTTAAAATGTCACTAAGTACGACGTTTTCTATAACTGAAAGACCTAACCAATAAGTTTCAAAAGGATAAAACTGTTTTAATTTAATTGTCTGCGATTGCTCCAGAGAACACCATTTACAACGTAAGTTTTAAAAATTTTCTCAACTTAAAGAGGGGACACCCCTCCCGTAATCCACTTCGGACGGCGCTGCGCGTCGAGGCCGCCGCTTCGCGGCGGGCAATACCCGGCTGTACCCCCTCACTTCTGTAACTCTGGCGCCGCCACTGATTCCCTCCCACGGTTGTGGGTCCTTTCCCGGATATTTTTTTCTTCAAATTCTGGAGCTCTGAGATCGATTCTGGTGCCTCTTGGAAACGTGGGGGTTAAAAACAGTAAGTTACTGTTTGCTGGACTGGAGCAGGCCCTCAAGGGAAGGGGGATTTTGAATTATTGTATTTTAGATCATTTTTTTTTATCATTTTTTTATTTATTTTTTTTTTCGTTTTTTTTCGTTTTTCTTTTTGTTAATTTTTTTATATATATTTTCTATTGTAATATATCTTAATGTACCCACTTGCATTAAAATTTATGGTGTGATAAGTTCCTTAAAAAAATCTTATAATTTTGCAATTATTCATTGAAAAATTATAATGACGTATAGACCTATATCGTCCGTTAGCCGAATCGTCCGCTACAATTTTATCCAAATCGTCCGAAACTCGTTGAATTATTGTATTTTAAATAATTTTTTATTTTTGTTTTTGTTAATTCTTTTATATCTTAATGTACCTCAGTAGTAGGAGATGAGATAACCGACCCTGTTTGGCCGGACCCCGGCCCGGATCCCGGAAGTGACGTCATATGTCACGTGACCCAGTGGCGTCATGTTTGGTTGTCATGGTCACCCGTGTAAGCGCCATCTTGTGACGTCATCGCCATAGTGATACATGGTGTGAGAGCGCATGCGCAGCGCGTGTTGTTAGGGTGATACGTGTTTCCGTCGTCCATTTTGTATACTGGAGGCCGCCATCTTGGTTTCAATGGTAGCACGTGGCTGCTATGTGACCCAAAGGCTTCTTATAGGACAGGGGTATGTTCGGAGGGTATGTCCCTTGGTATAAGAGTAATTTCCCGATTCGTAGAATTACCACAAACAACCCGACAATCCCTCCAAATCACCAAAATTTACTTTATTTACTATGGATTCCCCATTTCATCGGCTGTAATACGAAAGGGCACAGGGGTGTATTCGATTGAATAGGAGTATTTTTCTGGCTTAGAATTCTCCCATTTACGTAGTGCTATAGTAAGAAAGGGCACAGGGGGTGTATTCGATTGAATAGGAGTATTTTTCTGGCTTAGAATTCTACCAGAATCCTCGTTTAATTCGAAGAATTACCCCAAAAAATCCGACAATCTCTCCAAATCACAAAAAAGGACATTATTTTCTACGGATTCCCCATTTTATCGGTGTAGCACGTAGTGCTATAGTACCAAGGGATACTGAGGGTGCGTTCGAATGAATAGGAGTATTTTTCTGGCTTGGTATTTACCCCATATGGTTTATAATAGTAGCGAGAGAGCCCTGTGGGTACGTTCCTTTGGACTAGAGTAATATTTTTTCCCCAATAGATTGTATAAGAGTGGCACGTAGTGCTAGATGACAAATTCCTTCGGTTGTTACCCAGAATCCTCTATTTTATATATAGTTTCTGTATTTAGTAACATCCTTAAATGACCTCCCCCCCCCCCCCCCATCATTATTTTAATAAGTTTATTAACTTTATTTTTTTTAATGTGAGGATCAAGATTGCTTTTTGGATCTCCAAACTGACCAATGAAATAACAGAATGATCGACCAATCAGATTAATGTATTCCTATTGTGTTTCTTTCCCATTACTTTCTATACTAATTTTCTAATTTTCCCAACTTTAACCTATAATCCTATAGGAAACAAACACAAACCCCAATCAAGAATGAAAATATTGATAAAAAAAAACGCTGTGACGTCATGACGTTTTCAAAAACGTCCGCCACGTCTAAATAAATTAAGCGGCTTTGTAGCGTCGGCTTCATCCATTAGTTTCAGGTCAAAGTCGCGTTTTCTTGCTTTGCGGGTAAAGGCGATTCGTTGGGTTTTATTGGCGTTCAGCTTTATTCCCCATTTGGCACACCATTGTTCTAGGTATTCGAGGTCGCGTTGCAGAGGTTTTTGGAGTAGATTGGCCGTATTGTTAGAGTCCCAGAGGCCCTTATCGTCCGCGAATTGGGAGACTTGAACACGATCCTCGGAGAATTTGAGATCGTTTACATAGAGGATGTATAGAAGGGGACTGATGACGGGTCCTTGGGGGTACCTGCTTCTAGGGGGACACTGTCGGATACTTCATTGTTTACTCTGACTTTAATTTCGCGATCATTTAGGAAGGAGGACAGTAATCTAAACAATTTCATGGGGAGTTTCATTTTAGATAATTTATAACACATTCCATTGTGCTAAACAGAGTCAAATGTTTTTTCGACATCTAGCAGGACTGCCGCGCCTATTTGCTGGTTGTTAATCGCGGTTTTAATTTGGGTTACTAAGCGGTAGACATGCTCGATGCCTTCTTTTCGGTTTCTATAGGCTCTTTGTCATTTACTTAAAAACTTGTTATCTTCAAGGTGCCCCCCCCCCCCCCCGAGTTGATTGGCAAGGATTCGTTCGAATACCTTGCCAATGCAGCCGAGGGGGCTGATTGGACGGTAGCTGGATGGATCGGAAGGATCCTTGTCAGGTTTTGGCATCATGACACCGATGGCTGTTTTCCAACATTTAGGAAAGTAGCCATGGGTGAGGCATACGTTGTACAGTTTGTCGATTAGGGAGTTTGGGCTTTGTTTAAGAATTTTGTAACTCACTTCGTCCTCGCCGGGTGAGAAGGAATTTCTGCACTTTTTTATGACGTTAATGATTTCGTCATTGGTGATGGGGTGACGAGGTCCTCGTCATTCCCGTCTTCCGGCTCGTTATCGAATTTGGGGTCACGGTAGATATCCGGGTTTTCATTGATGAAGTCATCAATGGCCTTTATGGTGGTGTCATTGTTGCCCGAACCTTGATACGGGCGATGCGTTTTTCTTGGGAGGTAGGCAAAGGCGTCGGCCTTGTCTTTGTTGGTGCGCGTGAAGGAACTGTCTTCCCTTTTAAGAGGTTTGAATGTGGCCTTTGTTTGTTTTGCCCAGTTAGGGTTTTGAAAGAGTCCCAGAATTTTTTAGCATCCTGGACCCCGTTTAGGTTGGCTGTTGCCTTTTCCCAGTTGGCTTGTTTTTCAGCTTGGAGGCCTTTCTTAACCTCGCCATGAAGGCGGTTGTATGTTTTTTGAGGTCAGCTTTCTTACTGGGGTCAGTTTCGGTTTTAAGAGCGCGAAGAGCTTTCCGTTTGGTTTTGATTAGTGAGAGTGTCTCCCCCGAGATAGTATTTCTCCAGGAGCGCACTTCTTCTTTTGAGCATATTTCGTTTAGGGTTGAGTTAATGATTATCTCTATGCTCTCGCATTGGGTTTCGAGTTCAGTTGCATAGTATGGGGGCGGGGGGGGGGGGGGTGTTTGTGAGTTCGATATTGATGATGTCACGGTTGAGGGTTCCAATTCATTTTCTAACATTCCTGCGGAGAGGGGGGGGGGTACCTGAGTGGGCCATTGCCTAGTTGGATTGAGGCATGGACCGGGAGGTGCTCGCTACCTAGGTCGTCACCGCCGACCCAGTGGTCATCGATGTGATTTATCAGGGAGTCGCTGGCGATAATTACATCGAGGATTTCAGATGGGTGTAGTGGGTTGCTACTGATGTAGGTTACTGAATTGTCGTTCATAACCACATGTAGGTTATGCTTTTTGTGATTTCGAGAAGGGCTTCACCGTTGGGGCTGGTTTTGTTGCGGCCAAAGTACAGGTGATTGGCATTGAAGTCGCCGAGGAAGATGCAGTGTTTGTATTTCCTCATAAAAATTTCAAAGACGGTGTCAGATACAGTTTTGCTTGGGTCGTTATAATAACAAATCATCGAGATGTTTTTATTATCGACTGTGATTTCAGTTGCAATCACCTCAGCATCGAGGTGATCAGTTTTTATGGTTTTAGTTTTGATGTTCTGCTTTATTAGAAAAGCAACGCCGCCTCCATTTGAGATTTGTCGGTCTCTTCGAATAGTGCTGAACCCACTAAGTGAGAAATTTTTGTCGGGGTGTAGCCAACTTTCACAGATACAGACTGTCTGTGTTTTCGAAATAACTCATTTGAAGTTTCTTATTATTAACGCTTCTAGCGTTCCACACGGCTATTTGTAATTTATTTATGATAGGGGTTGACATTTAATCGCGGTGTTTGGATGGAGATAAGCGGTGGCTTTAGTTAATATTGATGGCGGCTTTAACTATGGATTCAGATTCAGAGATTTGGGTCTTGAAAAGCCGGGAGGCGGATCGGCTGACATCTCGGCAGATGTCACTTAAATTGGTGTTTACATGTTTCTCCAATACCGAGTGAAGTGCTCCTGCGATAAGGGAGCACACAGCATGGGGAGATGAGGCATTGTCAGGCTTGGTTAGGTTTAGGTTTTTGAGTTCTATGTTTGTTTTTACCTTCTTGTAATGGGGACACCCGCGGTAGTTGCTAGGGTGATCTCCTTTGCAATTGGGGCAAGAGGGGGACTCCAATCTGCATGATTTGGTGAGGTGATTATCTCCACACATCATAAGGTTAAGGTCCCCCTGCATTTGTTGGCTATGTGTCCGAACGTCTGACACTTGTACTGTATCGGGGAGGGAGTACTTCTGTATTCCTCTGGTACGTGTCGTCTATTGTTGATATTTATTCCATTGGCTAAGATTTTTAATTTAGTTTACCGGTTGGGGCATATGGCTTTGATTTTCCAGGTCGACTTCCCGGTGGCCTTAGACATAAATCTTTCCCATTTACAATTCTGTAACCCATGATTTATGAGTTCGGGTCGTGTCGGGGTGAACTCTGGTGATTACTACTATGAATCCAGGGGGGGGGGGGGGGGGGGGTGGGGGTTAAGATTTTTTAGCTGGTTAATATTGTTTACTACTACCTTATTCCAGGGTTTCTCCGTGAGCGATGGAATACCGGGTGTAGTATTCAAGTCTGAGGCTTGCTCAGACCATGAACCAGAAGTGGAGGCAGAGGGGGAGGAGGGGCAGTTCCTCACTTTTTTGTCTGTCTGTCTATCGACAGTGTGAGTGAACCCCTTCTCATCCACTAACTCTTGTGTTTCCCCCTCAGGATCTAAACTTAATTTCTTTCTTTTGTTGGGCGTTTTGGTGGATGTAGTGGTGCTAACCCAGTCCTCTGGTGATTTGACCTGACTGTAACCCAGACCCTTCTGGGAGGCCAACATTTCAATGATATCTTTATCAGGGCAGAACGCCTTCCTATTCAATGGATCGGCGGGGTTCTGCAAACCTATCTCGTCTGTACTTTCTGATGGCTGAGCACCCAGTTTGCCCCTTGCACCACCTCCCGGGTAACTTTGACCCCTCCCGCTACTTCAGCGTACGTTTTTTGCCCCTTAGTCTCTTCGGTGTCTAACTCTATTTCACTAGCAGGTGTAGTTAGGTTTTGATTTTCAGGGACCTTGTGGACCTCTGCCACTACCTGAATCTCCCTGACAGGTGAAACAGGTGTTGTCGGAGTAAAACGCCCCTTAATCAAATCCCTAATGAAAGCCTCTTTTTCCTCCAGTTCGGCGTCCTTTTCTTCTATTTTCTTAGTGAGTGAGGTGAACTATCTGTTCCCTAAGTCCTCTCAGTTTCTCCATGAACTGGGCAGGAGAGTACCCCTCACTCTCTGACTTAGTTTGGTTTGTCATACCGTCACCCCCTACATTGGAGTTATTAACAGTAAATAGGTTAGGACTTACCTTGCTCCCTTGGGATGAGACCCTCCTTACAGTATTCTCTTTATCCCTCCTGTCCCGCTTCCTTCTTTTATTCCCCTCCCGCCTCTTTTCCTGGGTATTTAAAGGTGACTTTTCATAAAAGATGCCATTCTATTTTCTATTCTCCTTTCGGACGATTTGAACAGTCAGTATAGACAGACAGTGAGCATTAAGTTTAAACTCTTTTTATACTTAAGAATATGATAAAAATCTCTATGTTTGCTCCTACTTCTGATGGTGTGAATGGTATCCTTCCAGAATGCAAAGAGGCGAAATTCCTCGGCATCACCATTGATCAAAAACTGTCCTTTAATAAACACACCAACGATATGGCCAGTAAAGCAAACGCATTAACTTATTGAAAATGTTAAAGGGAACTTCCTGGGTAGCCAACCAGTCTACCCTACTTAAACTATACAAAGCCTTTGTGCGCCCAGTACTCGAATATGGGGCAATCATCCTAACTGAGCTCAATCAAACTAAAATGGGAAAATTTCAGAAGGTCCAAAATCACGCGCTTAGGGTCGTCCTCCGCGCCCCATGGGATACACCTATCAAAACACCCCATGACAGAGCGGATATCACCACCATAAAAGATCGCCTTGCCTCTCTAGCCTCGAAGAACCATGACCGGCTAGCCGAGAGCCAACTAATATCCGAACTACAGGTAATTTGCGAAAGCAGACAAAAATCTCAAGACGTCAAAACTTAAGGAAATACTAACTAGGACTTATAGCTGAGGGCAAAACGTCAAAACTTAAGGAAATACTAACTAGGACTTATAGCCGAGGGCAAGACAGGAAAGTAACACCTCTGGGTGTGGCTCTGTGTGTAAGCCTGTTCTTCGCTACCTCAACTTACTAAAATAGGCCGATCATTAAAATAGGACTTTAAACGAGGAAAAGGCAGGAAAGTAACACCCCCGGGTGTGGCTCTGTGTGTATGCCTGTTCTTCGCCTCAAAACAAAATAGGGAACGAGAAGGTGAACTTACGGGCAGATTAACAGCTCAGCTGTGGCCTTCTACCAGAAATGGCTCCTACCAGAACGGGCTGCCTTCATCAACTCAGCTAAAGTAACTAAAAATCGGAAGCCTCGAGAAAAAATAGGGAACGAGAAGGTGAGCTACCAGACAGATAAACAGATTAGCTGTGGCCTTCTACCAGAAAGGGCTGCCTTCACCGACTCAACTAATATAACATCACGTTTAAAGACTGTATAAAACTAAACATGCTCAAGAAAAAATAGGGAACGAGAAGGCGAGCTAACAGGCAGATTAACAGCTTTGCTGTGGCGTTCTACCAGAAAGGGCTGCCTTCACCGACTCAGCTAACATTACATCATATTTAAAGACTGCATTAAACTAAATATGCTATCATTATTTTTTATATTTTACACATTCTAATGATAACTAATTCTGCCTTCTTCTTTTAGCAGGTACACAGCAGATGCTTTTTGACCGGCACCCCAATAACCGCTATGGAAACTATAACCGTTATGGAAACTGTAACCTCCATGGTTCCTGAACATCCTCCACTCCATCCCTAGTAGTGGTCGATCACTTCAAGGGAGGCGAGCGTTGGTCCTGCGTCCCACCTCTGTCCCTTTTTGTAAGCGTTTATTTTGCGCATCCTTTGACCCAGCCAAATAGGATCATAATGTAGACCTGCCCCGAACCAGGGAAGTTCGGGTTTTCTTTCTGGTGGTCCTGTTGTTATCTTTCCAAATATGTCCTCCCACGAACATAAACACCGACTAAGACAGCCTGAGGCAGACTGTACTTGCCAATGATGGCCCACAGTCGAAATCATCTCTGAAGTGGCAAACTATACTTGCCCGAAAATAAAACATCACATCACCCTCGGGGAGAGGTAGCACCTTTGTGAGGGGACCCAACCTTCCACATTGGTCCTCACCCGATGATTCAATCAACATCAATCAACGCAGCGAACCTTCCACCCGTGACACCTTTGCCAAAAAATTTTGCCCAGTATCTGAAGCTTTTCTTCTTTCAACACGCCTTGGCATAAATCCAAAAGATCTCAAACAGCCAATGAGGGTCGAAAGGGGCTTGCCCCAAACCGTCCCTGCGCGCCATCGGCGCGCGAAACCATTCCGTCCAACTGAGTAGGCTTCATTCCATTTTCATCTTTTGACGGAAAAGGATCATCTCTGAGTACTCAGATTATTCAATTGTTTTTTGTGTGTGCTATTTTTGTGCATTCATTATTCTAAGGAGTGTGGAGACTTCTGGATTTTCATGCGAGGGTTGTGGGAAAATATTCACGGATCGACGGAACAGAAATAGACATCAACGGACAGCTCATAGACAAGGTAAGACATTTGACTGTAACAACTGCTATAAAAAAATATCTAGGAAAGAAGATTTAGACAACCGAAAAAAACTTGCTTAGATTTATATACATGTTTGGAATGTGAACAGGAATTTAAACAACTTTTACATTTTAATAGGCATAAAAACACCGCCCATCTCCCCGTTAGCCTTCTCACGAAACGGAATTTTGGACGACCGGCACCAACCCTAAAAAAACCTGTACTGTATTGGACATTGACTCCATTGAATGTGATCAGGACCTTTTGGCAGGAACAAGTGATGAAATTTCGGAAATTTATCGTAGGAATTGGAACACCATTCGGACCCATCACATAACTAATATCAAAATACAGGACATTTTTAATTATAGGCTAGACACAAATGATTTATCTACCATGAACTATGAATTAAATAAAACAATCTTTCAATCTCAAAAAAATAAATTCAAAATTAATTTAAGCTACGGCTTCATTTTACGTAATAATGAAACAGAAGAACTAGGATTTTATCATCCTACACAAAATAATGCCCGAGTTCTTGATAGGCCACCCCTTATTCAAAATGCTGTAGATTTGGGGAATTTTCTTGAAGACCTTGAACAGGAAGATATTTTGGAGTGGGCTAGGCAGCAAAGACCCAACTCTAAATGGGTTGACCATCAATTGACCAATGTAACTTGTTATGTAAACAAGATTAAAAATCATCCAATTGGTGGGGTCCCTGAAAATCTTCCCGAGTATATATCTTCGAATATCAGTCGATTGTTGCCTTGTCAGTGATGAGAACCGCCATTTTGTTTATAATGACACTGTCTGTTTTTTCGGGTGTTCAGCCCTCTGGAGCGGAAGTGAGCGCCATACTTTGAATACTACAACTCAGACCTTTATAGTAAATACACAAATGAACCAAAAGATAACTTTCCTGGTGTGAAATTAGATGAACTCCACAAAGTTGAAAAAGTATTTGAAGTGAATATTGAAGTTTTTGAACTCTTATTGGAAGATGATGAAGTTTTGGTTGAAATTGTACATAGGTCTAATAGAAATTTTGAGAATACCATGTATGTCAATTTGTATGAAAACGATTTTAGTTACATCACTGACATTAATGAATATTGTAAATCCTTTGCTTGTCGTAAATGTGGTAAATTGTGGAAATCGGCATGGCCGATGCAACGCCATGAGCTGTCCTGTACTGATGGTGTGTCTTATAAGTATGTTGGTGGTATGTATCACACCCACAAGACCATTTTTGAAAAGTTACATGAAGAAGGTATTGTTATTCCAGAACATTTACTGTCATTTCCCTATAGGTCAACATTTGATTTTGAATGTTACTTTGATAAAACTTCTCTCTCCACTTCAACTGATACTCTTGTCTGGGAAGCTTAACACAGTGTTAGTGTATGCAGTAATGTCCCCGGTTTTGATAATCCCTATTGTTTTATTACTGATGGTGACACACACACAGATATTGGTTGAAAATATGATGAATTATTTAATGGAAATTTCTCAGAAAAGTTACTCTCTCGTGCAAGAGATTCACATGGCCACCATATTATCCCTCAGGCAAATGATTCGAGATGCTTTGACACAGGAAGGTACAGACGATTCTAAATCCCACCCATTTGAAAAATTAGCTGCAGAATTTGATCATTACATGAAGGAAATGTCCGTCTTAGGTTTTAATTCTGGAAAATATGATGTGAACGTGATTAAACGAGAACTGATGGAGTATCTGAAAAAGTGTGACCCACTGTCTTTTGTTGTGAAAAATAGTAACAACTTTATGGTTTTGAAAACAGATCATTTGAAATTTTTAGACATTTGCAATTACTTACCCCCTGGATTTAGTTATGACAAATATCTCAAGGTTTTTGGGTGTTCCATTACTATAGGATTTTTCCCTATGAATGGATTGACTGTTTTGATAAATTGGACACTACCGAATTACCTCCCCATGTTTCCTTTTATAGCTCTTTAAAAAAAGAAAACATTACCGAAGAAGAATATACTCATTGCCAGCAGGTTTGGGGGAAAGTGGAGTGAGGACATTTAGGGACTTCCTGATTTGGTACAATAATAGAGATGTCCAGCCATTCCTAGTGGCTATTGAGAAACAATCACAATTTTACTTGGAAAGGGAGATTGATATGTTTAAGGATGGCATTAGCGTTCCAGGACTGACGCTAAAATATTTATTTAGTACTGTCGACGAAGGTATATCCTTCCAGAACAGCAACGAGAAGAACAAGGATCTTCCTCATCTCATCAAGGACAATATTGTAGGGGGCCGATGATGATTCTTTTGGCGTCTTCTGGCAATATCCGATCTCGAAAATATCTTGGAACAGTATCTGCACCAAACTGGTAACATGTCTTCACTCAACGACGATCAGGACACAAATGAATTTATTTTCGTACCAACACCCTTCTTATACCTTTCCCAACAGAAGTACCCGGATGTAGCATGAAGTACCCGGATGTTAAGTTTCTACAACAAGTATCCCCCAATAGCCCAATACAATAGGTATTCTCGAATACCGAGATGAGGCTAAGAGTCGTAGTAAATTATACCTCATTGAGGGATTTTTCATGGTCCTCATAACCACAAAAGAAAATGAGGCTATGGGGGATAATAAATGAGGCCCCATTGAGGGTTTTTACATAGCCCTCATGGCCTCATACGACAAAAAGGGATTCTCCAGAAAGTATCCTCGATAGGTATCCTCAAATAATACAATACCAGGCCATATATATCCTCAAATACTGAAATGAGGCTAAGAGACATAGTAAATTATACCTCATTGAGGGTTTTTTCATGTCCCTCATGGCCTCAAAATTCAATGAGCCTATGAGGGATAATAAATGAGGACTCATTAAAGGTATTTACATAGCCCTCATGGCCTTAACGACAAAAAGGGGATTCCATAACCAGGAGGCGATTCACAATAAGGGATTCCATGGGACGTGGCCATTGGATATAGAGGTGCTGAGAATCGGATAGGACTTCGTTGTAATAAGGGGAGATAAGTCTGCATACAGATTATGGGAAATTAAGCAATCTGATTGGTTAGTTATAATCTATATAAATAAAACAACAAGAGTATTCGGAATAGGGTCAGAACTAACAAGAATAGACCAGAAAAGCTAAATATAATAATAATAAGGTAAGTTGTTCCAGTAGATAGGCTCTTCTTCGCTACTGGAGTATACTCCCAAACAAAGGAACATGGTCAGGTAGACGAAAACTATTACATAGATAGAAGCAGAGAATTCTGAAAGAATTCGAAATAGTAAAAGTTGTCGGGTTTATTTGGGTAATTCTCCGAATCGGGAAATTACTCTTCTACAAAGGAGCATACCCTCCGAACATACGCTTGTCTTGTTGTAAGCCTTTGGGTCACATAGCAACCACGTGCTACCATAGAAACAAAGATGGCGGCCTCCAGTATACAAAATGGACGACGGAAACACGTATCACCCTAACAACACGCGCTGCGCATGCGCACTCACACCATGTATCACTATGACGTCACAAGATGACCGCTCACGCGATTACCATAACAACCAAACATGACGTCACCTCACTGGGTCACGTGACATGACGTCACTTCTGGGTCCGGCCAATAGGGCCCGGTTCATCCCTCTCCTTCTACGTACCTCCTTGCATTACAATTTATGGTATATTAAGTTCCATAAAAAAATCTTATAATTTTACAATTATTCATTGAAAGGTGTCACTGGCGCTTAACAATGAATAATCGCAAAAGTATCAGCAAATTTATTGTAGGAATTAAGAATCATAGTATTAATTATATTAGGAAACGCCTCAAAACTTTTGGTATATCAAGTTCCATAAAACAAATCTTATAATTTCGCAATTATTCATTGAAAGGCGCTGCTGGCTCTTAACAATAAATAATCGCAAAATTATTTAGTTTAAACAATATTTATTTAATAGTTGATAAGCAAATACATTTCACAATAACAGTTGAGTAACAAAAATCAGAACACAAGATACGGTACTAGTATTATACACGAAACAAGTAAAGGCAAGGAAATTAATAGTCCAATAATATTAGCCTTCGCCTGTGCTCCGAATTTATTATTTTTTATTTTTAATATGTCGCACCGTCGAAGTCTAATCTGATCTTTCGTTTTTCCAGCAGCAAAGTACGAAATTAGGCGACATAACACTAAAATGATGAATACGCATTCTCCATACATGTTCCCACATTCGACAAGAATAATGTGCCTTCACATTCATATTAGATGTATAAGTTTCCTATACTTACTGTCGAATTACGTATTAAATACCAATAATTAAATAAAAACATTTTTTCAAGCGGTAAAGTTTCAGCGGTTGGAAAATTGTTAAAAATCGTATCCCATTTCCGGGAACGGACCTCAGCGGTATTGCAACGACTGCCGCGTCGTTTGACTTGGTGTGCACTACATTATCGGTATTCCGTTTTTCACTCCACGTTTTCCTATCAACCCATTTTCTGGTTCAACAGTTTGTTTCGAGTTGAAAAAATTGCAGTGCAAATGACGCCTAAATAATTCAAAATATCGATTTATTTGAAAGAAAATGACCACCAGAATGAAGAAAAATGTGTTTTACACAACTGTCAATCGGAAGTAGGAACCAGGTGGGGAAATTTGATCTTTAATCGAGGTCCAACCGTTCAGCGAGAGTCTCTCGCTGAACTTTGCTGCTGGAAAAACGAAAGATCAGATTAGACTTCGACGGTGCGACATATTAAAAATAAAAAATAATAAATTCGGAGCACAGGCGAAGGCTAATATTATTGGACTAGGAAATTAATTACTCTCTAAAAGAGGGATTTGACAGGAAGCTCAAAGCTTATGTAAGTCGTCTCCCGAACAATTTTAAATATTACCACTGTAGGTGGTACAAATCCGTGGAGCAGCTCGCATATCGTCGCCTGGTGGCCGAGACAATCCCCTTTTGTATATAAGTTGAACTTCGTTGCTGCGATTGCACATCAAGTGGCCCATAAGTTTAACATCACATCAATTGGGAAACAAAAACAACACACGCACAGACATCACACAATATCTCTCTGTCACACACGCACAACTCTCCCTCTCTTACGCACAGCCTCTCACCATTCCCCGCGCTAAAAATGCATTAGAAGACGCAATTTTCTGTCTTCTGAAGGATCAGTTCCTACTTTAACATACCCCAAAAAGTTTTTATTTTTTCTGCTCAAATAACAAGATTCATTATTTGTTTTTTTTTTAATTTCTGCCCACTAACTTTTGAATTACCATCCTGAATCATTTCACGCCCCCTCCCCCTCATAGTGACTAAGTTCCACTAATTTGGATACACCGTACCAAGCACTTGTACGCCATATGGTTCGACCCGGCATGGGGAAATTATTTAATTTTGCATTAAAAGGAGCAATTTCCTGTCTTCTGAAGGATCAATTCCTACTTCAACATACCCCAAAATTTTGCATTAATAGGAGCAATTTTCTGTCTTCCGAAGGATCAATTCCTTCTTCAACATACCCCAAAAAGTTTTATTTTTTCTGCACAAATAACAAGATTCATTATTTGATTTTTTTTATTTCTGTCCACAAACTTTTGAACGACCATCCAGAATCATTTTCATAATCTCTTCTGTCAATTAGTTAATGTTTCGTATTGTCACAGCTGTGTATAATCTGTGTGTTGAATAAACACCTCAAATATAACAATAGAGACTCAGTCATGGGATTATATTCAATGTAATTACAGGTGTAAATTGACAACTCTGAGTTAATTCACTGGTAGATAAAATGGATCAAAATGGTGAAAATTGAAAAAAAATAGTGTCTAAAATTTTTCTTAGGGGGCGAAAACGATATGCGAGATTGTTTAAACTTCAAATTGAATTAACAAGGAAAGGAAAAAGAAGGAAGAACTGCAGCACTGATAAATAGAACAAAAAAAAAAAAAGAAAAAAAAAAAGAAAAAAACCCAATAGAATCAGCTTCAATACATCATACATTGACTTAACACTATACAGAATCTTAAATAGGCAGCTTATTTCCTTTATTTCGTTTTGTAAAGAATAAGTTGTACATGTAAATAAATTAAGATTAGAATATCCGTGGTATTAAAATAAAATTTATAATGGAAGGGACGTAGCGCATGTGACGTGGATCGGGCTCAAAATATCGAACCTGATTCGCGGCCCCTGCGCTGAGTCCTTTCGATTGTAGCAACATCGTACTTGTCAAATGATTTTGTTGTAGCACCTGCTTAGTTCTGGGATATCTACACTTGTATAGTGTTTGCCACCTTACCTGTTGGCGTGCACTGCTTGAAAATATTTTTTCAACTCGTACTAACAGTGCAGCATGTAACAAGACAAGATAGCTTGGAGTAACCCTTCTGCAAAAAAATGCATGTTCTTCAAACTTGTATTGTTGTCTTCCTTGTCATTTAACGAAATGTTTCTCTGAGTTAGCATCTCACCCTATACACACAAAAAACACTTCGATTTGTTTGCAAAACCCACATAAAAATCAGGAGACTGTAACCAACTTGAGTTTCTCAATCTTACCATGTGTATACTACTTGTTGAACTTTTTTTAAAAATAATTACTTTTTATTTCTTCGCAGTATCTAGCAAACCAATCCCACATGACAGTCTATCCCTTCTAGATATTGCGAAACATGCCACCACCTTGTATATAACATTCCTTATATTTCCAAAACAAATATCTGGATATCCCTTTAACAAAATTGAAACACTTACACTATCCCTGGAAAACACTCCGTGTGAATTACAGTTACAAGTGTGCAGTCCAGCCGGGTTGGCCATTGGTGTCATCGATGTGTTACGCGGCCTGGCCCACTCTTATCCGAACAGATTATGCCCTACCCATACATCATGGATGACATAAATACATACCGGATGAGAGTGGCCCTCTTTGTCACGAAATCACGCTCTGGGGTACATCATAAAAAGAAGCTTGACTACTTTAGTTCCATCCTGGTAATGCTCACCTCATCATACGGTCTAGCTGGACTTACCGTAATGGTTGCGCTATTACTTGTACTAAATAGAAAAGATAACGTAAATAAAAGAAGTGATAAATTAACCTCCCTCCTGCCAAAACAAACAACTCCTACAAGTAGATGTCATATTTATTTCCTGTCCATGCCTGCCAAAAAGGTAGTCTTAGTTTGTTTCCTTATTAGCATATCCTGGATCATACTACTCCCATACATGGCGGGAGATGTTGAAGAAAATCCTGGCCCAAGCATCTCTTCCTCGAATTCGTCACATAGCTTCTTGTCATGTTCCCCATCTGTGGCTACGGATGGGTTCTCGGTTCTTCGCCTGAACGTACAAAGTATACGGACTAAACTTGATACACTCAGTTGCGAAATGCCCCCCCCCCCCCCCCCCCCCACACACACGACGTGTGTACTTTTACGGAATCGTGGCTCGATCCAGATGTAAGTAACGAAGACATCCTGCTCCCCATTTTCCAAGCCCCATTGCGAGAAGATCGTTGCTCTAGAGGCGGTGGAGTGATAATGTATATTAAGAACGGTGTCCCATTTAAGCCCCGCCCAGACTTGGACATTCCGTATCTTGAGTGTTTGAGGGCCCAAATATATACTACCAATGGATCGATTCTCTTTGGTGTCCTGTATCGACCGCCTAATTCTAGCACAGACTTATGGGACTTCATTGAAACATCCATAGATAGAGCACTTGACACAGGAATCAATAACCTTCTTTTAACTGGAGACTTTAACGACAACCAGGAGAACGGCCCGTCTGGTCAGACTTATCGCCCAGTTCAATTTGAAACAGTTGATCGTTGAGCCATCCTATTATACTGAGAACTACGTCATCACTCATAGATCTGTTCCTCGTAAACAGTGACCTTCCAATTCTATCCACTGTTGCAGGTGAGCCCTTCCTTGGAAATTTTGTCAGGTACCACTGCTCTGTTATTGCCACCATACACTTCCGAAAAAAACATACAAAATCACATAAACGTCGAGTCTGGTATTACGATAAAGCTAACTTCTCTGAACCCAACAGAGACTACGACAATATAATTTGGCAAGACCTGTTCGCGGGCCTCAGCATTACGTCCGTTGCACAGGAACTCTCTAACATAATAAGTAAAGCCTCAAAATTTATACCCAACAAAATGATTACTGAAAGACCCCTAGAGCTAAAATGGTTCCATAATAACCCCAGGCATCATCTGGAGTGATCCCACGAAGTTACAATGAAATACCTTCATAAAAAAGACCTGTGGACTGTGCCAATATTTTCGGGCTTTTGGCGCTGTAGCCATCACAGTTGACCATTCACGACCAAAAGGGGACGTCATCATCAAGGCATTATATGGAGTCATCCTAACAAGTTACAATGAAATCCTTCCATAAATACGACCTATAGACCATACTAAAGGTTTGTGGGTTCGGGCAGCCATCAAGGCTGAATAATCGTGATCAAAACGGAACGTTCTCATCTAGACATTATTTGGAGTCATCCTACCAAGCTACAATAAAATTCCTTCGTAATTTTGACCTGTAGACTGTTCTAAAGGTTTTCGGGCTTCAGGCCCCTGTAGCCGTCACAGTTACCCAATCGTGCCCAAAATGGGACGTTCTCATCTAGACATTATATGAAGTCAACCTACCAAGTTACAATGAAATCCCTTCATAAATATGACCTATAGACTGTGCTTTAGGTTTTCGGGCTTCGGGCTCGGGTAGCCATCATGGTTGAATGATCGCAACCAGAAGTGGACATTCTCATCTGGGCGTCATCTGGAGTGATCCTACGAAGTTACAACAAAATCCCTTCATAAATATGACCTGTAACCTGTGCGCAAGGCTTTCGGGCTTCGGGCACTTTTAGCCGTCACAGTTGACCAGTCACTACCAAAATGGGATGTCATCATCTAGGCATTATATGGAGTCAGCCTAACAAGTTACAATGAAAACGTTCCATAAATATGACCTTTTGACTATGCTAAAGGTTTTTGGGCTCGGGCAGCCATCAATGCTGAATGATCGCGATCAAAATGGGACGTTCTCATCTAGACATTATTTGGAGTCATCCTACCAAGTTACAATGAAATCCATTCATAAATATGACTTGTAGACTGTGCTAAAGAAGTCAACCTACCAAGTTACAATGAAATCCCTCCATAAATATGACCCGTAGACTGTGTTAAAGGTTTTCGGCTCGGGCAGTCATCATGGTTGATGGGGAAATTCTCATCTAAACATCATACGGAGTCATCCTACCAAGTTACAATGAACCCCCACCCCCCCATATTAAACATGACCTGCAGACTGTGCTAAAAGTTTTTGGGTTTCGGGCTTGGGCAGCCATCACGTCTGACAGATCATGCCCCAAAGGGGACGTTCTCGTCTAGACATGACCCCAAACCTGCATATGAAATTTCGTGACGATCAGACAGGAACTACGGGGTGTAGCCTGTGCTAAAGGAAAGTGTGAACAGACTCACAGACGACTAACAGACTTCCGCACGCGTGATGGCAATAGCTTATCTTGACTTTGTCAAGTTAAGCTAAAAACGGCCCCTTGCGGGGTGCCAACTACCCGAACTTCCCTGGTTCAGGAACAGGCCTGCTATTTATCCTATTTGGCCGGGATCGTGAAACGTTGTGAGAACGTTGGGCATATCTGGGACGCAGGACCAACGCTCGCTTCCCCAAGGGTGGAAGACCACCTTCTGGGATGAATAAAGTTAGTCTCTAGATAATGCTTGGATTATATAACCTTCGTGTTAAGTAACAATATTTTTTTACTAACAGGAACCATACAAATATAGATTTCATTGGAACCAATTGGTATCACAGAACTAAATATTTTCCCATAGGCGAACATTATAACGTTCAGGCGGAAAAAAAATATGATCGCATCACTTTAATTTTGGCATTCAAATATCTATGTCAAGTATAGCTCTTCAGACAACGTTTTCTGATCTGAAAACAGGGGGTCATACAACAAATAAGAAGAAAAACTGACACAAAGGGAAGTACCGGTCACGTGCACATATTTTTCAGGGAATTCCTTGCAAAAACATACAAAAAGTAAATTGTATTTTTTAGGTCCAAAAGTCATCAAATCACCCTCTTTTTTATCAGGAATATTCAACAATAATGCAAGATGTCAATAGAATGTTTCAAACTTTTATTGAAACAATGGATTTTCCCAAGGCTGTTTATTTTTAGAGATGGCATCATTTCCGAGTCCAACATTTTAAGGCGGTTCACTCTAATTTCAATATTTAGTTCTGCGATACCTATAATCATCCCCAACCACACCAAAGAGACATTTTACCACTTCCATGACATAAAACAGCCATTTCTGCATTAGAATCCAACTTTTGGCTTTGGCTGAGTCAAAAACATGGAAAATTTGCTCTTTTAAGGAAAAGTGTCCAAACTTTCTCAAGTGGGCTTGAAAACTGGTATTGCCTCCAAAAGATTTTTTCTATCCTGTTACTTTATAAATTAACTGAGAATGATGAGAATTTACAGCTTTCATAAAAAAACTACCCTGATCCCAAAATAAAACTAACATCTGCATCAGCACAAAATATTTTTAGAAAAAATCAGTCTCACTTAATCATATTGCAAGCAAAACAGTGTCCCAACCCCAATGGAACAATATGGATGTCAATTTTGTTTCCAAAATTGGAGATGCAGCTATATATTTCAGCAATATGAAAGGACTCTACCAGTTTATCCTATCAACTGATGTCAAATTTTATTCCACTATCTGATGCAGTAAAATTTTGCCCTGAATAGAACCCCCCGGTACGCCCCTTTTCAGCAAAATCTGTGATATAATTCATAATTCAATTGATATTGACCCAAAACAAACCTACTGTGATATGAACTTTCCCATCTGTAATAGTTTTTAAATCACAGTGTGGCTTCTGAAAACATTTCACATTGTATTTGATGAATATTTTGCAATTTTTGTGAAGGAAAAGCCTCAGTTTTCTCAGTAAAGGCACATAGAGTCATTGGTATGGCACTGACAAAACATAAAACAGTGCTTTTTTTCCAAAAGGATGACCAGTACCTGCTACTGTGATATCTCATAACACTGGTAAGATGCCTAAAACTGTCGTAAAGCGTAACTTTGGGAAAATTAGCTCAGTAAAAACGCTTGTCAGCTTTCCTTATTTATTTACACTGTATGGCGGAATCCTGCCGTAGTCCCTTCACAGTCGGCATCCAGACTACTGCATTCCGAAAAATAATACAATATATACAGAACAGTTACTCGTAACAACGGTTACTAGTACAGAAGTTTACAGAAGAAGTCTCCTTGGTTACGAATCGAAATTAAGTATTTTTATTGTTTACTAATCATATATATTTCATTTTCAGGTTATTTTATTCAACTTTGTGGGGAGTTAGTTTAGTATAGTAACTGGGACAAAGTTAGGAGGTCTTAAATAAAACTGTGAGCGCTAAGTTGTCGAACGGTTCGTCGTGTTGCCTTTTGTCGCGTGTCTACAGTGTTTCTTGTCCGATCGCGTAATTTTGTAATTTTGTCTTGATGATGGCGAGCAAGTCTGTTCAGACGGAGGTAAGTATGGAGCTAAATACGTGTAATATCGCGGTCCAGGTCAACGGTGCCAACGGGGTAAGTATTGGTGTGCAGACAGAGGTCACTGGGGGTGTCGGTCAGAGCCAGGTTGGTGGGGCCACCGATGGCGATATTGGGCTTGAAGTTTGTAGACAGTGTTCTATGATGCATGGGGACTTTCGTTCGATGGGATATGGAGAGGTATGTGCAAACTGTCAGGAAATCCTCCGCCTACTTGAGACAATTGTTAAGTTTGAGGGGGAGATTGCTGAGCTGAAGGGAAAACTTGGTAGGGCGGGGCTGTCTGGAGTTACGCCTGTGAAAGTAGCTTTCCGAGAAGGATGGGTGGTTGTCGGTGGTTCCAAGAGGAAACATGGGGGTAGAACCTTTGATGTGAATGAGGTAGGTGATGAGGTGGGGGCTGCTAGAAAAATAAGTAGGACAGATGAGGGGGGCCCAGGCCGGAGCAATGCTGTAAAGCGTTTGGCGTGGACTATCAAAAGTGGTAGGAAAGGGGGGCCAGAGAAGCAGGTAGATAGGGGTGTAAAGTCCAAAGGCAGTGGGGAGTGCAGCACCAGAAACAGATTTGATGTGCTCGATTCGGAAGAGTTAGAGGAGGAGATGGAGGTACTTGCAACAGATAGTAGGTTGGGGTCTAGGCCAGGAAAAAGGAGGAGGGATTCGGTAGAAGACCAGGGGAGTAGTCCAGGTAGTTCAGGGCCTGGAAAGAGACGGAGGGACAAGGATAGGAGTAATCCTAGGTCAAAGATACCGATACCGATATTGATTCCGAGTGGGGCTGTTGGAGAGGAAGAGGACGCTGTAAACAATAGGAGACTAGAGGAGATAAATAGGGCGAGGGACAAAAGTAAGTTGGTGGTTGCGGGAAGTAGCATAGTTCGGGGGATCGACAAGGTTGTCTGTGGTCCGGACAGTAAAAATAGAACAGTTCTGTACTTTCCAGGGGCTAAAGTGGAGGACCTGAGGGATAGAGTGGACGGTATTGTAGCTGGGTCGGGGCCTGATCCGGTAGTGGTATTACATGTGGGGTCCAATAACATCAGGGAGAGGAAATCAGTTCGTTTGGTGGACACATACAAGGACCTAATTAGTAAGCTACTTAGCAGGAATGCTCGGATCATCGTTTCAGGGGTGCTCCCCGTTATGGGTGGTGGGAATGAGAGGAACTCGCGGATTATGGCACTAAACGAGGAGCTGGAAGAGCACTGCAAAGACTTGGGAATACATTTCATTGACCACTGGGACTCATTCTGGGGACAAGGAGAGTTGTATGGGCGAGACGGATTGCATTTAAGTAGGATGGGTACAGACCTGTTGGGCCAAAAAATTTTACAGGTGGCTGGGCCTTTTTTGGAGAAAAGGGGGGTAGGGGACCACAGCCGATAACCCAGAGGGGCACAAATGCTGGGAACATAGGAAGAACAACAAACATGCACAACACAGGGACACACCAGGGTTATAATAATGTGCCAGTGATGACAAAGAAACAAAGATTCATTAAGTTTGGATACTGCAACATCCAGGGTCTGCACAAGAAAGTAAGCGAAATATCAACACTGATGGACGAAGGAGACTTCGATATAATGGGTCTAAGTGAGACGTGGATACGACGGGATGAGCGGGCTGATCAGATGAAGGGTTGCGTGTGGATAGGAGCTGGGCGAACTGAGGGTCAGAAACGGGGTGGGGGTGTTGGCATCTACGCTAAAGAGGAATTACAGCCCTCATTGATTACAGATCTCACAGAAGCAAGGACTCAGATTCCAGTATCCAACGAAATAGTCTGGGCAAAAATCAAGTTAGGAAGCAGGAGTGTTGCCGTTGGTGTTGTATACTTAGCAGTGGAGGGAAGTAAGCCCGAGTGGAATGATTCAATATATACAACTCTTAGATCGAATATCACAGAGCTTGAAAGCAGAGGGTTCAGTATTGTCCTAATGGGGGACTTCAATGGGCACATCGGGGATAAGGAGGAGGGCATACAGGGAGGTGATAGGAAAATTAACACGAATGGGAGGAAGATGTTGGACCTATCAAAAGAGCTTGGTTTAAAGATCTTGAACAGGGATGCGAAATGTAAGGGTAAATGGACCTGGGAGAGGAACGATAAGAAAACAATAATTGATTATATACTCACTGACATTAGCGTATGGAGGGAGGTTATAGATGTAGAAATAGATGACGAGGGAAAAAATGACTTGGGTAGTGATCACAACCTGATAACAGTTAAGATTATGGGCAAAAAGACGAATAGAGACAGAAATACCTTCAAGGAAGTTTGGGGACTAAAACAAGGAGCCGACTGGAAGCAGTTTCGGGAAAAACTAAAACCAAGTCTTGAATGTATACCTAGGGATGCAAATGTCCAGAGTATTTCAGATGGCATAGTAAATAGCCTAACAGAGGCAGGGAAGGATTGTATAGGAAGGGTGAGGGTCCCAACGAGAGAGCTTGGATACAGGGTTAACGAGGGACTGAAAAAGGCTATAAAAGAAAGGAAGGTAAAATGCGCTGCTTACAGAAGAAGTAGGAAGCTTAAAGGGGTGGATAACAATGACACGAGACTAATGAAAGGAGAATATGAACTGGCACGGAAAAAGGTGAATGAGATAAAGAATAATAATAGGAAGGAGCGCAATTGCAGTCTTGCCAGAACAATAAAGAAAACGGGGGGTTCGAGCTCAAACGTATTTTGGAACTGGGTAAATAAACGGGGGAAAAGTAGTGTGCAGAGTATCAAAGTGGATGGGGAAAGTACAGAAGATAAAGGCCGTATCGCTTCAGAGTTAGTCAAGCACTGGGAAAAGATAAACGATAGGCGATGGGGCAGTGGGTCCCCACCAAAAAGAAATACACTGGTGGAGGAGAACCTATCCAATCGTGTATGTAGCGAAATAACGGCAGAAGAAGTGCGGAACGTGGCCTCGAAATTAAAAAATGGTAAAGCGGGAGGGACTGATGAAATTCCGAACGAATTCCTCAAAAATGGAGGGGAGGCACTTATTGAAGTCCTGACAAACCTTTTCAACCTGGCTCTGCGAAAGCAAGAGGTCCCCAGAGAGTGGAGGGAAAGTAAGGTGTCGTTCATACACAAAAAGGGGGATAAGGAAGTTCTAGATAACTATAGGGGGATATCAGTTAGTAGTAACATCGGAAAAGTATTCTGTAAGGTCATATACAGTAGACTAGAGGAAGTTATTGAAGAGAAAGGTTTTCTAGGAGAAATTCAAAATGGTTTCAGGAAAGGACGAAGAGTCACTGATCACCTATTTACACTCACCCAACTGATAGAATCAACAAAGGCTGAAAAGAAAAAGATGTTTCTGGCATTTCTAGATGTGAAAAAAGCGTACGACCGAGTGTGGAGGGAAGGTATGTGGCGAAAGCTCGAGGGCATCGGACTGGGGGTGACTTTGTGGGAATCATGAAAGCACTGTATACAGATGTGCAAAGCCAACTCAGTCTAGGGAGTATCACTACAAAACGAGTCCCTATGGATATAGGCCTCAAGCAGGGGTGTATCTTTTCACCGATTTTGTTTGCATTGTATGTTAAAGATTTAGGGGACGAACTAATTCAGAGTGCGGAGGGGGTAAATGTTGGAGACATAAAGATACCAGGCTTATTCTTTGCGGACGACATGGTGTTAATGTCTAGAACTGAACAGGGGCTAGAGAAATTGCTGGAAATTGTTGGTAGTTATGGGAACACTTGGCGGCTCGAACTAAATGAAAATAAAAGCAAGGTAATACCCGTTGGACGTAAGGTAGATATGACGAAGAGATGGAGAGTGGGGGAGTTCTCAATCCCCGAAGGGGAAAGCAAACAAATCACTGTAGGAGAAAAGGGAGAGTATGAGTATCTAGGGGTAAGCATAAATATAACGGGAAGAGGGGTGTACAGAAATTACTCAGCCAAACTGATTCTGAAAGGGAAAAGAATTCTGAACCAACTAAAACTTTTAGGGAAAAATAGTTTCAACAAGGTCTTTGTGGGGAAAACACTATGGGAGAGGGTGGGTTTACCAAGTATAACGTATGGCACGGACGTGATTCCATTAAACCAAACCGTTATTAAGAAGTTGGAAAGTACTCAGAATGATGCCGGCAGATGGATAACAGGGTCAAGTAATGCTGCAGCTTTGGAAGCAGTAAGGGGGGAGCTTGGGTGGATGAAAATCAAGGACAGGGTAGATTTGGGAAAACTGTGTTACTTTAACTACTTGAGAAACCTGCCTGACAACCGGTGGTGCAAATTGATGCTCGATACCATTTGGAATTCTAATATAGAAACGGGGTGGTCAAAACATGTGAGGGAACTAATGGACAATTACTCTATAGAGGTCACAAACATAGAAGTAGGAATGAAAGAAGGCAAAAGGTTTGTCAAAGAGAGGGTCATGGAAGATTGCAATCGAAACTGGCGAGCAGGGGTTAGCGTGAAAAGATCACTGCAGGGGTTACAATATAAAGAAAAGCCAGCTTTTGAGAAGTACCTAGATGGCACCTTTGGAGGGTCACTGCTGTTCAAACTGAGATCAAGATCACTGGAGCTTCGGGGAAAAATTGGGAGAGATGGGGAAAAGGGATGCCAAATGTGCCACTCTGGAGTAGTGGAGACCCTGGAACATTTTCTCTTGGAATGCCCACAGTATATACCTCATAGAATAAAATTTACTGGAAGAATAATGCAGAAGTGGGGTGAAGAAACAAAGGATAGATGGCTGAAGGCGGACACGAGGGAAAGGGTAGGAATGCTTATTGAAGAAATTGAAAAAGAGGAAGTGAGGGACACTATTAAGCAGTTTATATCTGAATGCTGGGAGGAGAGGAGGGGAAGAGGGGGTGGGGTGCAGGGGGAATGATGGCCTTCTCTTATGAGGACCGCGACAAACCAGCGGCTGGCCAAAGAGTTATTATTATTATTAGTAGTAAACACTTATATCCGAGACAATAATTAACCCCTTTTAAAATACATGATTAACCAAGCAGCGTGTGCCGTTATGCTAATGGGCTAATCAGGGATTATCAGCTCATGTAAACTCTGATATTGGACCACTAAACAAACTCAAAACAATTAGCACTTATGTTTCCTTCAATCATTTAAAAAAATATAATTATTCATCTAAAAAAACTGAAAAAGGAGCCTATAACAGCACACCCTGCCTGAAAAATCTTTGGTCCCCCAAAGAGAACTCAAAATAAAATTATAAACCAGCGTCCGCTCTTTGAATAAGTTAACACGGTCAAGTCCTTCTCAGCCCGAAACTCGAAACTGCTAAAATAAAAAGTTTGGTAAAACGAAATTTATTCGGTACTGAGAAGTACTTGCGGAGCTGGAATATTGTTCAATGTCCGAGAAAGAAAATCTCATGTTTGTCCACAATTTCTTGTGGCACTAACTCTAAATGCACCTTTTGATCCCGGGAACCATCATAATAATCAGCACAAACCCAAAGTTCTCCTCGTTCTCGGTATCCATACACAATATTTTGAATTTGACTGGTGTCCTGTGTGTAGTCTACACGGAAGTTTCTATTTTGCTGCCGAGACCGTTGCCGTTTTTAAGTTTCCACTTTTTGTTGCCAAGCTCTGGCACGATCATAATTTTCTCTTTGTTGGTTTACCTTGTTTGCTGGAAGGAATTTAACACCATGATCATTATTGGCACGCTTTTTCCGTGATTTGGGCATTGAACTTGGACCAGGTATTCTGTGTTTGTTTTCTTTAATATACTGACGTGCCGCGTCATCCAAATCTTTATCATGAACCCAGGAATTTTTGCTTGGTGGAAGGTCTCTCCATTTTATTAAATATTCAAGTCCAAAATCGACAGTCATGCAATATCTTTCTACCTTCTCCGTCACTTTTTTAGGCTCAGTACAATGTTTTATGCTGTTATCGAGACATGCAATTTTGGGCTCTTCTGGGGTGGTTTGGGTGGAAATAGTTGCCAACTGTGGCACACATTGAACAGATGTATTTGCGTGTTCAGGTTGAACCGTAGTGCCGCAATCAGTTTTTGATACATAAAAGGTTTGTGTACTCACATGTTCTGTTGTTTTCTCCTCCTTTTTCGAAACTAAATTACACAATTCCGAATTTTTAACTTTGCTGTCAATAAAAGTCGCATTTTCCCGTTGTTTCCTTTCAATGAATTCATCCAAACGTTTCCTGTCTCTACACAAATTTGAGTTTGATTTGAATTTTCTGAAATGATCCGATGCTTTCCTCCAAATTAATGTCAGGCGGGTTTCGTAAGATTCTACCTGAAGCCCCCTGATAGACGAAGTTGGTCCAGGTTTAGTGTCCGTAACATGTTTTGAACATTAGAAGGAATTAAGTTTTCCATGTTGATTATCTTTAGAAAAGTGTATTTTCTCCAAGATCGCGAGTGAGCGTAAAAAGTCACTCTGCCGCGGATTCTGCACCAAGTGTCGTAAAGCGTAACTTTGGGAAAATTAGCTCAGTAAAAACGCTCGTCAGCTTTCCTTATTTATTTACACTGTATGGCGGAATCCTGCCGTAGTCCGTTCACAGTCGGCATCCAGACGTTTCGAAAAATAATACAATATATACAGAACAGTTACTCGTAACAACGGTTACTAGTAAACACTTATATCCGAGACAATCATTAACCCCTTTTAAAATACATGATTAACCAAGCAGCGTGTGACGTTATGCAAATGGACTAATCAGGGATTATCAGCTTATGTAAACTCTGATATTGGACCACTAAACAAACTCAAAACAATTAGCACTTATGTTTCCTTCAATCATTTAAAAAAAATATAATTATTCATCTAAAAAACTGAAAAAGGAGCCTATAACAGCACCATCAAATATTAATTCTATAGTGCTATGCTTATTCTGCAAGTTCCCATAAGTGCCCTTTCATAACCTTTGTTTTAATCCCCACAGACACCCATTCTGGCAAAAAGATTGAAATTTTTGAAAACATGTTTCCAAAGAGGATGAATCAGACATTTGCTTCAAGAATGTAGTGCTATTTGATGTTTAATGTACCCATGTCTGATGAAGAGACAGACGCACAGACAGACAGATACGCTTGCAGTCACACATGTAGGAGGTCTACATGAGAGTACTGAATTACATACAATTAAAAATATAGTGGAAGAGCCAAAGCAAGGTTGTTAAATTGAAAAATAACTCAGTGGACCATGAGTGCTGAAGCCTCAAAGTAAATCATAAGAAACTGGAAATGTATGATACTAAATTCAGTCTCTAAAAACATGCTGTTCAGTCTTTCCAAATGTTTATCATCAGCAGAAGTGTTAAATATGTGTGGGAGGGGGGACTTGGTTCAGGGAAAGAGCCATATGTTACAACTGTCATTGTAAATTTATACTGTATCATGGGAACCATGACAGCACTAGTACTAGACAACTATATTGGTAGCTATGCACAAATGCCATTCACTCACATTTGTAACTTTATTGTTATTTTTCACTGTAGCCCCACCCCCTCCTCAAATTTGTGTTCCAGTATACTCTTTCAATGAAGGAATTGTTTTCCAACATTTTGAAGAGCATAATATGGAAGAGAAAAACTTCTAAATACTAGTGAATAGAAGGGCAGTGTAGGTTTTCTCTCTGTGTTTGAATGGTGATTTGGGAGGGAGCTGCAAGATTTGGAATCCTCCCTGCCCCTAGTAATATGAGGGGAAACCATGGTTTAAATAAATATGTTAATAGGGTAAGATAGGCTGTTAGTTAGCAGTTGCCAGAGGTTAAAGTGTGCTCCTGGGGAATACACTTGCTCAAGATGTGAATTTGCTTGCATGAACAGCCTTAGTTTTGGAAATATATAGCTTTTATTGCTGACCGTGACAAAAATGTAACTTTTCAAAACAAAAAAATGGTTTGGTAAGGTGTGTGGTCCCCAAATAAATATTTAAATGTGAAATAATCCCCCAAAATAATAATTGAATCTGGTTTGGAAGCCAAAAAACATATATCCTATAGGTATCACAGAACTAAATATTTTCCCATAGGCGACCATTATAATGTTCAGGCGGAAAAAAATATGATCGCATCACTTTAATTTTGGTATTCACATATCCATGTCAAGTTTAGCCCTTCAGACAACTTTTTCTGATCTGAAAACAAGGGGTCATGCAACAAATAAGAGAAAAAAACTGACACAAAGGGAAGTACCGGTCACATGCACATATTTTTCAGGGAATTCCCTACAAAAACACACAGAAAGTAAATTGTATTTTTTAGATCCAAAAGTCATCAAATCACCCTCTTTTTTTATCAGGAATATTCAACAATAATGCAAGATGTCAATAGAATGTTTCAAACTTTTATTGAAACAATGGATTTTCCCAAGGCTGTTTATTTTTTAGAGATGGCATCATTTCCGAGTCCAACATTTTAAGGCGGTTCACTCTAATTTCAATATTTAGTTCTGCGATACCAATTAATTTAAGATTAAGCATTCGACGAAAGAAGAGAGAAATATACTTAAAAGTTATTCAATGGTTAATTCTTTTGTTATTTTACTGAGCGAAAGCCATAAACCATTGCCAGATAACTAACCTTAATTAAGACATCAAATACCGGCGCCGGATTTTCCCGGCCGAATCTTTCTGTTCCCGACAGACAAAGCAAAGTATTTGCCCGAAGCGACCTCTGACATTGCATATCATTAACGTTAAATATGGCGATTGGGCAATGGGTTTATTGAGCCTCAAAAGTTACGACATACCGTCCAATGTATGGTGGAAATTTAATTTTACAACATACCGCCCAGAAGGATCTGGCATAAAACACTCCCGACATTCCGTCTAGCATTCATCATTCTGTTCATCACACTCATTTGCACCACTGACTTCAGACTGTGAACACCTGAGCTAAGACAACATGAGAGCACTGGACTTACCGGCAGGATTACAGAACACCATTTCAGCTCTGGGCGTCTCTCGTCCCATCACCTGGACTATCCAGAAGGGCGAGAGCGTCTATCTGATCCTGGAATTCACCACCACAATTGAGAAAATCGCACCACCTCCCAGGGTAGAGGTAGTACCTTTAGTGAGAGGACCCCCCTGTCACACTGGTCCTCACACAAGGGATCTGGAGGCCCTTAAAAGAGTAAGAGAAGAAAACCTAGAAGAAAGAGCCTGTCCACCAAGTGGAGGAATGCCCGCTTGGAGAAGAAAGAGAACTACGGCGAGGAAAAGAAAGAGCCATCGGTTCAGGTATTGAAGGAAGAGTATGTGAAATATTATAGTGGTAGGCTATCTTTTGCAGATTTTGGAGGTTGGGTTGCTCAGTGACCAAATGTGTATACCCCGACGTTGTTTTGTCGTTGTTCTGGTATATAAAGTTTGATTTCCCCAATCTTCTCAATTTAGCGGTTGGGACCAGGGACACTAAAATGTCCTTTTATTTACTATTGGTTTTAAGAAAATTAGTTTTGACGTTTCCCCGCTGTTGGTGGGAATGAACGTCAGTCATAACATGAAATATTTTCCGACGATGTGGATAAAAATACTCCGAAATTTGTAAATCAGATCAGTGTGTAAATCAGATCGGTGTTTCCATTTAACTTTATGAAAAAGTTTCTTTGTTTTTTTTCTTCTCCTTTTGTTATTCTGTATTTGAAAGTTTATGTTTTTAATAATAAAAAAAAGAAAAAAAAAACTTTTCCTTGAGAAGTATTCGGAGTGTTATAACGGTATGTGTATCAGTTTTGGGGTAGCTGTGCTCACAGAATACCTGTGACATTATTTAGGTTATCTCCGGTACCGGACATCAAATTTTTATTCTTTTGTTCAACTTTGCCTTTTTTAAAAGTTGAATTCCGTTGTGCGAAATTTAGTTTTGACGTTCCATTACTGTCGGTAGGCATTAACGTCGCAGCAGTAAATAGTTTCCGACAATGTGAATAACAAGAGGCCCCACCGGGCTTGAAGCACTCACCTTGAACAGAACATGATATAAACCGGGTTATACTTTTTTTGCCGGTAAAAAGGACGGTATCCGGTAAAAAGGACGATAAGTGTATAAAAACTACGTTTTAAAGTACTGAATGTACCTCTGAATGTGTGAAAAGTGCTTTTTTAAGTAAGCTTACGCAATAATAAGAATATATATGGAAGATTAAATATTGTTTGTTTTATTGTAGACTATTTACAAGACAAAATAGATCATTTTTCCATCGACACTGCTCGACACGCCATTTTGTGCAAGGAAAACAACAATTTCGCTTAGGTGGATCTGAAGAGGATTTTTAAAGAAATTTCCTCATATTGCACTAAGTTAAATTTCAGGTTCCCATATGGAGCCCAATTATTAAACCAGGCACTTGAATTGAACAAACTTGAATCTGACTCCCTAGAGATGTTGTAAGGAAAGCTTTCCGACTGGTGAATCTTAAGAAGATTTTTAAAGAAATTTCCTCACATTGCACTAAGTTAAAATTTGGGATACCACAGCAAGTCCAAATATACACTTAGGGTCCCGATATGAACAAACTTGAATTTGACCACACCCCCCCCCCCCCCAAGAGATGTTGTAAACCAAACATGAAAGGATTCTGACAGGTGAATCTGAAGAAGATTTTTGAAGAAATTCCCTCATATTGTGTAAGTTAAATTTCAGGTTCCTATATGGAGCCCAAATATTAACCCAGGTACTCGAATTGAATAAACTTGAATCTGACCCACATAGAGAAGTTGTATACCAAATACGAAAGCATTCTGACTGGTGGATTTGAAGAAAAAGATTTTTACAAAATGATCCCCATATTGCACTAAGTTAAAATTTGGGCATCCCAATATATTAACCTAGGGACTTGGTTTGAATAATCTTGAATCTGACCCTCATAACAATGATGTATATCAAACATTAAAAGATTCTGACTGGTGGTTCTGAAGAAGATTTTTAAAGAATATTGTCCTGAGTTAAAAATTTGGGCTTCTGTATTGAGCCCATATATGAACCAATGGGCTTCATTTTAACACACTTGTATCTGCCCACCCCCACCCCCTCCTCATGGATGCTGAAAACCAAATATCAAAAGATTCTGACCACTGGTTTTGGAGAAAAGATTTTAAATTTTTTTTGTAAATATGCTGACTCTGCATTTTTTCGATGCCCTCTACAGAAAACCCTAACATTATCGATGGCAATTTATTTTACCATTCCATTCTACTGGTCTTAAGGATGCTTCACACCAAATAACAGCTCTTTGTTCTGTGTGGTGTGGGAAATATGGGCGTTTGAAAATATTTCTCTTTTTAGCTTCTGGGGTTCCCACGGGGCATTTTGACAGGGTTTTTTTTTGCATAAATCAAGTACTTATAACTCACTAATACTTCATATCAAATTTGGTTCAAATCGGCCTCTTGGTTTGGAAAATAGAAATTTTGGGCAAGGCAAAAATTATTCTTCCTCTCCCGTAACGATGAAAAATATTGAAAATGAAATGATGAAAAAGACTTGTAGACTGTGCTAAAGGTTTTCGGGTTTGGGGCTTGGGCAGCCATCACGGTTGATTGATCGCGACCAAAAGAGGACGTTCTCATCCAGACATGGCCTCAAACCTGCAAAAGAAATTTCATGACGACCAGACAAGACTGACGGGGTGGAGCCTGTGCAAAAGGAAAATGAGGACAGACTCAAAGACTGACAAACATACTTCTGCACGCGTGATGGCAATAGCTTATCCTGACTTTGCCAAGATCAGCTAAAAATTAAAGCAACGGAGGACCCCAGCTTCACTCTCAGGGCTTAAAATTTTCAAAACTTTCTCAGTGAACCCCCAAACCCCACCAATGGGAAGGGTATACTGTGGGACTGAGGTGGGGTGGGTATGGCCTTCCCATTGGGAGGGCCATACACACCTCACCTCAGGCATACGTCCTTCAGATAAGCATGTGACATATATCGACCTGCCCCCTCCCACTCCCCACCCACCCAAAGAAAAAATAAAAAAAATATGGCCCCCCCTTCAATAGGAAATTCTAGTAGCTATGCCCCTGCATCACTTCAATGATTCATCAAGAATGTGGAATATTATTACGATATCTGTCACAGTTTTGGGGGTAGGGGATGCTCACAAAATGTGAGGATATACCCCGGGCGTTGTTTACTCCATATCTCAGGCATCTGACATCAAATTTTCAAAATGTTTTCAACTTTTGGGACAACGAGAACTAAAATGTTAAAACGTGCAAAGATTTCAAATCCATCCATTGAAATTTAATTTAGACGTTTTCCGACCGTTGTTGAAAATTTTGTGGAAGGGTTAAATTTTCTGCTACAACATGAACAACGTGAATACAAATGCCAGAAGACATCATCCCAAGTAGTCCTCTAGAAGTAAGTAAAATATTATAGGAGTATCTGTTTTAATTTGTGCTGTTGGGTTGCTCCCAAAATGACAGGGTGGGGTAAAAAGAGTAATTGGTGTAAAAACGTCAAAATACGTTTTAAAATGAAACAAGAGCAATGCGAAGCATGACATGTGCTCCCTCCTGCAATATCATGGTTAGAATTAAAAAAAAAACCCAGATCAGTCTTGCAGAACTTTAGTAATAGAGCAGAAACCAATTTCAAGTGTATTTAACATTGGAGGTCATTGTGACCTTGACTTTTGGCACATCATGGTCAAAATAAATAGGCTTCTAAATCGTCCGCTCATCATGCCTAACCCACATATGAAGTTTGGTAAAGATCCAGTTGGTAAAACTTTAGTTATTGAGCAGAAACCAATTTCAAGTGTATTTAACTTTGGAGGTCACTGTGACCTTGACCTTTGGCACAATATGGTCAAAATAAATAGGCATCTTCCACTTATCATACCTAACCCACACATGAAGTTTGGTAAAGATCTGGTTGGCAGAACTTTAGTTAAAGAGCGGAAACCAATTTCAAGTGTATCTAACACTGAAGGTCACTGTTAATTGATGGAATGTGAAAAGTTAATGGACGGACGATGGACACCGAATGACAGACATGGTGATAACATAATGCCTCCTCAAAGAGGCTGGGGGCATAAAAATTAAAAAAAACATTGTGATTTCTAAAGCTCTACAACATACTAAACTTTAATGAAAATCTGAGGTGACAGAAGGTCACTGTGACCTTGACCTTTGGCACAATGAATATAAAATAAATAGGGTTCTCTTCCTCTCATCATGCCCAAGCAACATGTCAATTAGGGTTTGATTGACTAAGTAGAGAGCAGAAATCAGCTCCATCTACAGATGGACAGACAAACATCAGACAGTGCTACAGCTATATCCCCTTGAAAACATTCTGGGGTGATAATAATGGCCATAAATAAAGTAACAACCATCTTTTAAAAAATATTTGCCTGAGCAGAAACTAGAAAGTAAATAAATATGGCCTTTATGGCTAAATGTAGGGAGCAAATATTCCTTTTTTCCAGCCCAGCCTTGTGGCAATCATATGTAATATCACTGAGCCATAGAGGATGCTTGTTATTTATTCATTAGGGTTTAATGACACATTAACAGCCAAAGTCATATTGTGACGGTGACAGTTTTATGGGTGGAGGAAGCTGGAGTATCCGGCGAGAACCACCGAGCAACGACGAGCAGCTGCCAGCTCCCCAACATCGTAACTCCGTACTGCAGCACAGGCAGGGTTAGATTGGTTGAAGACATGTGCACCATCGACGTGCAGTACGCCTTAGTACCCAGCGTCATCGTGCCCCATGTGGACAATCGGGGTGAAGTGCCTTGCCCAAGGACACAATGCGCGAGTCTGAATCGATTGCTCAGACAGTAGAGGATGCTTGTTTGCTGTGGTAAGGAAGCCTATGATATTATGACACCTATTAGGCTGAGATGGTTTCCTAGAAAGTTGTGAAAAAATACATTTGAAATGGGGCCTTACGAGACACAATACAATGAAATTATTCAATTAACATGAATATTCAATTAACAGGGATTTGGTCAATTTCCTGTGTTCTGAAGATTAACCAAGCATTTATTCTATTATATCTTATCTGACAGAACTCATGGAGCTCTCTCAAACAACAAATAATAGATTAAATGCCTGTATTGGATGTACTGAGGCCAAAATGGTCTATAAACAAGGGGAATTTGATGGCTGTTAAGGTAATTTCTCGACATGATTGTGAGATGTTTTATTCCATTAACAGGAGTATACTCTATAACCCATATTTAATTAACAGGTTCAACATGTACTGAAGGAATTGGAAATGGTTTTGTGTTTCGAAGTTATATTCAATTAACAGGGATATACAATTAAGAGATATCCAATTAGGTGGGCTGCAATGTATAACACTTTCAACCCATCGTTGTTCCTGAGTGGCTTTGGCATATACAGTGCACAGGAACCCTGTTTATTAAATAGCTAATTTGCCTGTTGAAATTGTTCATTTAACAAGAATATTCAATTAACAGTGATTTGGTCACTTTTCTGTATTCAAGAGATAAACTAAGCATTTATTCTATTTTATATTCTTTGACAGAGCTCGTAAAGCCTTTACCCATGAATGAGCTCATTCCAGTGCTGGGTTATATGCAGAGTTTTGGGGGCATAATAATTACTGTAATAAAATTTGAATGCTGTTTTTGAAAAAAAACTGACCAATTTTGTTTGTTAAATTCATCAAGGGTTAATGACATACATGATTTACAAAAATCCCGTACCATGCAGGATATATTTTTCATGTGATACAATACAATAAGCATGGTGTGGTGTGGTTTTATTGTTAGAGATGGATGGTATTGGTATTTTGAGGTTGGTTGGGCGTTTAGGTGAGTACACTTCTATATTGGTTCGTTATTTGGTATCTGACTTGACTGAGATTTGCTGATAGTACCAAAGAGGAATTCACATCATGAAAAAACATAATAAGTTGTTCTCGTATCATTCTACCACAACACTATAAATGGCATTGCTAATGAGCTCAACAGGGGTATTCTTTTAAGAACACAAATTTGAAAATTCAGATGGTTTAGGTATTCAATGGTTGGTTGTTTGGTATTTCTATATCCCCATCATAGCGGTATCGGTTGGGTTTTTCAGTATATTGCCCTTTTCTAGTTTTATTATTGTGAAATATCCTGTATGATATACACTACATGTCAAAAGTATTTGACTGCTGGATCTGAAGAAGATAGATTTTGAAGAATTTTCCTCTTATTGTACAAAATTAAATACAGGGTCATGGAGGGAGTCCAAATATGAAATCAGGGACTTGATTTAAACAAACTTGATTCTGATCCCCGTAAGGATGTTGTATACCAAATATAATAAAAATTCTGAATGGTAGTTCTGGGAAAAAAGACTTTTTTAATCTTGCTAACCTGGTGTTTTCACATTACCAACAGTGTTAATTAAAATGGGCATTCCCATAGGGAAACTAGAAAGTGTTTTAGCACACTAAAACATGTTTCCCCTTCCTTTTGAGGTCAGAGGTCAAGATCACATGCAGTTCATCAAGGTAGCTGACATGCGGTTTCATAGTGACACATCCACATGTAAAAAAAAAAATTCTGGTCTGGACAATTACTCCCTATTTAAAGTACATAAATTTGACCTTGAGGTCAAGGTCACATGAAGGTCATGATGACATGTGGTCTCATTGTGATACATCCACATGTCAATCATCTAAGTCCTAGGTAAAAAACAAAAACGTTTTGATTTGGACAATTATTCCCTATTTGAAGTACATAAATTTGACCTTGAGGTCAGAGGTTAAGGTCACATGCAGTTCATCAAGGTAGCGGACATGCGGTTTCATGGTGACACATCCACATGTCCAAAAAAAATAATCTGGTCTGGACAATTTCTCCCCATTTAAAGTACATAAATTTGACCTTGAGGTCAAGGTCACATGAAGGTCATGATTACATGTGACATGCGGTCTAATTGCGATACATCCACATGTCAAATATCTAAGTCCTAGGTCAAAAAACAAAAAAGTTCTGGTCTGGATAATTATTCCCTATTTGAAGTACATAAATTTGACCTTAAGGTCAGAGGTCAAGGTCACATGTAGGTCTTCAAGGTAGACGACATGCGGTCTCATGGTGACACATCCACATGTCAAATAACCAAGTCCTGGGTCAAAAAACAAAAAAATTCTGGACTGGACAATTACTCCCTATTTGAAGTACATAAATTTGACCTTGAGGTCAAGGTCACATGAAGGTCACAACATGCGGTCTCATGGTGACACATCCACATGTCAAATAACCAAGACCTAGGTCAAAAAACTAAAAAATTCTGGTCTGGACAATTACTCCCTATTTGAAGTACATAAATTTGACCTTGAGGTCAAGGTCACATGAAGGTCACAATGGTATGTGACACACCGGCTCATGGTGATACATCCACATGCCAAATATCTAAGGCCTGGCTCAAAAGACAAACAAGTTTTGGTTTGGACAAAGTTTCCTTGAAAAAAGCACAAATCTGATCTTCTGATCAAAGGTCAAGGTCACAATGGTACGCTACACACTGGCTCATGGTGATACATCCACAGGCCAAATATCTAAAGCTTGACTCGAAATACAAAAAAGTTCTGGTCCAGACAGTTTCCCTTAAAAAAGCGCATAAATCTGACCTTCAGGTCTAAGGTCAAGGTCACATGAAGGTCACTATGGTACACTGCACACCAGTTCATGGTGATACATCCACATGCCAAGTATCTAAGGTGTAGGTCAAAAGACAAAAAGTTATGGCCCGGACAAAGTTTGTGTGATGTTTCCCTAAAAAAACCACATAAATCTGACCTTCAGGTCAAAGTCACATGAAGGTCACTATGGTACACTGCACACCGGCTCATGGTGATACATCCACATGCCAAGTATCTAAGGTGTAGGTCAAAAGAGAAAAAAGTTATGGCCCGGACAAAGTTTGTATGAGAAGAAGAAGAAGAAGAAGAAGAAGAAGAAGAAGGAGAAGAAGAAGAAGAATATGCACTAAAACAATATGTCTCCCTTCTGGGAAGGGGAGACATAATAATAATGGCAACCCATGACACAGTCAACTGCAATGCTTTTTGTCCATTTAGTCCCTGCTGATCCTAAGAATGCTTTACACCAAACAACAATTCCCTGTTCCGAGCAGTTTATTAATTTGAACATTTGCAATTTTTTTTTTATTTTTAGATCCTGTGGTTCCCACAAGGATGCAATAATTTTTTGTTTGCATGAATCAAGTACTTATAACCCAAAAATACACTCTACTAAATTTGGTTCCTATCAACCCATTCATTTCTTCTAAAAATAGAAATTTTAAACAAGGCCCAAATTGTTACCCCTCCCAAACAACTGAAAAACAATATTACTCACAAAGTTTCAGGAAAAAGCAAAAGAATGGACCTCTAGATAAAACCTGGAAGTCCTATGTAGGTAATCTTGCCTGTGCCTCTTATGCTTTTTTCACAACATTTTAGTTAATATTTGATGGAACTCAGTTTAGAAAGCTGAAACATGTTACGTAATGTCAGTAAATAAATAAAATATTACACAAGCTACGCTGGAGGGTGACAAAAGACTTTGATGGTATCTCCTTCATTGAATTACAAATTTTGCTTGTCATATTTCTACTCTTTCATGTATGAACTATGGTTATATGTGGTCTTTATTCTGTTAAAAAAATTTAGTTTCGATTTCTATGTAATCGTATTTTTTTAATGTGATAAACAAACAAAAATATGTAATTCCAACTTGTGGACAAACATAAGCCCTTAACATTCACTAAGCATGGTTTGCATCAACCGATGATGGAAATGTGTTTTCTGGTTAGGAAAAGTTGATTTTCTTGTTGTTAAAAGTAAATTTTCTGTGTGGTACATATCAACGATTGATACTTGGCACATATTGACTTTTGCAGTAGTGAACTTTCTGGGTGGTACATGTCAACTTTATGGGTGGCACATATGGAATGATCAGCAGTATGGTACATATCGACTACAGTACATGCTACATAACGGCCATACATCTTGCATACCAAATATCACAAGATTCTGTTCACAGGTTCTTAATACGATTTTGACATAAACTTTATAAGTAAAAATTTTTTTTTTCCGCGTTTAGAGCCATAAATGGACAGGGCAACATGATGTGAACACACCTGTGTTCATTTATCGTAAAGAGCATACATATCAAGTTTGGTGAAACCAAGCTCAATGGTTTTTGAGAAGTTGTTTGAAGTCACATTATTAAAAGATGACAGACAATGAGTGAAGGGGTAATAAGTTCAAGATGAACTTGAAAGGATATGACTGATTCAAATTCAGATAATTGAGGCCAAGCTCACAAGCCATCAGTCAAATTCTGTAACAAATTTGGCGTGTTTATGGTCTGGAACTAGTACAGCTCTTAACTGGTAGAGTGCTGGAAGCCCATATTTGGGTTTTACACTGATAAGCAGGGACTGTAATATAAGGGCCTCATACTCAGTGGATATGCTTCATATTATCTTCGAAGTGAAATTATTTAGTCAGTGTAGATTTGCCTTGTTACAATTTATGGGAGAGTGCCTACAGGCACTCTCCCATAAATTATAACAAGGCAAAGACATGTGAACAAATTTTGATGGTCAAAAATAATTTAGCACTCTACCAGTTAAATAGTCCATCGCTGATGTTTAGATTCACAAGTCTAGAATATTCCAGTTGCTTAGAAAGGTGAACATTCAGTTCGCTTTTCCGACCAACTGAAATATTCCAGCTTGAATCTAAACATAATATAAACATTCATTTTCTTTGAATGAATGCAATAAACGTTATTCAATCAAGACTTGATTTGATTGAAGCTTTGATGACATTTCAAATAACCTTACACATGTTTGTTTATTAAATAACAATGGAGGAAGACTCACCACTGCCATAGTTTTATGATTATGCCACATAGTTCAACTAATTGTGTTAACCCTTAAGCCCCCATATAGCCCCAAACCGCCACTTTTATATTGCATTGAAGCAGGTGCTCCCTTGTGTAATCTTTTTTATTACTCTTGTGTCTAGACTGAATTTTCCCTGGCAGTGGTTCTATATCACTGCTGGCTGCCTGTCTAGGCAGCCAGCAGTGATGTAGAACCACTGCCAAGTCATCAATAACTATGTAAGCAGAAAAAGGCCATAAATACTTTAAAAATTAATCTGAGGACTTAAGGGTTAACTGGCTGAAAGCTATATTATTTTTGGTGGTATAAATTTGTTCATTAAAATTTCATCAAACAAATTAATATGAACAGAATATTATTTGTGTTTGATTGAATATAATTACATTGTTAATGTAGTTATATGTTTTGGGTCCAAATACTCAATTCCCATTTGTCAGCTGGATGAAAATGTCATGACCAAATGTAATTCATTTTCCAATGAAAACATTTGGTCGAACTTTGACCCGCATTTACGGTACAGCGCAGTTGACAGAATGTAATTCGGGCTTTGTCTTTTGTGTGAGGGCGGTTTTTCGCCTTGTTCGTTCGTACATGTTTTATTTCATCTTTCTGCTTTGTTGTTTAGTAAAAAGTAGTTTAAACAGTTACAGAATGGAATTATAAGAATTGAATGCAATTTTTATAATCTTTATTGGAGTATGAACGTGTGGGAATGGGTACAAATTATGTATGAATCCCAAAGGGATCATACTCCAATAAAGATTATAAAAATTGCATTCAATTCTTAAATGAAACATGAGTAAGGAAAATGTTTTTGCTCTGCTACCCTAATTGTTTTGAAAGCTGCGATAGTGGCTTCTGGTACTCAACCAGTTAATATCTTGATGTTTGCAAAGAGAATTAAACTAGAGCTGAAACGGTTAAGGGGTTTTCTTGATCAATTAATCACATGGATTAACCTTGGTTAACCAATTAATCACTTGTCCAAATAGATATCTGAATAATTGCCATACCGTTGATGATTTACAGCATGAACCCTTTACCCAACGTAACAAACAAAACCGACTAGACCTATATACAAAAATCTCCATTCAAATTTATTTTGTTTTCAATTTTTGTCTCAAAAACATAGCTTATGACCCCTCATTGGAACAAGCTCAATGAGCTAGTTCCAATGAGGGGTCATAAGTTATGTTTTTGAGACAAAAATTGAAAATTTTGATTAATTCATGAATTTATTTTGCAAGTATAGTCTGCTACCCGCAATCAGTAAAGGGTTAAGAATGACCATTTCCAGCCACTGATACAGTATGATGATCATGCAAGTAAACAAGTATGCCAGCAAGTAACTTGCATGCTTTACTCTGTCTCATATAATTGATGTGAGTCAGTGTGACAACGTTTGCCTGTTTTAGAGCAAGTTTATTCCTTTGTTAACCCATATAATACAGTAGTTCAAAAGTAACGGTTAATCGATCAATTACTTTTTGGATCGATCAATATGTTGATCATTGATTAATCGATTAATCAGTTTACCATTTCAGCTCTAAATTAAACACTTATTGACTGGAACATCTACAACTGGAGCATGAAAGAATATCTATATCTTGGCGTGTAAGTGAACATCACATTACATCAACAGTAGCCTGCACACAGAATCCACAAAAAGTGGATAAACAAATAGTCCGTAACAGCATCAAATTCCTAACAGAACTGAACTGATGGCCTGAGAGCTTGAGTTTGCACCTCTAAAGTTCATTGCTAACAACTGACAATGGTCAATCAGGGTTCCTGTTTCATGAAATATTTCAGCATTTTTTACGATGGCTAAATTCAAGGATTTTCAAAGCCCTGCCTTCAAGCCAGAAAATAAGCAGGCTTTCATCTGCAAAATGAGGTCTCTGGAGGTTGTATTTAGTGATGCTACCCAGCATAGCAGGGTAGCACCACTAAATTTACCCTCTGTGAACTTCAGTCTGAATCAGGGTCTCAAAACTAAACAGAAAGAGGTACCCAGAGGATATGAGATAGCATTATCAAATTCATCCTCTAGGGACCTCATTCTGCAAATGTCAGACTGCTTATTTTCAGGCCTGCCTGCCTTCACTAGTACTAACTTGGACTTTTTGTCATTACCCCATCCTCCCACGTCCCTACAAGGCAAGTGGGAGGATGGGGTAATAATCAGAGGCCCTAGTTAAGACTACATGTATGCCTTCATAACTCTGGGATAAAAAAAACTAGTTTTGATTACATGCTTCGCCAGCAATTTTATTTCATGAATTTTCAAGGTTTTTCAAGGCCTCTCCACACATTTTCCAGGATTTCAAGACCCTCAATGAACCTTAGTCAAATTCAAGGCCGTTCACTGAATCTAAGACCCCACAGGGACCCTGTCAATGGTTGAGAAGTGGAAAATAAAACTCTTCCTGAGTTGGTCGGAAGAGTTAAAAAAAACAGAACAAAACTAAGTGCACTATAAAATTATTCATCTCTGATTATTCATTTCATGTATAACATTTTAAATATATTTATATCAAAACTCATGTGAAAATAACAATAATAATCATATAACAAGCTGAAATCTGTTTTGAGGTATTACACTTAATTATCATCCCACAAGAATGATTATAGATATTATCTGGTTAAAACGTTTGTTATCCCTTAAATTATCATGATGCTGGTAGCCCAGATCATCTGTATCATGTAACAATTTAAAATATGCTAAAACTAGAATACTCTACGAGAGGTCCCCTCAGATGGGTCACCCATGGGCAGAGTCAGTAATAGGAAGAGATGGAGGGATGGATAGATAGACAAGCGTCTTCTTGCCTGATTTAGTATACATAATATCTAACCATCACACGCAACATGCATGTTAGATTCATAACAACTGTCCCAGAAATACACTAAAACAGAGAAATGACCTGACCCACTCCCACCTGAGGGTGGGGGTGGGTCAGGTGATTACTATAGGGCTTTTTTGGGGGGCCTAAAAGTTATACAGAACTCTAACACTCACAGGCTGCACGCATATGGAATTTCATTACAACTGGCCAAGGGAAATTAAGTTCTTATCACAAGAATGGAGTAGGAACAGGCAGAGATTGAAAAATGGATGTATGAGTTTATAATTGGATACAATTTTATGAGTTTGCCCCCACAAACTTGCTGATTGGTGTTAGTTGTCCACATGAATCAAGTCCAGGTGGGAGGGGGGATGGTGGAGGGGCATATTTTAGGAGGTTAAATTTCACTCTAATTTCTAACCCCACTAGGAATGTTTTGACTGAATATGGAGCCTTAGATTATGAGCTCAGCTCATAATTCAGACTGAGACCACAATTATTGGACAGACTAAAATTTTAACCCAATGGTACCAAACTATATCATGGATGCACAGACAAATGGATGCTCAGATAGTGATTACTAAAGGGCTTTAGTAATAACTCATAAATGCAATAATTATAACACTGGTCAAAACTTGAGACTGTAGGATGGTAGTATAAGAATAGGGTATGGTTCATACGTCCATAATGGGGCCTAGTAAGGCCTGACTTGCATTATGACTCTACTGTCTAACTATGGACGAAGTTGATATACAGTGAATAGATTGAATCTGACCTCATTGTGAACAAATATTTATAGTACAGCAGAATCCTGTTAATTGAATAGCAACATTGCCAATGAAAATTATTCAATTAACAGGAGTATTCAATTAACAGGGATTGCACCACTTTCCTGTATTCTAGAGATAAACTTGGCATTTATTCTATTATATCTTGTTTGACAGAGCTCATGGAGCTCTGTCAAACAAGATATAATAGACTAAATGCCTGTATTGGATGTACAGAGGCCAAATAGGTCTATAAAACAAAGCAAGACTGGGGAAAGTCAGGTTAATTTCTTGACAGGTTAAAAGATTTTTTATTCAATTAACAGGAGTTTACTCTATAACCTTATTCAATTAACATATCAAATTTGTACTGGAGGTATGGTAAATGGTTTTGTGTTGGGAAATTATATTCAATAAACAGGGTTATTCAGTTAAGAGATATCCAGTTAAGTGGACTCCACTGTATAAATCCAAGGCTCTTTCTGTCAGAAGAAACAAGGCTCCCCACCCAGTTCTAATAGCAGTATTTTATGTTCTCTATATTGAACCTTGGGCGAATATGAAGCTGATAATCATTACTAGCCTAACATCAGGCATGTTAAACAGGTTTAACCCAAACCTTGGGCGAATATGAAGCTGATAATCATTACAAGCCTAACATCAGGCATGTTAAACAGGTTTAACCCAAACCTTGGGCGAATATGAAGCTGATAATCATTACTAGCCTAACATCAGGCATGTTAAACAGGTTTAACCCATACCATCAGGCATGTTAAACAGGTTTAACCCACTGCACACTGATGTCTGTGTATTATAATTTTAAGTAGCAAATTTTTCTCCTAATGCACATTGGAATTTAGCCAATTCAGTGTAGTTGGACAGAGCTCAGCTCTGTCAAACAAGATTGAATTGGTTAAATTCCTAGGATAAATTTGCTTCTTGAAATTCTGTTATTCCGGCATCAGTGTCCAGTGGAAGTTGTAATTATGAATATTAACATAAATAAAAACAAATTCCATGTATGATAACAAGATCAACAATAATTTTTAACCTTTTAACTTAATGAACCGGTCACATCAGTCTGCATGATTTACAAATTGAGGAGTTAAAAAAAATATTAAAAAAAAAAAAATTCAATGAAGCCAAATCATGTGACCCTCTAACATGTGAGCTATTGTTTAGGAATACGGATGGGGTCATATGATATGGTTTTGTTGAATGTTTTGAAAATTTTTTAAAAAATAATTAAAAGAACAAATTTCGATATTGTGTGTGTTGGGTAATGGGATAAATTGGCATACAGAATTAATTATTTCAGTATAAAGGCAGATCCAATCTGCCCCCCAAATTCCAGATCATTCCTGCAGCTTCACTTATATAGCTGATTATATTCTTACATATGCAGAGTAATATTGCATGATGACTGGAATGTTCAAAGATCTCCGAAGAGTGATAAGACTATTGCAGGTGGTTGCAAGTTAGTCGAGCCCTTGAAATTAGCCATGACAAATCAGAAATGCCAAGGTAAAAGCCATAGAAGTTCGCCATAAATTTTACCAATGCAATGTTGACGGTTATGACTCAAAAGATTAAGGACATTTTTGTTGATGGAAAAAAAAACTGAAAAGAATTTTTTGTACACTTTTGCCACAATTCCAACAACACAATATCATTGTAAAGAAATGTTTTTATCTTTTAAAATTTGTATTGTTTCGTTTACTTTGTATCTGAAATAAAAAAAAATATAAAAAACAAAAAAAAATAATCTGAGGCCTACAAAGAAATTTGTTGTTTCTCAGGCAATTTGTCCTTCATTTTATGATGAGAGAGGGAGGCTTTTTTTTGGTTTATCCACAAAACAGTTCTGAAAATAGTTGGAATCATAAATTTAAATGCTTACACTATGATGTGACAAATCAATGTTTTCAGCAGTGAAAATTTCTCATAATGTAGTTGAAAATTTAACCAACTATCTCTTGTTTGATAGAGCTCTGTCAAACAAGGTATAGTTGGTTAAATTTGTCCTACAAGTGCAATAGTGTGATAGAAGAGATTTCCAGGTGAAAAAAGGTGATGAGACAGATTTTCTGAGGGAGGAGCTTCAGAAACAAGAATTTTTTTAATAGCCTAATTATACTAATCCTCTGCACACAGATGAAGGAATATCATAATCTCAATCTGCAAATTTTTTTTCAAAATGCAACTACAAATGTAACCAATTCAAATTTGTTTGACAGAGCTAATTGAGCTGTCAAACAAGATTCAATTGGTTAAATTCCTTGGACATCAAGGAGAAAATTTAATGCTTGAAATTTGGTATTTTGACACATCTCTTTTTATTGGTGTTTAATGACACTTTTGACAGCCATGGTCACCTCATGTCGGTCACTTTTAATGGTGGATGAAGCTGTATTCCCTGGAGAGAACCACTGAACAGTGGAAAGCAACTATCACACTCCTCACCTTAGTAACTCAGCACAAGCAGGACTAGCATTGGTTGAAGACAAGAGGGTCATTGATGTGCAGTACACCTTAGTACACAGCACCGTGATCCCACATAGGCAATCAAGATAAAGTTCCTTGCCCGAGGGCACAATGCAGTTACCCCAGGTGGGGATAGAACAATGGACCTTTCGTCCAATGATGTAATCACTGAGCCAACATGCTCCCATTTTGACACATCTGTGTTAAGAGAGTTAATAATATATTATATGAAAGGACAGTACAGTAGAACCTGTCTTGAGAGACCGCCCTTTGGGCCACACAAAAGTGGTCTCTCAAGACAGGTGGTCTCTCATAACAGGTTTCAGGTTTTCTCAAGTCAGTGGATAACCAGCCACAAAATTCAAAAATGGAGAAGAATAGATTTTTGTAATTACTTTGTTGTTGTTCTGTTTTATGAAGTTTTTGTAACAAATTGAAATGGACTGTTATAAAAATTATAAAAATAAATTAGTGTTGAAAATCTTCAATGAAGATTTTCAACACTAATTTATTTTTATAATTTTTATAACAGTCCATTTCAATTTGTTACAAAAAGATTTTCAACACAAATTTATTTTTATTCCTATCTGTCACATTTCAGGTATTATGAAATTGTTTATTCAGCAATAATCGTAATCTTTTCACAGGGGTCTTATAAAAACATCACAGTCTTTACTGAGTTAGCAATTGAAATCCAATTAAGAGCTTTTAATACTTTTAATTATGTTAGTATAACCACAATGGATTTTCCAATTCCAGAACAGGTAAAAAGTTTTTGTCATGGTTTCAGTCTTCAAAGGTGCGGTCTCTCAGGACAGGTCCATTATGGCATAAAAATACAAGTTGGTACCAGGTCACAGTGGTCTCTCAAGACAGGTGGTCTCTCATAGCAGGTCCATTATAGAGTAAAACCAATCGGTGCCTGGCAGATGTGGTCTCTCAAGACAGGTGGTCTCTCAAGACAGTGGTCTCTCAAGACAGGTGGTCTCTCAAGACAGGTGGTCTCCCATAGCAGGTCCATTATAGAGTAAAACCAATCGGTGCCTGGCAGATGTGGTCTCTCAAGACAGGTGGTCTCTCAAGACAGTGGTCTCTCAAGACAGGTGGTCTCTCAAGACAGGTGGTCTCCCATAGCAGGTCCATTATAGAGTAAAACCAATCGGTGCCTGGCAGATGTGGTCTCTCAAGACAGGTGGTCTCTCAAGACAGTGGTCTCTCAAGACAGGTGGTCTCTCAAGACAGGTGGTCTCCCATAGCAGGTCCATTATAGAGTAAAACCAATCAGTGCCTGGCAGATGTGGTCTCTCAAGACAGGTGGTCTCTCAAGACAGTGGTCTCTCAAGACAGGTGGTCTCTCAAGACAGGTGGTCTCATCTCTCAAGACAGGTGGTCTCTCAAGACAGTGGTCTCTCAAGACAGGTTTTACTGTACAGTCATCTTGGACTGGTCGTAATCATAATCCATGTTATGTCCATGCATGCATTTACCAGGTAATAACAACCATCATAATCAGAAGTTTAATTAATGAAGCACCCGGTTGTACTCAGTGCTTCATTAATTAAATTTTTTATGCTTATTCCTATAATAATTATAGGTAAAAATAGAAGTCCTATCATGAAATGCGCACAAATAGCACGTTGATATGCGCGTTAATGTACGCGTTATGGCCCAAGTAAAGCTATCAAATTATGTACATATGGCCTGTGCATAAGCAATGTTTCAGCCAATGGACCTCCGGGTAAACCGGAGGTCCATTGGCAGAAACATTGCGTGTGTTTGCTATGAGTAACCAAGAGAACCTGCCGTGCTTTGGATGCCATTCGATATGGCAATTGCGCACAATTCCAATGCGCAATTAAGCCTAGATAAGCGCACTATTCGTGACAGGACTTCTAGTTTTAACTGTAGTGTTTGGAATATAATAGTATTGCATCTGTGGAAATATTGCAGTTCTCTGCAGGTACTCATGCTCCCTGCACCCATAAAACTGTCCAACAAGATGTAATCCTGGCTGTTGAAAGTGTCGTTGAACCCAATAAACAAACATATGAAACAGGCCTGAAAATAAACAATCTATCATTTGCAGAATGAGGTCCCCAGAGGGTGAATTTGATGATGCTATCCAATACAGTGGGCCAATTTATCCTCTGGGTACCTCTTTCTGTTTATGTTTGAGACCTTGATTCAGATTTAGGTTCACAGAGGGTAAATTTAGTGATGCTAACCTGCTGTGCAGAGTAGCATCACCAAATTTCCCCTCTGGGGACCTCATTTTGCAGATGGCAGCCTGCTTATTTTCGGGCTTGTTATGAAAGTGTAAATAAAGTTATTTGAATTTATCAAGCGAATTCCACCTTTGGTATATTAAGTCTGTACACGTAGAAAAATGTTAAGCACCCACTGGATATTTTATGATGGTAAATGTATTCATTGATACAGTGGAACCCTGTTAACTGGTAGAGTGCTGAAGTGTCAGTACCAGCACTTAAAGGCTTCATGTTTTGTGGATGTTGTTCATATCAACTTTGAAGAGAAATTATTTAGTCTGTTAGGATTTGCCTTGTTACAATTTATGGGAGAGTGCCTATTGGCGCTCTCCCATAAATTGTAACTAGGCAAATGTATGTGAACAAATTTTGATGACCAAAAATAATTCAGCACTCTACCAGTTGATGGAATAGCCACTTTGCAAATGAAAATTATTCAATTAACATGAGTATTCGATTAACAGGTATTGTGTCACTTTCCTGTATTTAGGGCTGCACGGTATTTGGATTTGAGTACCGGTGACGGAATTGAAAACAATACTGCGGTATACCGGTATACCGTGAAACAGTTCAGATTGCAAGCAAAATAAAATAATACCTTACTTCTCTGTAAGCCCTTGATAAATGCGATGTACACAGTCCCACTGTCCCAGATGAAAAACAACTCATACAATTCAGTACATTCAGAGTGCTGAGTTTATTTTGGATGTAAAAGAATTTCAATGTTCATTAATTCGTTGTTTATCAGCAATCTGACAAAAATTGTTTCAAATTACGCAGACTGCAAAATTTGCAACAATTTTTGTCAAATTGCTGACAGACGTGTGAAGCCATCACTGCTATTTCACTTTGAAAACATTTTCAGCTAGTGATTGATACCAGACTATCATGAAACTGAATGGTGATCACGTCTTGGAGGCATATTAATAACAACAGACCGTCTGACCTGACATGTGACAGCTGACATTTGACATTGTCATGTTAGGAAGTTCATTGCAGGAAGATAATACCGGGCCCAAAAATTGTATACCGTACTCATGGTATACTGGTATGCATTTTTGATGGACGGTTTTTAACCGGTGACGATTTCAATACCAGTACCAACCGGTATACCATAATACTGTACAGCCCTACCTGTATTCTAGAGGATAAACTTAGCATTTATTCTATTATATCTTGTTTGACAGAGCTCCATGCGTCCTGTCAAACAAGATATGATAGATTAAATACCTGTACTGGATGTACTGCGGCCAAACAGGTCTATAAACAAAGGAAATTGGGGAGAGTCAGCATAATTTCTCCTTGACAGGTTACAAGATTTTTTATTCAATTAACAGGAGTTTACTCTATAACATATATTCAATTAACAGTTCAAATTTGTACTGGAGGTATGGTAAATGGTTTTTGTGTTGGGATATTATATTCAATTAACAGGGTTATTCAGTTAAGAGATATACAATTAAGTGGGCTCCACTGTATCAGTAACACATTTGCAAATTAAGTTTCAGAAACTAAATGCTATTTTCAAAGAACATATTCAGGCTCTACAGACACACAAAAATCATAGTCTTCATCATCATTTTATTGACAGCACTGATGTAACAAAAAAATAACTGTTAGAGCTCAATATGACACCTGTTTTATGTATGGAGCTGGAAAGTCAGCAAGGCAACATTATTTGGCTATGAATGGATAAAAATTTCAACGGCTTCTTCTCTGCATCGCATCCCCACAGTCAATCATTGTATCCATTGCAGAGGTAACTGTCACCATTCCTGAATCAAAGCTACTTCTAATTCTCATGGAGTTTGTACTGGAGGTTCACATGCTTGTATTTGATGCCCTAGAATGTCCCAAATGTGCTCCAGAGAATTCAGATCAGGACTCATGGCATGCCAAGGAAAGATAGTCAATGCATTGTTCTGAATGAAAGCTGTCACAGCATGAGCAGTGTTCAGTCTGGCATTGTAGTCCATAAACTAAGGCCCCGTAGCAAGAGGATGGTTATCAAAATAAGGGACAACAACTGGGTCAAGGCTTTTCTGGGTGTGCTGATCGCTATTCAGATTTCAAGCTTTCAGTCATGCAAGACCCCCCCCCCCCCCCTCGCACCTCAACTATTTATTTATTTATTTATTGGTGTTTAAGGTCACATATTTATGCACAATGGCTAATCATGACCGTGACAGTTTTACGGGTGGAGGAAGCCGGAGTACCCGGAGAGAACCATTGAGCAACAACCCAGCAACGGTCAGCTCCCCAACATACTAACTCCACACAAGCAGGGTTAGCATTGGTTGAAGACAAGTGCACCATCGACGTGCAGTACGCCTTAGTACACAATGCCACCGTGCCCCCACGCAGGCAATGGAGATGAATTGTCGTGCCCAAGGACACAATGAACCGTGGACCTTTCGGCTTGCAGCCTGCACCTCTACCCACTGAGCCACCTCGCTCCTGCACCTCAACTGACCATCCACTAACGCTAACCATAGGTTTGATGTTTCTAGGTGTATAAACTGTATTTTTGTGTCTTCAAACCCTCACATGTTCAATGGTTTCCCCTACTCATGAAGTAACAAATTCAAGGACTTTCAAGTACCTTTTCAACTAAAAATCAAGGATATTCAAGGGCTTTCAGATGACTGTGACAGGTACTATCAGTAGAAGAGAAAGAGATATACTTCCTGCTCAGCACCTCTCTCCAAATGTAGATACACATTCTCCAGTACATGTACGTCAAGCATATGTTTTGATGCAATGATACAAATATGGATGTCATTGGAACCAGCTCAGAGAGCTGGTTCCAATGGCATCCACATTTGTATCATTGCGTAAAAATGTGTTTGGCTTTGCCGCTTACTGGAGAATGTTTAGCTTACTGGAGAATATATACAGCTATAAGCACAGTGTTGCAGTTTTTTAATTCAAGCACATTCAAGGATCTTTGGAGTTTATGGGTGATTTTCAAGGCCTTGGTAAGAAAGTCTGGAATTCAAGGACTTTCAAGGACCTGCAGCTATCCTGAGTCCATCTGTAACATGAAGCAGGAACCTGCTTTCATCTGACCACTGATCCCCACGTCAAGTCCTCAGATTCCATTGGCAACATGCTAAACACCAATCCAACATATTCTTTGGAGATGATGTCTTGGTATAGGATGTTTGATGACCCTTCTAAACCTCAATATGGCACTCCTCTGGTGGTTCCTGACCATTCTCTTGGAGATTTGTCGATTTGGTAGCCACAGATTCTTCAGGACAGTACTTGAGGCAAATGGCTGTTGTCGACCAGCCTACGAAGAGCCCCGTTTGCACATTGTGATGTCACAGGAGGTTGACCTGACCATGGACAGATCTTCACCTCATTGGTTTACATGTGTTTTCTCACCAAATGGCTGATGACTGTGCAATGGATGTTGAGTTGATGACCGATTGCTTTAAAGGACATACTAATGGAACTAATACCAATAAGGCCACACAAATTAGATCTTCTGTTTCTCAGGCCATTATTTGTGAAATTGCATGAGGGCGAGCATTTTTTTATTTTATTTTTTATTTCAGTAATTATTTCTTAGCCATCGAAAGTTCATGTTCTTGGTTCAAGTTTTAGGCCTCATAACCTACAAAATAGCATGGATGGTGATGTATTTCATTCCTTGAGTGCAAGAAGGCTTTGCAATGCTAAAGCATTGCAAAGCCTTCTTGCACTCAAGGGACAAATTCATCAATTTTTTTAATTTGGGTTAAATATAAACCATTTAATTTTAAACCATTTAATTTTAATTTTTTTTTTCAAGTTTAAATTGGTTATAAAAAGAGAGCATGCAGCAGCCAAAAGGACCATGTGGGAGGGCCTGAGAAACAGATTTTTTTGATTTTTTTAGGCCTAATTTGTCATCTTTGTGCATCAAATCATCTTTCTTCATGCCATGGTGACAGTGAATGATTGAACATTGAAAACAGGCATTATAAATACCCAACTTTGAGGCATGCATAAATTGTATTTTGAAAAATTTGTAGGCTGCTTTGTGCAAGTGATTCCTGGGACAATTATTTATTTATTAGTGTTTAAGGTCACATACATTCCTGGGACTGCTTGTGGGACAAATTCAATCATGCATGTTCACAACCACTTATTGGATCATCATTATAATCATACATATAACCAGAAACAGACTTTCAATGAACAGTGGCATGTTATCATTCATTATATTTAGGGGTGCTTAACATTTTTCTTTGTGTATATTTCTTCAACTTCAGCTATCTTCCAACTACAGGGAAGTACTGAAAAGGTTGACACATTCCAGTAAAAAATAGGCCGATGAAATCGTCAGATGTGTACCCATACGTGCAACTAGTAGAAAGCTGTATGACGGAGGGCCACCACGGATGCTGACATTATGTACACCATACAAGGTATGGGTACATATAGAAATGGATTGGAGGAGTGTCTAATTTGATGGATAAAGGGTTAATATCTCCGGATCAAATTATCAGATTTACATAAAAAACTATACAGCACAGCACATCAGTAACCAGAATAAATATATAAAGAAACATGACAATCGGATTGATCTTTTTTGAGTTATCTCATGCCAAAGGGATTGGAGGAATTTTCAATTTGAAGGATAAAGGGTTAATATCTCCGGATCAAATTATCAGATTAACACCAAAAACTATACAGCTCGGCACTTCAGTAACCTGAACACAAATACAAAGTAACTTGACAATCTAAGCAATATTTTTCAAGTTATCGAATGCCAAAGGGATTGGAGGAATTTTCAATTTGAAGGATAAAGGGTTAATATCTCAGGATCAAAATAACAGATTTACACCAAAAACTATACAGCTCAGCACATCAGTAACCTGAACACAAATATAAAGTAACCTGACAATCCAAGTAATATTTTTCAAGTTATCGAATGCCAAAGGGATTGGAGGAATTTTCAATTTGAAGGATAAAGGGTTAATATCTCGGGATCAAATCATCAGATTTACACCAAAAACTATACAGCTCGGCACATCAGTAACCTGACCACAAATATAAACTAACTAGACAATCCAAGCAATATCTTTCAAGTTATCGAATTCCAAAGGGATTGGAGGAATTTTCAATTTGAAGGATAAAGGGTTAATATCTCCGGGTCAAATTATCAGATTTACACCAAAAACTATACAGCTCGACACATCAGTAACGTGAACACAAATATAAAGTAACTTGACAATCCAAGCAATATTTTTCAAGTTATCGAATGCCAAAGGGATTGGAGGAATTTTCAATTTGAAGGATAAAGGGTTAATATCTCAGGATTAAATTATCAGATTTACACCAAAAACTATACAGCTCGGCACATCAGTAACCTGAACACAAATATAAAGTAACTTGACAATCCAAGCAATATTTTTCAAGTTATCAAATGCCAAAGAAATGGATACGGACGCCAGATGGACAGACGGATGGACGGACAGACAGACGGACAGACGGATGGACAAAGGATGGACGAACGACGGATGGTCACCCCGGATGCCAGCATTATGTGTACCATACATAGTATGGGTACACATAAAAAGGTTTATATATTCCAGTAACAGACTAACTGCAAAATATATCTGTAAAATACAACCAGCTATTAATTGAAAATAGAATATGTTTTCATTTATGGAATTCACTTTTACAACATTTCTGCAATCCAGCTTAGGTGTTTCCATTAATTTCTTGAATCATGCACTTTATGTAACATCTAACCAACTAACCCCATGTATTTTTACAGAATACATTTTTGAGTAGTGTGTGAAAAGGCAGTGACCAAGTTTTTATAACCAGAAAGTGTGACTAACACTGTGCATTGCATTATTAACTGAGCAACTAAACTGTACTGTACAGCCTTAGTGTAAACCTCAACTAAAGCAACTCTTTACACAATGAAATGGCAAAGACCACCCCATAATACTGTGGAGATTTCACTCGTATATATCATCTGGTGGGTAATCTGATTGGTTGATTAAGACCTGGAAGCTTCCTCGAGTTCCTCTGACTGGATCCTCCTTCTGTGAAGTGTGACGTCACTTGGTGCACTTGCCTTAAAACAACTGTCAGATCAGATCAACTGTATATGTCAACTGATCAATGGATAATCATCAACGTATCAATGAAGATATTTCCAGTGGTTTGACAGCGGTAAGTGTCAATGAATACTGGCATAGTCTGTTTCTGTAACTGACAGTTTTTCATAGTCGTTTCTATTTTTGGTTTAAAATGATTACCAGCAGCTCATTATTATAAGACATCTAAGGCATTTATTGAAACTCAAGTTACATTTCAGTTCTGCAGAATGGGGAGGGGTGTGGAGATTTCATTCATAGAAATATCGTCTAGTGGGTAATCTGGTTGGTTGATGGAGACCCAGAAGCTTCCTAGAATTCCTTTGGCTGGATCCTCGAATTGGCGCACTTGCCTTGAAACAACTGTCAGATCAGGGCGTATTTCAACTGATCAACGGATAATCATCAATGTATCAACGAAGTTACGTCCACAGTGGTTTGATAGAGGTAAGTGTCAATTTCTGTAGCTAAATCACTACAATACAATATATAATATAATGGATTGTGGAAAGGTTTTTTAGTGAATTCCAGTTGACAGCTTTTCCAAATGGTTAAATCAGTAACTGGTTATGAACTGGTTATCCAAACAACTATTTCAGTACCACTTCCAACATCTCCTACAGACAAGCCAGAAAATAAGCAGACTGTTCAGTACCACTTCCAACATCTCCTACAGACAAGCCAGAAAGTAAGCAGACTGTCATTTGCAAAATGAGGTCCCCAGAGGTGAATTTAGTGATGCTACCCTGCATAGCAGGGTAGCATCACTAAATTCACCCTCTGTGAACCTCAGTCTGAATCAGGGTCTCTAAACCAAACAGAAAGAGGTACCCAGAGGATAAAGTGGCCCACTATATGAGATCGCATCATCAAATTAACCTTCTGGGGACCTCATTCTGCAAATGTCAGACTGCTTATTTTCTGCGGTTCGAATCCCACCTGCGGCAACCGCGTTGTGTCCTTGGACAAGACACTTCACCCCCACTGCCCACGTGGGGGCACGGTGACGCTGTGTAATAAGGCGTACTGCACGTCAATGGTGCACCTGTCTTCAACCAATGCTCACCCTGCTTGTGTGGAGTTAGTATGTTGGGGAGCTGACAGTTGCTCGCCGTTGCTCGGTGGTTCTCTCCGGGTACTCCGGCTTCCTCCACCTGTAAAACTGTCGTGGTCCTGATTAGCCATTGTGCAGAATTATGTGACCTTAAACACCAATAAATTAAGATATACTTATTTTCTGGCTTGCCTACAGACTTGTAAATTGTTACTTAACAAATCAGCCCTATCCACCCAAATAATTTACAAATTTTAACACTTTCTTTCACACTCATGAAGAACTGAGAATCTTGGAAATGTCATTTCTGGGGAGCAATTTTGTCACACCATGCTGAACCTTGAAAATAGAGCAAGTGATTCTGGTGAAGACTCAAACACCATATTCATGACAGAGGGCGATGAGGACGAGTGATGACCTTTAACTTGATTTGGCAATATAAAAACAATATAATGTCATCCCTTGAGTGTAACAAGGCACCTTCTGCAATGATTTAGCACTGCAGAGGGCACCTTATTGCATTCAAGGGATAATAGATTTTAACTGGAAATTTGTTCAAATTAACATGAAAAAAATTTGAGGTTGACTCTCTTGGATAGACTCACAAATTTACTGATTTATAACTTGTTTCCTGCAATATGCATCATCCACCCGGGTATTTTTATGAAATTTGGTATAATACGTGCCATCCAACTCCATCCAGCATAATTCAACAAGACATTCACTTGACGAAGGCTTCCAGGTTTACGACCTAAAACAAAAAAATGGATATTAGTGTACTTTTTGTAATAAGATTATTTTTTTTTGATTATTTGAAACTGTATATTTCTATTTATTTATTTACTGGTGTTCAAGGTCATTTTAAGCATCTTTGGCTGTACATATATCATGACTGCAAAATAGGTGTGAAGTCAAGTTTAGGCAATCATTTATACCTGCGCTGCCCACTGGAGGACTTGGTTCTACTCCCATTTTACCAATGAAACAGAACTTGTTTACCACAGTAAACAAGCACTGCACCTTCCCTGGATTCCCACGGGGATTGGATATTTCTCTATTTAATACATTTTCTTACACAAGACCCTGGCAACAATACCAATAATTTTTCTAAATAACCAAAGAATTCAATTTTTTTAAACAAAGTCTACAGTATGTGATCCATCATTAGTATTGTCTCAATAGTGGAAAAATGAGAAAATGCAATTTGAATGGTGAATTTAGTGTGCACTGGGTGGATCTGACAAAATACATTATCTTTTACCTAATATAATTGACATAACCAGCCAGGGATATTCAGAACAGGTGCGCAACAGATATGCAGGCATCGAGTTGTGTCTACTTTCTTCATGCATTCTCCATTGAAAATCAGAAAAGACATCGTGCTGAGCTCAAAATTCATAAAAATTGACGCTAACAATAATTAAAGCCCAGTATTCTGCAACAAAAAATCAGGCCAGGCCAGGCCAATTTTTGAACTAGCTTCAGATATTATTGCAAAAGACCTGTATGGCAAATATTAGTCAAATCGGAGAATGTTTGTTCAAGTTATTGTACTAACAAGCTAAAAATTCGTAAAAATTTGTAAAAATTGATTTAGATCCATAACTCTGTAACAAAAAATTGGGCCAATCCAGTTTTCATATTCTCTTGAGATATTATTGCAAATGACCTGTATGGTAAGTTATTGCGCTAACAGTGTGAGGATGCCTGCACGCACACCAACCATCGCTAAACCATAGGTCTCAGTTGTTAACACAACTTGACAAAAAATCACCATTTTAATCTGATTATTTTGTCAACTGTGGCCACAGAAAAAACATAGCTTATGACTCTCTTATTGGAAAAAGGATGTTTAGTTTTTTCCAAAGGGGGGAGGGAGAGTCGGGAGGGGCATAAGGTATGTTTTTGAGGCAAAAAATCAATCTTTTTTAGCAGCATATGCTATTTGTGTTAGGTAGATGGTAAGGTAACTAATAAGGAGTCATAAGCTATATTTTGGGGGCAACTTAAAAATTTTCAAGATTCAAGAATTCTTTTTTGCAAGTTTATTAAACAGTTAAGATAGAGCACATTTTAGGTAAATAGTTAAGATAGAGCACATTTGCTATTGTAGAGCCTATAAAAAATTTTTTCCTGTTTCTCAAGCAATGTTTCCTCCATTTTATGATAAGGGAGGGATGCATTTTTTTATTTTTGTTTATTCACAAAGCAGTTCTGAAAATAGTTGGAATCAAGAAATTTAACTACCCACACTATTATGTGGCAAACCAATGTTTTCAGCAGTGAAAATTTCCCATAAAGTAGTTTAAAATTTAACCAACTATATCTTCTTTGACAGAGCTCTGTGAGCTCTGTCAAACAAGGTATATATAGTTGGTTAAATATTTGTCCTACAAGTGCAACAGAGTGTCATAGAAGAGATTTTCAGGTAAAAAAAAATGGTGATGAGGCAGATTTTCTATGACGAGGGAGGTGCCTGAGAAAGAGGAATTTTTTTTTAATAGCCTTGTTTGCAAATGGAGTTTGGTAGAAGGACAAATTTGGCTTCCTTAGTCACCACAGGAATTCACTGTAGATTGTAACTGTAGTGCACCCTCAATACAGATACTAACTGCACTGTAGATACTGATGTTATTTTCCAGTCAATCGAACCAATCAAAAAGAGAAATCCAGATTTCACTTTCTATTTATATATTTGAAACAATGACAATCATGCTGCAGTCAATAAAATTCTTATGCAATGATAACTATGAGTACTAACCATCAATATCCAGTAAATTATACTCATTTCCAAGGTCAGCTGTGATTAAAATCTTGCCACTCTTTTTCATAAGGTTTGCATCTGAAAAATGAAATATATACAGTTCGTGGAAAATGGGAAAACTAATAAAACACTCATGGAGTGAAGCTTCCACCCAGGTAACAACTAAATTTTTATAAAAAGGTCAACAGTACATGCAAAAGTTCAGCTATTTAAGGCATAACAAAATGAGCAAACTCGTGATTCAGGGTCAATTAATTTTTCAAATCATAGAGTGGGGAGGCTTTTATTTTTATCTTTTATATTTTTTGTTTGTTGTATTTATACACCTTTTTTGGAAAAATAATCCTTCCACATGATATGTGAGTTACTTTCTGAAGAACTGAGCAAACTAGATGTTTACAAAACAACTATAATGAGTAGACACTGTATTTTAATCATGCTATACGTACAAATGAATATACATGAAACAAAAAAAGTAAAATTTTAAAATCTCACAATTTTATAGTAATTTTGAAAGATGCTGCTAGCCAATGGAAACATAAATTTTATAGTAAATTTCCTTTCTTATTATACCTACTGCAATTGTTTACTACAGGCTTGCACTACAGTGGAAGACCCTAACTCAGATAAAATACTCTCTATTTTAATCTTTTCCAAGAGATTTGGGAAAGAAAAGTGGTGTAAAAAACACCACGAAAAAATAAGCCAAAACTGGGTTGCACGCCATCAGTGCACACCCAGTATGGGACGCTCTTCTCTTGGTACAATTCCACAACTTCCGTTAACCAGAGTGCAAGGCAGTCATCAAGTCATTCTTTTCAGTCTGCCAACATAGGAGTTATGTGATCAGCGGGGAGGAAGGATTCTTATCTGAATAAGAAGACAGGAGGGCCTCCATGTAAACAATTGCGGTAGGTATAATAAGAAAGGAAATTTACTATAAAATTTATGTTTCTTGTCAACCAAACCTTACAATTGTTTACTACAGGCTGAATAGACAATAGGATGGAGGGAATCACATAACCAACCCACACATAACTCAATTGCACTGGAACCGTAGACAGAAGAAGAGGTCCCTAGGCCTATCAAACCATAGCATCACAAACATTAGTAAAAGACAATGAGAGATGAGGCGTACGGTGATGTGCGACACACAGACAGAAAGGACAGAAACAGAACAGAGCTGGAATTGACCTTGTAAGAAGCTGAATGGCTGTGATAGACAACAGCCTGAGCAGAAGAAAGAGGGCCCGTAGATTAAAGGTCCTCTGCCTGCCCCTGCAACTGCTGCAGAGAAGTGGAGAAAGTAGAATTTCTCCAGTAGGCTGCCAGCATAACATCCAACAACATGACGGAGTTAGTATACGCCCCGAGAGTTAGACAATGCACACACCTCATGGCAGAAAAACGATTGGTAAGACAATCGCCAATTGCTAGATGAGTGGAAGCTGCACAAACAGCAAGACAGATCCATCGAGAAATGGATTCAGGAGAGATCTTCTGTCGACCAGAAACAAGAGACAGAAAATCGATTCTACCCTTCCAAATGAACAGAGCAAAGGGTGTTAACCCCCAACAGAAGGAAGAATCCCGATACAGACAGAAGGCGGAGTAGATCCGGTACCTGATTCTTGGCCAGAAAGGAGCAATCACTGGGAAAACATAACACTCGTGGGAGAGCTCCAGAAAAAGGCCAGGCCAACCGAGAGGTAGTGAAGCTCACTAACCCGTCTGGTTGAGGCAAAAGCCATCAGAAACTCCGCAATCTGTGTGATCGAAGGATTGACAGAAGCAACAGAGGGATCCGCACACCATCGACAGAAGATCTTCCACTTAGCCGCAGAGGTTAAACCAGTGGAGTGAGTGCCTCCTTGAAGAAAAGCAACTCCACTGCTCGTCTCGAAAAAAACACTACAGAGGAGACAGGACCTGACAAAAGAAATGCGCGAAGGCACAAAAAAGTTGGGTCGATGTGAAACCTCCTTGGGCGATCTTGGCACAGAAAGTCGCGACGAAGAGGGAGACGTGTTGGAACTGCCACTAACAGAGAGCAGATTGATCCACGTCCACTGAGGCGACAGGGGTGCGATCGAAAGTATTCAACAACTGCAGGTTCGTATCTGGGCTAGAACCTGAGGCAGAATCGGAACCAGCAGGAAGGCGTAGCTGACAAAACCGTTCCAAAGGAGGGACAGAGCATCAACGTTGAAAGCCAGAGCATCTGGACATGGAGACATGAAAGTGTCCACCTGATTGCCCCAATGAGTTACAAAGAGATCGATGTGGGGATGACCCCAGAGATCGCAAAGAAACTGGAACACCGCCATGTGGAGCATCCACTCGGAAAAGAACCTGCCTGGTCAAGACAGGGAGTTGGCTAGGACGTTCAGACGACTAGGAGAGTGACGAACCACCACTCCGGCATTGACATCCTGAGCGAGCAGTAGAAGATCCTGAACCAATTTGTACATGGGAACATAGTGCTTGCCGACCTGGTTCCGAAAGTAAACAACCACCATCGAATTATTGGACAACAGAAGGACCTGACAATTCGAAAGGTGAGGAATCCACTGCCAGAAACTCAGAGGAGCAAGAAGATTCATCTGGTTGATGCGAAGAGCTGCTAGATCCTGGTCACATGACCCATGAAGGAAAAGACCGAGAGGATCCAATATCACAACCCATCCGAGATCGCTGGCGATTGCTGTTGGAACACGATTGGACATGGGGAAGTCCAACGGAACTCCCTGCATAATCCACTGAATATCGGTCAGGGGAGAAGGTGACGAGGAAGAGACTGCGGTAACTGAAGCACCAGAACCAGAGGATCGACATTCGGCCTCCAGAGACTGAGCAAAAAGAGTAGCAGAGGTCTGACATGCAGTCGACCTAGAGGAATGAGATCTGTCACAAAACCGCAGAGACAGAGCAGCCGGGGAAGACTCCGAGCTGTTGCGGATGTAGACAGCTGAGTACGGAAGTGATATTTTTCGGTCATGTGGGAAGGGTGGGTGTGGTGCAGGATGTTTTCATACCTGGACCCCAAAGAGGTAGTATCTTTACTTTAGTGTAACTAAATAAATAAAATGAAAGTGTCAATGACACTGTAGCTTAACTTGTCTGTGTGTTGGATTTGATGAAAAGGATAATGTTCAATGTTTATGAAAGGATTATGAAATAAGACAAGAATTGTCATAATTGGGAATATGCTAATTTCTGTTCCCTGTATGTTTTTAATAAAAATAATATGAGGTGTACACTGCACTAAAGAGCTGAGGAGTGGGTTAATATGACCTCACAGTTAATGTATGTGGCCCTCCAGTTAAAGCATGTCAATAAAATTTACCAAGTTACAGTTAAATTATTCCAAAATGAGTCATCCTATCAAGTTACATTGAAATCCCTTCATAAATATATCCTGTAGACTGTGCTAAAGGTTTTTGGGCTTCAGGCCTGTGTAGCCATGATGGTAGACCAATTGCAACTAAAAGGGGATGGCCTCATCTCGACATTATACTGAGTCATTCTACCAAGTTACAATGAAATCCCTTCACAAATACAACCTGTAGTCTGTACTAAAGTTTTTGGGGTTTTGGGCTTGGGAAGCCATCATGGTTGAATGATAGCGACCAAAAGGGGGCATTGTCATCTGGGCATAATCTGGAGTGATCCTACAAAGTTACAATGGAATCCCTTCATATATATGACCTGTAGACTGTGCTCAAGGTTTTCGGGCTTCAGGTACCTGAAGCCATCACAGTTGACCAAACACGACCAAAAGGGGATGTCATCATCTAGGCATTATATGGAGTCAACCTAACAAGTTACAATGAAATTCTTCTATAAATACGACCTATAGACTACGCTAAAGGTGTTTGGGTTTTGGGCTCAGACAGCCATCAAGGCGGAATGATCGCAACCAAAAGGGGACGTTCTCATTTAGACATTCTTTGGCGACATCCTACCAAGTTACAAAGAAACTCTTCATAAATATGACCTCCAGACCGTGCTAAAGGTTTTCGGGCTTCGGGGCCCCTGTAGCCGTCACAGTTGCCCAATCGCGTCCAAAAGGGGATGTTCTCATCTAGATGTTATATGAAGTCAAACTACCAGGTTACAATGAAATCACTTCATAAATATGACCTATAGACTGTGCTAAAGGTTTTCGGGGTCATCATGGTTGAATGATCGCAACCAAAAGGGGACATTCTCATCTGGGAATCATCTGGAGTGATCCTATGAAGTTACAATGAAATCCCTTTATAAATATGACCTGTAGACTGTGCTCAAGGTTTTCGGGCTTCGGGCCTCTGTAGCGGTCACAGTTCACCAATCATGACCAAAAGGGGATGTCATCATCTAAGCATTATATGGAGTCAACCTAACAAGTTACAATTAAATCCTTCCATAAATACTACTTATAGACTATGCTAAAGGTTTTTGGGCTCAGGCAGCCATCAAGGCTGAATGATCGCAACCAAAAGGAGACGTTCTCATCTAGACATTATTTGGAGTCATCCTACCAAAGTACAATGAAATCCCTTCATAAATATGACCTGTCGACTTTGCTAAAGGTTTTTGGGCTTCATGACCCTGTAGCCATCACAGTTGCCCAATCACGTCCAAAAGGGGACATTCTCATCTAGACATTATATGAAGTAAAACTACCAGATTACAATGAAATCCCTTCATAAATATGACCTGTAAACTGTGCTAAATGTTTTCGTCTTCGGTCTAGGTCAGCCATCATGGTTGAATGATCACAACCAAAAGGGGACATTCTCATCTGGGCATCATCTGGAGTGATTCTACGAAATTACAATGAAATCCCTTCATAAATACGACCTGCAGACTGTGTTCAAGGTTTTCACAGTTGACCAATCACAACCAAAATGGGATGTCATCATCTTGGCATTATATGGAGTCAACCTAACAAGTTACAATGAAATTCTTTCATAAATACGACCTGCAGACTATGCTAAAGGTTTTTGGGCTTGGGCAGCCATCAAGGCTGAATGATTGCGACCAAAAGGGGAGGTTCTCATCTAGACATTATTTGGAGTCATCCTACCACTACCAAGCTACAATGAAATCCCTTCATAATTATGACCTGTAGACTGTGCTAAAAGGTTTTTGGGCTTCGGGCCACTGTAGCCGTCATAGTTGCCCAATTGTGTCCAAAAGGGGACGTTCTCATCTAGACATTATATAAAGTCAACCTACCAAGTTACAATGAAATCCCTTCATAAATATAATCTGTAGACTGTGCTAAATGTTTTTGGGCTTCGAGCTCGGGCAGCCATTATGGTTGAATGATCGCAACCAAAAGGGGACATTCTCATCTGGGCATCATCTGGAGTGATCCAACAAAGTTACAATGAAATCCCTTCATAAATATGACCTGTATACTGTGCTCAAGGTTTTCGGGCTTCGGGTACCTGTAGCCGTCACAGTTGACCAATCACAACCAAAATGGGATGTCATCATCTAGGCATTATAAGGAGTCAACCTAACAAGTTACAATGAAATCCTTCCATAAATATGACCTATAAACTACGCTAAAGGTTTTTGGGCTTGAGCAGCCATCAAGGCTGAATGATCGCGACCAAAAGGGGACATTCTCATCTAGACATTATTTGGAGTCATCCTACCAAGTTACAATGAAATCCCTTCATAAATATGACCTGTAGCCTGTGCTAAAGGTTTTCGGGCTTCAGGCCCCTCCAGCCGTCACAGTTGCCCAATCACGTCTAAAAGGGGACTTTCTCATCTAGACATTATATGAAGTCAACCTACCAAGTTACAATGAAATCCCTCTATAAATATGACCTGGAGACTGTGCTAAAGGTTTTCAGGTTTTGGGCTTGGGTAGTCCTCGTGGTCGACAGATCGTGCCCAAATGGGGACATTCTCCTCTAGACATCATATGTAGTCATCCTACCAAGTTACAATGAAATCCCTCCATATTAAACATGACCTGCAGACTGTGCTAAAAGTTTTTGGGTTGCCAGATCATAACCAAAAGGGGACGTTCTCATCTAGGCATTATACAGAGGCATCCTACCAAGTTACAATGAAATCCTTTCATAAATACGACCTGTAGACTGTGGTAATCGTTTTTGAGTTTTGGGCTTGTGCAGCCATACCGGTTGACCAACCACGACCAAAAGGGGATGTTCTCATCTAGACATGACCCTAAACCTGCATATAAAATTTCATGATGATTAGACAAGAAATACGGGGTGTAGCCTGTGCTAAAGGAAAATGTGAACAGACTCACAGACTAACACAATTCTGCATGCGTGATGGCAATAGCTTATCTTGACTTTGTCAAGTTAAGCTAAACAAGAGGCCCCAGGGGGCCTTAGGTGCTCACCGAATGTTCCATACTGTTAAGACACAAATTTTATCAAAAGCTATTCTTAAGGTTCTACAGAGTAAATCTGTACTCTCTGTGGAGCTAAAACATCAACACGACTGAATAGGACAATGCTGCTGATCAAATATCAAAAGATTCTGCATGATGGTTCTGAAGGAGATTTTTAAAGAATTTTCCTTGAATTGCACAAAGTAAACATTCATGCCCCCATAGTGAGCCCCAATACTGATCAAAAGACTCAATTTGAACAAACGTGAATCCAACCCATACCAAGATGCTGCATACCAAATATCTAAAGATTCTGCCCATTGGTTCTGGTGAAGAAGATTGTTAAAGATTTTTTCTTAAATTGCACTAAGTAAAAATTCACGCCCCCATAGTGAGCCCCAATATTGGTTGAGGGACTCGATTTGAACAAACTTGAATCAGACCCATACCAAGATGCTGCATACCAAGTATCAAAAGATTCTGCCCACTGGTTCTGGAGAAGAAGTTTTTTAATAATTTTTCTATAATTCATACAGTGCTATCAGAGTTATGCCCCAAACACAGCCCCCAAGGGACGTGGCCATTTCATTTGAACAAACATGAATTGCCATATAGTAATGAACATCCACATGAAGTGTCGTGAAAATCGGACCAGTGGTTTCAGAGGAGAAGTCATTTGAAAAATGTTCAAAATGGCGGATGACGACGGATGGCAAGTGATAAGTTAACCCTTTACCTAACATGAAAAGAAGACGACACTTGCAAAAAAAATTCTTGAATAACTAATTTTTTTCATTTTTTGTCTCAAAAACATAGGTTATGACCCCTCATTGGAAGGAGCTCGTTGAGCTCGTTCCAACGAGGGGTCATAACCTATGTTTTTGAGACAAAAAATGAAAAAATAATGAAAATTAATTGGCAATTTTTGAAAATAGCACTGGCCGGTTTTGGCCGTTATGTTGGGTAAAGGGTTAAGCTCCCTTCGGTGAGCTAAAAATGCCAGTGATACTGTATCGTTCAATATAAAGAGAAAATGTTTGACACCTCCCAATGCGTTTTGAAGAACGTTTTAGCAACGTTTATCACTCAAGGGATGTTACTCTGGTTTGAAACATCAAAGGCATGTTTGCCATTCTCTCAAGAACTCATGCTGATTTCCATGCCAGATCACAGGGCTTATATTTCGACGAGAATCCGAGAATCGATTCGCACAAAGATTCATGCAATAAAACCGGCGAGAATCCATGTAGATTCTCGCTGCACCTCTGCTAGGATTCGCATGAAAAAAATTGAGTCAATTTAACCCTTTATCTAACACAGCGGAAAAACAAATTAACTAATAGAAGGCTAACTTGACCTGAAATATCCTGACACTTTAAAAAGAATTGCACAAATATGGCTGTCATTGGAACCGGCCATTGAGCCGGTTCCAACGACAGCCATATTTGTAAGATTTTGTTGGTAAATATTGTTCATTTAATTATTTTATCATTTATTTATTATTTATTGTTTCAAAATTATCAAATTTAGTTTAAAAATTAAAAAGGTGTGTTGGGTAAAAGGTTAACACGTGTTATCAGTATACAACAGTGGTTCAACCATTGTGGCGTCAGGGGATCCTGGGACACTCATAGTAGGTATGGATTCTCGCAATCATTTTCACAAGAATCCAAATGGATTCTCACAAATTTAGACGAAATATAAGCCCTGAGATCAGCTGTACTGAATCAAATTTACACCAATAAACAAGATATCTATTGGGAAACTAGAATAATTAGCTTGTTTATAAATGATAATAGTGCGATATTTTGGGGAAAATTAAAAATAATGCAAGTTATTTTCTGAGAAATTCTGAGTAAATTAAAATTTGGGAACAGCGAGGTTGCGAAATGATCAAGGATCGATTTTGTAATAGCGCTTTATAAAATGGGGATGAAAAATAATAAAAGCATTATTTATTTAAACTAGACTGAAGGATGCCCCCGCACAGCACGTGGACACAGGAGCAAACAGTGATTTGTTACTCGTACATGTGCTGTGTCTGTAAGACACATATGATGCCTCACGAGTTGTACAATGTATTTTGCTTTACAAATCAGGTACCCTATATTCGAAATTTCACAAAAATTTACAAGTTCAACAACATGTAATTTTGTGAAAAATTTAACAAAATCAAATTCCTGGCTATATGGACACATTTAGGCTTTTTTTTTTTTCAAATTGTACATAATGACTGTTTTGGAAAGAGCTAAATTTTTTTTTGAGTAAAGAAAGAAAAATTTCCCAACAGATGGGGGGGGGGGGGGGGGGGGGGGGGCATGTATACTTTTCAACAGATAATGTATACTTTTCAACAGATAATGGTGGTCAACCTTGAGGTAGACACTGTTCCCAATTTAAGATATTCCATAGCCAAGCGTTACAATATATTATTAACAAATGGCAATAACTCCCATAAATTTCATTGGATATGGTTGGTCTTCAACCTTGAAGTAGACATTGTTGTTATAGAGACATATACCAAAAAAAATTGAAATCCGTTAACTATTGTTAATGTGATGCCATAACACGATATTTATTAACAAAGGGCAATAACTCACATAACATGTACTTTGTACATTTCTTCATATGAAAAAAGAATGAAAGTGTCAATGACATTGTACATAGCTCAACTTGTGTAAGACATGTACATAGTATATGACACAGCAATGACACACATCTTGGTAATGACCTGATAACAAAGGTACATGTAAAGTATTGTAAAGATCTGTACTGATTGTAGCCTGTAACAAATGTACAGGTAAAGTTATTTACATAATTTATGCACTAGAAAACAAAAACATATTATATGTGATGTATTCCATGTTACTAAACATTCATTCAAAAATATATTCAAATCAGAACCTTCATATAGAAGTTCTGGTCAAAAAACTGATTGCACCTAATTTCGGTATAAAATGGCTGCCAATAGCCATCTTGAATTTTAGACCGCACCCAAAAACACTCACTCTCATCCCAAGGTGATAACAAAGGTACCCAAGAAGTTTTGTGATGATCGGTTCATAAATACAGCATCCAGCCTGAGCCGTATTGACATGTGTACTGAGTCGTATTGACATGTGTACTTACTGTGTATTAGTTGCAATGAATAAATCAAAGTTCATCTAATTTGCATAATTTCTGCACAAGAAAAAAACCTGTATTATATGTGATGTATTCCATATGTCCAGACGTTCATTCAAAAATTTATTCAAATCAGAACATTCATATAGAAGTTCTGTACAAAAAACTGATTGTACCTAATTTCGATACAAAATGGCCACAAGCAGCCATCTTGAATTTTGGACCAAAACACTCGTTCTCATCCCAAGGTGATAACAAAGGTACCCAAGAAGTTTCGTGAAGATCAGTTCATAAATACAGTCCCTACTGACATGTATACTTACTGTGTATCAGTAGCACTGAATAAATCAAAGTTCATCTAATTAGCATAATTTCAGCACGAGAAAAAACCTGTATTATATGTGATGTATTCCATGTTACTAAACATTCATACAAAAATTTATTCAAATCAGAACTTTCATACAGAAGTTCTGTACAAAATACTAATTGAATTAATTTTGGTACAAAATGGCTGCTGGTGGCCATCTTGAATTTTGGACCGCTCCCAAATACACTCGTTCTCGTCCCACGGTGATAACAAAGGTACCCAGGAAGTTTCGTAAAGATCGATTTTTAAATTTGGCCTCTAGCCCGAGCCATAGTGAATTGTTGACAGACGGACAGAGGGTCATGACAAAACCTCAAATCTGACTACATCAAAGTTGAGCTAGAAACCAGATGGGCCTGTCCATACTCCATGATTATTCTAAGATGAAAGGGGGCATAACTCTGGCAAATATAGTCTGATTGAAATTATAATCACAGGTGCACATGTTCCCTTGGTAGTGATCATTCATACCAAGTTTCAATCCATAAACATCTGAGAAAATCTCCGGACAAAATTCAAGCCTATGAATCCACTAATTCAAGTCATAAGGGGGCCTAATTCTGGCAAAAATAATCCTGACTGAAACTGAAATCGCAGGTGCACAGGTATGCATGGGGGTGAACATTCATATCAAGTTTTGCGCAGACTGGTCCATAAACGTCTGAGAAAATCTCCGGAAAAAATTATGTCTACAGATGGACAGACAGATGATTCCAGTATACCCACCACAACTCGTTGCAAGGGGTATAAAAAAAAGGCTCCAAGGGGCCTGAGGGCACTCACCTGACATGGTAGCCTAAATATCAACCCAGAGAATGCTGCATACCAAATATCAAAATATTCCGACTGCTGGATCTGAAGAAGATTTTTAAAGAAAATTCCTCATTTTGAACTAAGTTATCATTCGGGCTCCCACAGTGAGTCCAAATATGGACCTAGGGACATGGCATGAACAAACTTAAATCTCACCCCCTAAGGATGCTGCATACCCAAACATTCCGACTGCTGGATCTGAAGAAGATTTTTAAAGAAAATTCCTCATTTTGAACTAAGTTATAATTTGGGCTATGACAGTGAGCCCAAATATGAACCCAGGGACTTGGCCAGGGACAAACTTGAATCTCACCCCCCTAAGCATGGTGCATACCCAATATCAAAAGATTCTGCCTGCTGGATCTTGAGAAGATTTTCACAGAAATTTGCCGGAAATGCACTAAGTTCAAATTTGGGCTCCTATACTGAGCCCAAATATAAACCCAGGGGGCGATTTGAACAAACTTGAATCAGATCCACCCCACAATGTTGCATACCAAATATCAAAAGATTCTGCCTGTTGGATCTGGAGAAGAAGACTTTTGAAGAAATTTGCCTGAAATGCACTAAGTTCGAATCCGGGCTTCTATAGTGAGCCCAAATATGAATCCAGGGGGCCGATTTGAACAACCTTGAATCAGATCCACCCCACAATGTTGCATACCAAATATCAAAAGATTCTGCCTGCTGGATCTGGAGAAGAAGATTTTTGAAGAAATTTGCCTGAAATGCACTAAGTTCAAATTCAAGCTTCTATAGTGAACCCAAATATGAATCTAGGGAGCCGATTTGAACAAATTGGAATCAGATCCACCCCACAATGTTGCATACCAAATATCAAAAGATTCTGCCTGCTGGATCTGGAGAAGAAGATTTTTTAAGAAATTTGCCTGAAATGCAGTGATTTTCTAATTCGGGTTTCTATAGTGAGCCCAAATATGAATCCAGAGGGCCGATTTGAACAAACTTGAATCAGATCCACCCTACAATGTTGCATACCAAATATCAAAAGATTCTGCCTGCTGGATCTGGAGAAGAAGATTTTTTAATGTTTTTCCCATTGCCTACAGTGTTAAAAAGTGCTGACTCAGTCCTGAAAAAAGTACCTTGTGATCAAACTGTTAGGGATTTTTTTTAACCATTCCATTCTACTGGATAAAAGTAAGCTTTATACAAAATAAGAATTCTCTGTGCCGTGTAGTTTTGGAGATATGGCAGTTTGAAGGTTTTTCCTATTTTTAGCTCCCGAGGTTCCCACGGGGCAATGAGAAAATTTTTTTTTGCATCCATCAACTACTTATGACCCATTATCATCTCATATCAAATTTGGTTCAAATTGACCTCACGGTTCAGAAAATAGAAATTTTAAGCGTGGCCAAAATTTTTGCCCCTCCCATAACAAAGGCAAATAATGCCCAACAAACTTCTGTTGAACAAACTTGATTCTAAACCTTAAAAGGACTCTGTATACCACGTATCAAGTCTCTGCTACTGGTGGTTCATGAGAAGACGATTTTCAAAGATTTTGGTGCCCCTTGGGGGCATGGCCCCACCCAGGAGGAGGGGGAACTTCATTTGAACAAATCTGAATTGACATTAGGTAATAAACATTTACCCAACATTTGAAAAATACTGGGCCAGTGGTTTCTTCGGAGAAGTTGGTTTTGTAAAGTTTACGCCGGACGATGACGGACGACGACGGACGGAAAGCGATTAGTAAAGCTCCCCTTGAGCTTCGCTCAGGTGAGCTAACAAGAGGCCCCATGGGGCCTGAGACACTGAGGCATTCACCTCACCAAAGTTGTTTAAAGAAGGATTTAATTACCATCTAAGGCTAGTTAACACAACAGAGGAATGAAGTTATTTAATTTATAACTTGTTCATGCCAGAGGATTTTTTTCTAGAATTGGGATGCTACCACAGAAATAATGCCCCTATTCTCAGTAATGGAAAAATGACAAATTCATAGTAATTTCTATATTTTTATACTTACCAATGGCCCAGACCTAGCTGGTGCCAACTCTAAAATATCTAGGGCCAAACACACATTTTGCCCCCCAATCCCCAAAATTTGCATGCAAAACCGAAAATTAGAAGTCCTAACTGATCCTCCATATATTTACCCTCTGTGCATGCACAGACATCAGGAAGTGACCAGAATTGGTACCAACACCATTCCTTGTAAAAGAGAGTATTACATAATAATTCAGTGGGGAGGTATGAGTCCCCACTCATGGGAGGGCCCTTCCCGTCTGGGCCATTGGTAAGAATAAAAATATAGAAATTACTATGAATTTGTCATATTTTTACAGACTATACCAATGGCCCAGACATAGCTGAATCGTAAATAGGTGGAGGGCCAAATACTTCTGAAATAATTCCAATCCTGCAATCCATAATGAAGGAACTTAGAATAGTTAGGAATTACATGTATGTCTCTCTATACAGTAATAGAGGAGACATATTCTAAACAAGGAGCCCAATTTAAGTAAGTCCTTATTGTAAGTATGAAGACAAGTTCCTAATTTTCCAAGGCTAGTCCAGACTGAGCCCCAAAAATTAGGATGGCGTATCTGAGAATAAGAGAAATTCTCCCACAAACATACGCCTTACAATAACATTTCAGCTGTATCAGCTGTATGCAGGATATAGATATGGATAAAACAGCATTCTTCAAAGATAAATACATTTAGAGCCAGATTATAGGTAAAAACACCCCCCACCCCTTTTTTTGAAGAAATCTTCAAAATATAAAAGGGGGAGAGCTCTGGAAACAATAAGAGCAGTACCCAAAAACAAAAAAATAATCGTCGGACAGGCCCTCAGGTATTAATTCAAGATTAATAAATGGTGCTTAAAGTTACTTCAGAAGTTATGGCTATAGCAACGATCCTGGTAATTAATATTGCGCACTAAATAGCATACACCGCAGACAATGTACACAGATACGTCAAAAACCGGTGATATATAAAAATATAACATACACATATATTTATAAAGCCACACTGAACGATTCCTGAAGAGAAAACACACTTCCTACGTAATCAATAGGCGGCCACTATACAATAAATCCCAGTAACAAGACTCTCCAACGTGTATAATCCGATATCTATGGTCGTAAAAGCACGTGTAAGATGAGAACAAAACAAAATAGAAATTTGGATCTAGAGATGTACGTAGGTATGATTTACAGGCTCCTACATGGACCGCCCCCAAAATAGATTATTATTTCAAGGTCCACCAAATACAATAAAGCGTTAGCCTAATATTAATAATGCGCGAGAGCATATATATTTAGCATGTAATCATCTGAATACCAGTTAACTGGTTATGCAGCCTGTGAGGTACTCAAGAGTAGCAATTTAATTGTGATGATTTATAAACGTTTGTATACAGTAAAACCTGTCTTGAGAGACCACTGTCTTGAGAGACCACCTGTCTTGAGAGACCACATCTGCCAGGCACCGATTGGTTTTACTCTATAATGGACCTGCTATGGGAGACCACCTGTCTTGAGAGACCACCTGTCTTGAGAGACCACTGTGAACTGGTACCAACTTGTATTTTTATGCCAAAATGGACCTGTCTTGAGAGACCGCCGCTTTGAAGACTGAAACCATAACAAAAACTTTTTACCTGTTCTGGAATTGGAAAATCCATTGTGGTTATACTAACATAATTAAAAGTATTAAAAGCTCTTAATTGGGATTAAATTGATAACTCATTAAAGATTGAGATGTTTTTATAAGACCCCTGTGAAAAGATTAGGATTTTTGCTGAATAAACTATTTCATACATACCTGAAATGTGACAGATAAGAATAAAAATAAATTTGTGTTGAAAATCTTTTTGTAACAAACTGAAATGGACTGTTATAAAAATTATAAAAATAAATTAGTGTTGAAAATCTTCAATGAAGATTTTCAACACTAATTTATTTTTATAATTTTTATAACAGTCCATTTCAATTTGTTACAAAAACTTAATAAAAAAGAACAACTACAAAGTAATTACAAAAATCTATTCTTCTCCATTTCTGAATTTTGTGGTTGGTTATTCACTGACTTGAGAAAACCTGAAACCTGTTATGAGAGACCACCTGTCTTGAGAGACCACTTTTGTGTGACCCAAAGGGCGGTCTCTCAAGACAGGTTCTACTGTACAACAAATCAACAAAAATAACAGGGCATTAAATCAGCTGAAAAGTGGATGAGCCCATGAGGTCGCCACAGAACATGACATAAATGCATAGTATGCATGTATTGAATTATATGAGGCTCGCGGGAAGAGAACTACGTCTTGCCCGGTAATTGCCTTTAACACATTAGGAAGTGTGTGGGGAGGGGAGGGGAGATTGGGGAATTCGAAGTCATAACGAAATCTCCTCACCCGCATTATTTAATTGTACTTGTGTCAGTTAACATAAAAATATAGGAACCGTAATGGTTCCCTCACATCTAGCCGACTCCATTATGCCACTATGGACAGAGAAGAAAGTGAAGACTAAAACTTTCCATGAAAGAAGACCCTCTCATGGAGAAAGCTTCTGGGGAGTGTCACATAACAGACACTTGAGAATACTGATCCACGATTTCTGTGACAACAGAGGTGCTACCAGTAGGATTCACTGTTTAAACTTAAACATAACCTATTGAAACAAATGAATAGAAGGATACGTATATCCTATTATTCCTCCCATGAATTTGCAGAGTGTCTACTGTCTGCGCTCAATAATCTTGGCATGGAGACACCAATGATGGTAACTAATTGTTCCGATGCGTCACAAACCAAACAATCAAGGGATGATCCCATGGTAGCAAAACTGTACAAATAAACGCATGTTGAGTGACCATATAAATGAAACAGGCAACATTTCCGAGGAGCGAGTCTGCTAGTACGTTCAGACAACCTGGTATATGACGGATAGAGAGATGAATAAAAAAAATTCTTCTCCGTTAGGTATTATAACAAAACTGAATGGGTGCCGCCCTGGTTCCTGATGTACACTACCAATATTGAGTTGTCTAACAATATCTGAACAAGCGTGAATGCACTGATGTAGCGCTAACAATACTGACATCATTCTTGATGATTATGTGTTTCTGCAGGAACCGAGGGTCTCAAGACCCCTGCATTTAGAGTCTGTCTATTGACTCATACCCGTCATAATTGTGAAAGCCGGATCTGGCAGTTGCAGCAGAACTCATAAGTTAACCACTGAATATCTCCTCAATATGGACCCTTTTGTTTACTAGATCTGTTAAAACAACACTGGTCCTGGGCGTATGCATTATCACACTCCAGTTCTGAGTAAGAATAACTGGAGGGGATGTGTGCGTAAGCGACCCATCTAAACAAGATGCGTAGCTGCTTAGCACAACCCCATCAGTCGCATAAAACTAATTCGTTCTGAATAATAGCAGACGAACCAGATTGTTATGAGACATTACCAAGTTAATATTCGAGTGACAGCACAGGGCACTATCTTCAGACCGGAGCTATCCTCAGATCTATGCTTATAGCAAAGTCAATCACTCGAACACTCATTTTAACCGACTAAATGATAACCATAAATAAACTTTTAGAGCTTTGATAAACTTGTTATCGAGCTCCAGTCTATTATATGTCGGAACAAGCTCTATGGCTTTGGTATGAGTAACAGGTGACTACAGAGTCGAAGAGAAATTTATTCTCGATGACCTCTATTACTTTCATTGTCAAGAGAACCTTTACCTCTGATTGGAGAGACTCTTATGCAAGGATTTCACGGAAGCATTGTTCATTAGACATTAAGTTAGTTGTGGTTCTCTCGGAAGGATAGCCTTAGGCCTTCGGAAACCACACTTCTCGCCTACTGACCTTCCGTAATAGTTATCCAGATTGATGCTAAGCTTGATAACCATCCGTCAACTACTAAACAATAGAGGTCTTAACCCACACCTGTAGTACCTGCGAGGCCTACGAAAGGAAGAACTGCGTCTCATTCGCGAAAAGCCTCGACCCAGGAGTTTGGGGGATTCTGACCAGTAGACTCGATCAACTACTAAACAATAGAGGTCCTAACCCACACCTGTAGTACCTGCGAGGCCTACGTAAGGAAGAACTGTGATTCATTCGCGAAGAGCCTCGACCCAGCAGTTTAGGGGCATCTGACTGGTAGACTCGATCAGACTTAAGCCCCATATCCGAGTTGCTGTATGACGATCCCTAGAGTAATTATAGGAGGGTTATCTATACCCTCACAAGGAGTCCTTATAGGCGACCTTCTGTCTAGGACGTCCTCCCTTACTCTTTTCTGCTATTGCGAGTCGATTAGCTGTCGACATACGGAGCAGAGTATTGATGCTTTCTTGCAGCTTGGTCACAAATCAATGAAAGCTTACTGTCAAAGATTTAGTATCCGGAAACCGAAGCGACTCTAAAAGAGTTTTTCACCTTGTCATCTATTAAAGATGACAACGCAAGGGCTCTGTCACGTCTATTCAACTCCGAATTAGCAACTGTTAAGACAGAGTTATATGTGATAAATATAATAGCCCTGGAAAGGACTAAATGAGGTACGAACGTCCTCCAATTCCTTTCCATAGAGATGTTGCATCATAGTTCTTAAAGGTGATCTGCATAATACATTGAGTCTAAATTCGCTCTGAATGAAGAAATGCTGTCTCAATTGTAAGCATGCGAATAATGAATGACGAAGGTAAGGCCATAGCTAGGCCCTTAGCCTACTCATTCAAATGCAGAGGATACATCTTCCCAGTTTCCCGATCAGGCGAAATTATGGAAGATGATGACAAGATGATGACAAGAAACCGCCTTACTTACTGGAAGGTTAAATATGGAGTCATCTAAAAGGCCAAAGGCCTGTGACACCTTTTTATACTTAACCAGGAAAGACATTTCCTCCTCTTTTTCCGGATAAATTCAGCGTGTAACAACGCTAGTGGTTTCTTGTAAGTAATCGCAGCATTCTGATTCGTTGGAACAAATTCAGGGTAGTGTTGGTGGAAAAAATCCATCTCAACCATGTATTGTTCCGGAAGTGAAGGGTAATTCCCTCCATATCCCTTTCATCATTTGTCTGAATCAGTTCAAACATCACGGTCGATGGCATCTGATCACGCAGATAACTGGACCAACCCAGCACCATCCGACAGCTCAGGTTCTGAGACTGCCATTGACTGCTTCTGCACTTGCTGCGATGAGCTGCACAATCAGAGTCAGCAAAACCGCAGCGGTCTTCTGTTGCAGTGTGTCCGAGATGGCTCTTTTCTGCGGACGTCCCAATGAATGAGGCCTCATCTCCTTGGCTACTGTATGGTGTGAAGTCACAGAGCCAAGGTGAAAAAAAAGCCGTAACTATAGCCGACCCCAGCTGTAACTGAACGGAGCGTCCCGGACGGGAGGCGTGGATGTATGCTCCGACTGACGCAAATTCTGAACCATAACATCTGGCCCCAGATATTGTAATAAAAGAGAGAGGGGGGGGGGGAAGGGCTCTCTCGCTCGCGGTCCTTCAGACCTCGCTGAGCATCCTGCTGAACTTGCCGGCTTCTTCCTTTCCGTCGTTGCAGGGTGAGCCTTATATAGATATTATATTATAGTGCTCGCTCTACCCTTTCTATTCTCTCTGACCGCAACGGACATACCCGGCATCATGGTACCCTCAGGCGATGTACGAGCTAGCTGGCGACAGGGATTTGAAACCATGCTGTGGTTTATTGCACTGTCTAATATTCATGAGCACTTTTGCCGCTAGCTCTGATTGACTATTTAAATGCGACAACGGAAGCACACTCTCTGACAGCATCATGTAAACATCACCATGTTCTTGTTCCTCTGTAAATAGAAACTAATAAACTAGAGCAACCTTATGGTGAGAGGACCGGCGGCAGCCTCTCATCGCGAGAGGACCAGCAGTGGTCCCTCCCTAACAACGTACCGTGACACCAGCAGCAACGTTTGTCATCCCATGTGACACAAATTGAGCAAGAATTAGTGGAAGTACATCTATTACAAGCAAGGCAACCTTACATGAAAATAAGAGGAAAGACTTCCTCGCCTTGCTTAATGAGCAATATATATACATAATGAAGCAGACTAAGTCGATCGTACTCCCACCAATTTCACATTGTATAAAAATAAAAAGAAACATAACAGAAACATTCAAAATATAAATCAAAAAATAGTTTACACAAAAAAAAATTTCAAAACATTTTGACAAGAGCTCAAGTTCCCAAAGGGTATCCCAAAAGAGCCCAAGTGTGGACAAAATTAATTTTTTTTCTCCAAAAAATTAACTGCCACACTATGGTACTGTATAATGTATCTTACAACAGATCTGCAATATAACAAGAGGCCCCAGGGGGCCTGAGGGCGCTCACCTGACATGGTAGCCTAAATATCAACCCAGAGAATTGATTTCAACAAGTTGCATCTGCTCCTCCTAAGAAAAGCTTATACCAAATATCCAAAGATTCTGACCAGTGGATCAAAAAAAAAGATGTTTAAAGAATATACCTCATATTGAACTAAGTTATAATTCAGGCTCCCACAGGGAGCCCATATATGAACCCAGGGACTTGGCTTTAACAAACTTGAATCTCACCCCACCTAAGGATGCAGCACACCAAATATCAAAACATTCCGACTGCTGGATCTGAAGAAGAAGATTTTTAAAGAAAATTCCTCATTTTGAACTAAGTTACAATTCAATCTCCACAGTGAGCCCAAAAATGGACCTAGGGACATGGCTTGAACAAACTTGAAAATTCCTCATTTTGAACTAAGTTACAATTCAATCTCCACAGTGAGCCCAAATATGGACCTAGGGACATGGCTTGAACAAACTTGAAAATTCCTCATTTTGATCTAAGTTACAATTTGAGCTCCCACAGTGAGCCCAAATATGGACCTAGGGACATGGCTTGAACAAACTTGAATCTTACACCCCCACACACACACACTAAGGATGCTGCATAAAAAATATCAAAAGCATTCATCTGCTGGATCTGAAAAATATTTTTAAAGAAAATTCCTCATTTTGAACTAAGTTATCATTCGGGTTCCCACAGTGAGCCCAAATATGAACCCAGAGACTTGGCTTGAACAAACTTGAATCTCACCCCCCTAAGGATGTTGCATGCCAAATATCAAAACATTCCAACTGCTGAATGTGAAGAAGATTTTTAAAGAAAAATTCCTCATATTGACTAAGTTATAATTCGGGCTTCTACAGGGAGCTCAAATATGGACCCAGGGACTTGGCTTTAACAACCTTGAATCTCCCCCCCCCCCCCTCCCAAGGATGCTACACACCACATATCAAAACATTCTGACTGCTGGATCAGAAGAAGAAGATTTTTAAAGAAAATTCCTCATTTAGAAATAAGTTACAATTCAATCTCCACAGTGAGCCCAAATATGGACCTAGGGACATGGCTTGAACAAACTTGCCTTCTCCAAAAAATTAACTGCCACACTATGGTACTGTATAATGTATCTTACAACAGATCTGCCATATAACAAGAGGCCCCAGGGGGCCTGAGGGCACTCACCTGACATGGTAGCCTAAATATCAAGCCAGAGAATTGATTTCAACAAGTTGCATCTGCTCCTCCTAAGAAAAGCTTATACCAAATATCCAAAGATTCTGACCAGTGGATCAAAAAAAAGAAGATGTTTAAAGAATATACCTCATATTGAACTAAGTTATAATTCAGGCTCCCACAGGGAGCCCATATATGAACCCAGGGACTTGGCTTTAACAAACTTGAATCTCACCCCACCTAAGGATGCAGCACACCAAATATCAAAACATTCCGACTGCTGGATCTGAAGAAGAAGATTTTTAAAGAAAATTCCTCATTTTGAACTAAGTTACAATTTCAGCTCCCACAGTGAGCCCAAATATGGACCTAGGGACATGGCTTGAACAAACTTGAATCTTACACCCCCACACACACACTAAGGATGCTGCATAAAAAATATCAAAAGCATTCATCTGCTGGATATGAAAAATATTTTTAAAGAAAATTCCTCATTTTGAACTAAGTTATCATTCGGGTTCCCACAGTGAGCCCAAATATGAACCCAGAGACTTGGCTTGAACAAACTTGAATCTCACCCCCCTAAGGATGCTGCATGCCAAATATCAAAACATTCCGACTGCTGAATCTGAAGAAGATTTTTAAAGAAAAATTCCTCATATTGACTAAGTTATTATTCGGGCTTCCACAGGGAGCCCAAATGTGGACCCAGGGACTTGGCTTTAACAAACTTGAATCTCCCCCCCCCCCTCCTCCCCAAGGATGCTACACACCACATATCAAAACATTCTGACTGCTGGATCAGAAGAAGAAGATTTTTAAAGAAAATTCCTCATTTAGAAATAAGTTACAATTCAATCTCCACAGTGAGCCCAAATATGGACCTAGGGACATGGCTTGAACAAATTTGAAAATTCCTCGTTTTGATCTAAGTTACAATTCGAGCTCCCACAGTGAGCCCAAATATGGACCTAGGGACATGGCTTGAACAAACTTGAATCTTACACCCCCACACACACACACTAAGGATGCTGCATAAAAAATATCAAAAGCATTCATCTGCTGGATCTGAAAAATATTTTTAAAGAAAATTCCTCATTTTGAACTAAGTTATCATTCGGGTTCCCACAGTGAGCCCAAATATGAACCCAGAGACTTGGCTTGAACAAACTTGAATCTCACCCCCCTAAGGATGCTGCATGCCAAATATCAAAACATTCCGACTGCTGAATCTGAAGAAGATTTTTAAAGAAAAATTCCTCATATTGACTAAGTTATAATTCGGGCTTCCACAGGGAGCTCAAATATGGACCCAGGGACTTGGCTTTAACAAACTTGAATCCCCCCCCCCCCCCCAAGGATGCTACACACCACATATCAAAACATTCCGACTGCTGGATCAGAAGAAGAAGATTTTTAAAGAAAATTCCTCATTTAGAAATAAGTTACAATTCAATCTCCACAGTGAGCCCAAATATGGACCTAGGGACATGGCTTGAACAAACTTGAATCCCCCCTTACCCCCCCCCCCCCCCCCCCCCCCCCCCCTTCCTCATTTTGATCTAAGTTACAATTCGAGCTCCCACAGTGAGCCCAAATATGGACCTAGGGACATGGCTTGAACAAACTTTAATCTCACTCCCCGAAGGATGCTGCATGCCAAATATCAAAACATTCTGACTGCTGGATCTAAGAAGAAGATATTTAAAGAAAATTCATTTTGAACTAAGTTATAATTCAGACTACCACAGTGAGCCCAAATATGAACCCAGGGACTTGGCTTGAACAATCTTCAATCTCACCACCCTTACGCATGCTGCATACCCAATATCAAAAGATTCTGCCTGCTGGATCTTGAGAAGAAGAGTTTCAAAGAAATTTGCCTGAAATGCACTAAGTTTGAATTCGGGCTTCTATAGTGAGCCCAAATAGATTCCAGGGTGCCAATTTAAACAAACTTGAATCAGATCCACCTCACAATTTGCATACCAAATATCAAAAGATTCTGCCTGCTGGATCTGGAGAAGATTTTTTAAGAAATTTGCCTGAAATGCACTAAGTTCAAATTCGGGCTTCTATAGTGAGCCCAAATATGAATTTAGGGGGCCGATTTGTACAAACTTCAATCAGGTCCACCCCATAATGCTGTATACCAAATATTAAATGATTCTGCCCACTTGTGCGGGAGAAGAAGATTTTTTAGTAATTTCTCTAATATACATAGGGTGCTATTGGAGTTATGACCCCTATGGAGCCCCAAGTGGGCATGTCCATTTCATTTGAACAGACTTGAATTGACATATTGTAATGAACATCCATACCAAGTTTCAGGCAAATCGACCTAGCGGTTTCAGAGGAGAAGTCGTTTGAAAAATGTTCACGATGCTGGATGGACGACGACGGACAGACAACGGACGGCAAGTGATAAGTTTAGCTCCCTTCGGTGAGCTAATAAATAGGAACCTACATATAAATAACGAACGTCGCTAATGTAAATAATGTCAGACTGAAAACTGGAAATGAGACCCCAGGCTACACAAGCCGAAGTCAGTAACAGAACTGTCCAATGTAAGGCAAGATCTTCATCAGAAGAAAAAACGATACATTGGATATATGATGCATGACTAAAAACGCCTAAAGGTGAGGACGTAACCCTGGGGATATATAGAAAAAACTTCCTGTGTAACACATTAAACTCCGAAGAAATTTTATAAAAAAATTCCAAAAAACACGCTAAAAAGCTTGGAAGTTTAACTGGGGGGGGGGGGGGGGGGGGGGGGGGGGGGGGGCGGTGATCAAGGGAGGTTAGGGAAGGAATACCTAACCAACTGTGGAAAAATCATTATCAACAAAGACGTCCGGCCCATTGGGGGGCAAAATTTGTGTTTGGCCCTAGATATTTTAGAGTTAGCACCAGCTATGTCTGGGCCATTGGTATACTGTGTAAAAATACAGGGAGTTCACATATCAACCTAGGGACTTGACTTGAACAAACTTGAAGGATGTTCTATACCAAATATCACAAGATGCTGACTGGTGGTTCTGGAGAAAAAATGATTTTGAGAATATTACCAATTTTGAACTATGTTAAAATTTGCCCCCCCCCCCCCACCCCACCCGCCATACAGAACACAAACATCAACCCAGGGACTTCATTTGAACAAACTGAAAATTGAATCTGAACCCTTAAAGGATGCTGTGTACCAAAATACTGAAAGATTCTCATTGTATCTCAAGAAGCAGATTTTTAAAGATTATTCCACATACTGGACTAAGTTAAAATTCAGGCTCCAATAGGGAGACCAAATATTAACCCAGGGATTTGATTTGAACAAACTTAAATCTGACACCCCTCTGAAGGCCGTATACGAATATCAAAGGATTCAGACTGGTGGATCTGAAGAAGAAGATTTTTAAAGATTATTCTTCACATTCCCCTAAGTTAAAATACGGGCTCCCTTAAGAGAGCCCAGATATTAACCCAGGCACTCGATTTGAACAAACCTGAATCTGTAACCCCCTCCCAACCTAGAGATATTGAATACCAAATAAAGTATTATGACTGGTGGATCTGAAGAAGATTTTTAAAGAAAGTTCCTAATATTGCAGTAAGTTAAAATTTGGGTTACCATAGGGAGTCCAAATATCAACCCAGGCCCAGGCAATTGATTTGATCAAACCTGAATCTGCCCCCCCCCCCCCCCCCCCCCCCAGTGATGTGGTATACCAAATGTAAAAGGATTGTGACTTGTGAATCTGAAGAATATTTTTAAAAGAAATTACCTCATATTGCACTGAAGTTAAATATATTAATATTAACCCAGGGACCCAATTTGAGCAAACTTGAATCTGCCCCCCCCCCCCCTCCTCCCCCTAGAGATGTTGTATACCAAATATGAAAGCATTCTGACTGATGGATCTGAAGAAGAAGATTTTTAAAGATTATCCCCCATATTGCACTAAGTTAAAATTCAGGCTTCCATAGGAAACAAAAATAATAACCGAGGTACTTGATTTGAACAATCTTGAAACTGACCTCATAACAATGATTTATACCACACAATAAAAGATTCTGACTGGTGGGTCTGAAGAAGATTTTTTGACATTATTCCTCATAGTGCCCTAAGTTAAAAATTTGGGCTCCTGTATTGAGCTCAAACATGAATCCAGGGGGCTTCATTTTAACAAACTTGTATCTAACCCCCTATGGTGCTGTATACCAAATATCAAAAGATTCTGATCAGTGGATCTGGAGAAATTCTTTTTAACTCTATTTCAAATATGCTGACTCTGCAATTTTTCGATGCCACTCCCCCTGCCCCCAACACAGAACACCTGACAAATCCGATGGCAATTTTTTTACCATTCAATTCTACTGGTCCTAAGGATGCTTCATTCCAAATAACTGCTCTCTGTTACATGGGGTTTGGGAAATATGGGCATTTGAAAATATTTCTATTTTTAGCTCCCGGGGTTCCCACAGGAACACAGGAAATTGTTTGTTTTTTTTTTGTAGGAGTCAAGTACTTATGACTCAATAATACCACATACCAAATTCCAAATCGGACTATCTGTTCAGAAAATAGAAATTTTGGGTGGGGCCAAAAATCTTGCTCCTCCCATTATAAAGGCAAATAAATATTGCTCCTCAAACTTTGTTTGAACAAACATGATTCTAAACCTCAAAAGTAAGTTACATACCAAATATCGAGTAATTGTACCCACTGGTTCATGAGAAGAAGATTTTTAACAAAATTTGAAGAATTTTGAAAAAAAAAAAAAAATGCGATGTCAGAACAAGCAAGAACCTCACAGACAACGGACGGTGAGTGATCACTATATCTCATCCTGACTTTCAGTCAGGTGAGCTAAAAACACTTTTCAAATATATAATTATTAAATTACGAAGGCACATTGCTTTTATGCTTTTGTATCTGAATCACTGGAAGCATTTCTGCTGGGACAACACACAGTAATACTGTTAAAATGCACAGCCTTTTGGAATGCTGAACATGTATGCACTCAGTAAGTTTATCCAATGATAGCAAAAGTTCAAGGCAGCTGGATACAATTTCAACTGAAGCTTCAAACATTTTTTTGTGTCTGAGCTTTTTGACCTCATCCCAATGAAGGGTCACATGATATGGTTTTGTTCAAATGTTCAGAAAAATACTATTTTTTCAACTGCTCAGTTTGTAAATTACTTGGGAGGATGCAGCCGATTCATTTGGTAAATCAAGTTGTTACAGCTGATAATTGTATCGGTAAGATAAATTTATCATCACCATTATGTTTATGAAGAAACTTTTTTATCAGAGTTGAGCTCTTGTTTCTTAGGAAATATCTCAATATATAGCCAGGTTTATACTTTGTATATAATCAGAAACTGACCAAGATCAAAACAGCACTTGCTTGTTCCTTATCTCTTTGCCCAATGAATCAGACAAAGTTGCCTACCACTTCAGTATAATCAAGATTTTCCTATCAGCGACCATTATAATGTTGTGTACAAAAATCTATGAACACATCATTTTAATTTGGGCACTCATATATCTTTAAGTATATCCCTTCAGACAACTATTTTTGTCCTCAAAACTGGGTGTCATGCAACAAATAAGAAAGAAAAATCAACAGGAAGGACTTCTGGTCACATGCACAGTTTTTGCAGGGAATTCCCAACAAAAACACGCTAAGAGTCAAATGTATTTTTTTTGCCCGAACATTCATTAAATCACCCTCATTTCGCTTTGGAATATTCAAGAATGATGTAAGATTTTAGTACAATAATTCGAAAGGTTTTTTAAATCAATATATTTTTTTCCCAGGCTGCTTAGTTTGGGAGATTGCATTATTTCTGAGTACAACTTTTCAAGGCAAGTAACTCTATTTCAAATATTTGGTACTGTTATACCTTTTCACAACAGCAGCCATTTCAATTTTACTATTACTATTAGCCCACATCAACATAAGCTCATGAAGCTTCTTTCGCTTGGGGGTCATAAGTTATACCTTGGAATAAAAAAATTAAATTTTTTACATATTTTAGAAAAGCTTTTATTGCTGTCATCTATATTTTTTTAACAGAAGGGATAAAACAATTTTGTTTGGGTGTTCAATAATCACCTTTCAATAAGAAGACATGGAAAAGCAAGGTCACCAATTGGAAATGAATATGATGAAAATTGTGACAATTGGGAAAAAAACTGTTTAAGTTTACCTTGTGCTAAACTCACAATACATTTACCAGGGAACTCTGTGGTCTCTCCATCCAGAAACATTTCTTTGAATGTGTCCTAAAAGTATATGAAATCTTTATCTCCAAAAAGAAATAGAATACAACACTTTCGAAGAATGCAAATTTTATATTAAACTTCCTTTCTTATTATATCTAAAACAACTGTTTACAACAGGCTTGCACTGCAGTGGAAGTCTCTAATTCGCAAGTATATTCTCTATTTTTTGTTCTTTCCCAAACAAATTGGGAGAAAAAAGTGGTACAAAAGCACTATGAAAACAATAAGCCAAAACTGGGCCGAGAGCAACAGGTGCACACCCAGTAGTACAATCTTCTCTGTACCAATATCACAGCTACCAGAACCAGTGTGCAGACATGTAACCAACATGTCATTCTATTTGAATCCACAAATGAAAGTGTCAATGACATTGTAGCTCAACTTGTCAAGACAAAGACATGTACATGTATAGTATGTGACACAGCAATGACAAACATCTAGGTAATGACCTGATAACAAAGGTACATATAAAGTATTGTAACGGTCTGTACATAAATACTGACCGTTGCCTGTAACAAATGTATAGGTAAAGTATTGTAAAGGTGGGTGACAGTCAGATGCTAAACTAGAAAAAAATCTTTGAGTCCCAGAGTGGGTCTGACTGAACCCCAAAATATTTGTTCTCATAGCACAGTGATAACAAAGGCACCCCAAAACACACTCATTCCTGTCCCAAGGTGAAAACAAAGGTACCCAAGAAGTTTCATGAAGATCAGTTCACAAATATGAGCTGTGTAGAAGTTGTGACAAAAAACTGATTGGACCTAATTTCGGTACAAAATGGCCACTGGCAGCCATCTTGAATTCTGGACTGCACCCAGAAACACTCGTTCTCGTCCCAAGGAGATAACAAAGGTACCCAAGAAGTTTTGTGAAGATCAGTTCATAAATACAGCCTCTAGCCCGAGCCGTATTGACATGTGCACTTACAGTGTATAAGTAGCACTGAATAAATCAAAGTTCATCTAATTTGCATAATTTCTGCTCAAGAAAAAAACCCGTACTATATGTGATGTATTCCATGTTACTAAACATTCATACAAAAATATATTCAAATCAGAACTTTCATACAGAAGTTCTGCACAAAAGACTGATTGCACTAATTTTGGTACAAAATGGCTGCTGGTGGCCATCTTGAATTTTGGACCACACCCAAAAACACTCGTTCTCATCCCACGGTGATAACAAAGGTACCCAAGAAGTTTCGTAAAGATCGGTTCATAAATACGGCCTCTAGCCTGAGCCGTATATAGAAGTTGTGTACAAAAAACTGATTAGACCTAATTTCGGTACAAAATGGCCACTGGCAGCCATCTTGAATTTTGGACCGCACCCAGAAACACTCGTTCTCGTCCCAAGGTGATAACAAAGGTACCCAAGACGTTTCGTGAAGATCGGTTGATAAATATAGACTCTAGCCCGAGCCGTATTGACATGTGTACTTATGTGTGTAAGTTGCACTGAAAAAATCAAAGTTCATCTAATTTGCATAATTTCTGCACGAGAAAAAAAACCGTATTATATGTGATGTATCCCATGGTACTAAACATTCACAAAAAATTATTCAAATCAGTGCTTTCATATGGAAGTTCTGTGCAAAAATCTGATTGCACCAAATTTTGTACAAAATGGCTGCCATCGGCCATCTTGAATTTCAGACCGGACCCAAAAACACTCGTTCTCGTCCCACGGTGATAACAAAGGTACCCAAGGAATTTCGTAAAGATCGGTTCATAAATACGGTCTTTAGTCCGAGCCGTTATGGCATTTGCACTTACAGTGCTGAAAGTAACACCAAAAAACATCAAAGTTAGTCTAATTTGCATAATTGACGCACGAGAAAAAAACCCGTATTATATGTGATGTATCCCATGGTACTAAACATTCATACAAAAAATTATTCAAATCATAGATTTCATATGGAAGTTCTGTACAAAAAACAGATTTCTGCATCGTCGGTACAAAATGGCGGCTGGCAGCCATCTTGAATTTCGGACCAAACCCCAAAACACTCGTTCTCGTCCCACGGTCATAACAAAGGTACCCGAGAAGTTTCGTAAAGATCGGTTCATAAATACGGCCTCTAGCCCGAGCCATAGCAGCTTGGCACTTACAGCTCTGAAAGTAACACTAAATAAATCAAAGTCAGTCTAATTTGCATAATTTACGCACGAGAAAAAACCCCGTATTATATGTGATGTATCCCATGGTACTAAACATTTATACAAAACTTTATTCAAATCAGAACTTTCATACAGAAGTTCTGTACAAAAAACTGATTTTTGCATCATCGGTACAAAATGGCTGCTGGCAGCCATCTTGAATTTTGGACCACACCTAAAAACACTCGTTCCCGTCCCAGGGTCATAACAAAGGTACACAAGAAGTTTCGTAAAGGTCGGTTCACAAATACGACCTCTAGCCCGAGCCATAGCCAATTGTTGACGTACGGACAGACGGATGGACGGACGGACAGACGGACGACAGGCCATGACAATAGCTCAAATTTGACTTTGTCAAAGTTGAGCTAAAAATGGAGTTATGTGACTAGCGGGGAAGAAGGATTCTTACCCGAATAAGAAGACGGGAGGTTCTCTGGTAAACAATTGTGGTAGGTATAACAAGTGTTTGACCACCGAGGTGGTATTAGTCCCCTACGGCGCTTTTGTGACATAAGGTGTTTTTGTCACAGAAGACACTAGAGTATATAAGCATCTTGGATTTTGAAAAAAACATATTGAGCGTGCATAATCCCCTCACAACCCTTTATCCATGTACCATACATGAAAAGCATAGCTTGAACCATGTTGGAGGGAGGGGTGGTAACATAAAATAGAAAAAAAAGCTTAAAAAACACAACAAAAATGGCCGCCATTCTGCCATCTTGAATTTTGAAAAAAAAATATTGAAAGTGCAACATCCCATTACAACCCTCTATCCATGTGCCAGATATAAAAAGTGTAGCTTGAACCATGTTGGAGTGAGGGGTGGTAACATAAAATAGAGAAAAAAGCTTAAAAAAACACAACAAAAATGGCCGCCGTGCTGCCATCTTGGATTTTGAAAAAAAAATATTGAACGTGCATCATCCCCTCCCAACCCTCTATCCATGTGCTAAATATGCAAAGTGTAGCTTGAACCATGTCGGTGGGAGGGGTGGTAACATGAAAATAGAGAAAAAAAAAAGCCTAAAAACACAACAAAAATGGCCGCCATTCCGCCATCTTGGATTTTGAAAAAAAATTTTTTAGCGTGCATCATCCCCTCAGAACCATTTATCCATGTACCAAATATGAAAGGTGTAGCTTAAAGCATGTTGGAGGGAGAGGTGGTAACATAAAAAACAGACAGACAGGCAGACAGACGGACAGACAGATGGACGGACAGACGGAGTGCAATCCAATAGTCCCCTTATGGTTCCCGTAAAGGACTAACAAGTGTTTGACCACCGAGTGGTATTAGTCCTCTACGGCGCTTTTGTGACATAAGGTGTTTTTGTCACAGAAGACACTAGAGTATATAAGCGTCTTGGATTTTGAAAAAAAAATATTGAGCGTGCATAATCCCCTCACAACCCCTTTATCCATGTACCATATATGAAAAGTGTAGCTTGAACCATGTTGGAGGGAGCAGTGGTAACATAAAATTGAGAAAAAAGCTTAAAAAACACAACAGAAATGGTTGCCAGAGTGCCATCTTGAATTTTGAAAAAAAAATATTGAACATGAAACATCCCATTACAACCCTCTATCCATGTGCCAGATATAAAAAGTGTAGCTTGAACCATGTTGGAGTGAGGGGTGGTAACATAAAATAGAGAAAAAAGCTTAAAAAGAACACAACAAAAATGGCTGCCATGCCGCCATCTTGGATTTTGAAAAAATAAAATTGAAAGTGCATCATCCCCTCCCAACCCTCTATCCATGTGCCAAATATGCAAAGTGTAGCTTGAACCATGTTGGTGGGAGGGGCGGTAACATGAAAATAGAGAAAAAAAGACTAAAAAAACACAACAAAAATGGCCGCCATTCCGCCATCTTGGATTTTAAAAAAAAAAAATTGAGCGTGCATCATCCCCTCAGAACCATTTATCCATGTACCAAATATGAAAGGTGTAGCTTAAAGCATGTTGGAGGGAGAGGTGGTAACATAAACAAGAGCACCGCTGGGCATTGCATCATATGCCTGTGAACTGTTCAAATTGTACCATTTTAACACATTTGCAATTTTTTTAGAGTGCAAGAAATTTATACGGGCATATATATATATGTTACGGTCAGACTTTGAAATTTTTCAGTCATTTGAGAAAAAAACTAAAAATTAAGGACAATAGCTTCACAAAAGGACTCAATAACTTAATAATTTCAAAAAAAAATTCTTGATTTCACAGTTTGACTGTAACATATTTATATTGATATATATATATTAGAAATTTTATTTTGTTGTGATTAAACCACATGCCAAGTTTGAAGCCGATCGAAAAACAAATACTAAAGTTATCATCCGGAAACCAAATATTTGACAAATTCCAAGTCCAACACAAAATTCTTGATTTCACAGTTTGACTGTAACATATTTATATAGATATATATATATTAGAAATTTTATTTTGTTGTGATTAAACCACATGCCAAGTTTGAAGCCGATCGAAAAACAAATACTAAAGTTATCATCCGGAAACCAAATATTTGACAAATTCCAAGTCCAACAGGGGCCATAATTGAGGCGAAAATTGTTCGGACCGACCCCATATTCGAACTTGACCTGTATTTTGTTGTGATTAAACCACATGCCAAGTTTGAAGCCAATCGAAAAACAAATACTAAAGTTATCATCCGGAAACCAAATATTTGACGAAGAATTCTAAGTCCAACAGGGACCATAATTCAGGCAAAAATTTTTCAGACCGACCCCATATTCGAACTTGACCTGTATTTTGTTGTGATTAAACCACATACCAAGTCTGGAGTCGATCGGAAAACAAATACTAAAGTTATCATCCAGAAACCAAATATTTGACGAATTCTAAGTCCAACAGGAGCCATAATTCAGGCAAAAATTGTTCAGACCGACCCCATATTCGAACTTGACCTGTATTTTGTTGTGATTAAACCACATACCAAATTTGGAGCCGATCGGAAAACAAATACTAAAGTTATCATCCGGAAACCAAATATTTGACAAATTCTAAGTCCAACAGGGGCCATAATTCAGGCGAAAAATGTTCGGACCAACCCCATATTCGAACTTGACCTGTATTTTGTTGTGATTAAACCACATACCAAATTTGGAGCCGACAGGAAAACAAATACTAAAGTTATTGTTCGGAAACCAAATGGATGGACGGACAGACGGACGGACAATGCCATACTATAATACGTCCCGTTTTTCAAACGGGCGTATAAAAACACAGACAGACAGACAGACAGACAGACAGACAGACAGACAGACAGACAGACAGACAGACAGACAGACAGACAGACAGACGGACGGACGGACAGACAGACAGACAGACAGACGGACAGTTGGACGGACAGACGGATGGACAGAGTGCAATCCAATAGTCCCCTTACGGTTCCCGTAGGGGACTAATAAGAAAGGAAATTTACCATAAAATTTATATTTCTTATCAACCGACTCACAATTGTTTACAACAGGCTGAATAGACAATAGGAGGCGGGAATCACGTAACCAACTCCACATAACCCACCTGTACTGGAACCGTGGAACAGGAGAAGAGGTCCCAAGGCTTATAGAGCCATCGCATCTCAAACATCAATATGAGACGAGGTGAAATAAGGTGTATGACCACTTGTGACACACAGGCAGAAAGGTCAGTAACAATACACAAGTATAGAACTGGTCCTGAAAGAATCTGAAAAAAGACCAATAAGAGTCAATCGAAGTCTGCAAAAAGGACAGGAAAGAAAAAGACCGAAACTGCAACAATATAAAAGTTGACAGAAAAGGTTATGGAAGAGGGTGGATGACAGACTGAGTAAATGAATGAGGTCCCAGAGAAAAAAGGTCCACAGACTGCCCCTGCAACTGATGCAGAAAAAAGGTGGAGAAAGTAGAAGCGTTTCTCCAGTAGGCTGCCTGCATGACATCTGACAACACAACAGAGTTAGCATATGCCCAGGAGGTAGACAACGCATGCACCTCATGGACAGAAATGCGATTGGTAATACAATCATCCCTTGTCAATCAAGTGCAGGCCACTCTAACAGAAAGACAAATCCATCTAAAGATGGATTGAGGAGAGATCTCCTGTTGAACAGGAATCAGGGACAGAAAGAATCACGTCCGGCCTTTTCTAATAAATTGTGTCCGGTTAAGGGAAATGCAAATGGCATGAACTGGATAAAGCAAAGGGTGACTGCCATCAACTGAAGAAAGATATATATACTGATAGGAGGCAGAGATGTTTCTGTATTTGATTCTTGGCTAAAAAGGAGCAATCAGTGGTAAAAGTAAGACTGTTGGCAGAACTCCTGAAAAAAGCTGGATCAACTGAGACAGCGTGAAGCTCACCAACTTTCCTGAATGAGACAAAAACCATCAGAAAAAGCTGTCTTGTAAGTGAGAATATGCAAATTCACCTGGGATAATGGTTCAAACAGTGCCCCTCCCCCAACACCCCCCCCCCCCTCCCCCTGGCAAAGCAGCACCTAAGAAAGATTCCATCTTGGGGTGAGCTGCAAAACTCTAGGCCTTTTCAAAGAAAAGTGCCAAGTGAGCTTGGAGAGGTACTGAGTTGTGCCGATACGACGCTTTCCCATGTATGAAAAGGTTTCTGACACCATAAACCTGCACCCCTTAATGGTAACAGGTTGGAGACCCCAAGAATCACAGAGCCCAGACCTTCGCAATTTGTGCAATTGAGGGATTTGGCATAATGGACCGAGTGATCAGCACTTCAAATATAGAAGACCTTCCACTTACCCACAGTGGCGTGCCACCTTGAAGAAGAAATGCACTCCACTGCTAATCTCGAGAAACCTCTACAGAGGAGACATGATGGGGCAAAAGATATGCATGAAGGCACAATGATGTCAGGTCGTAGATGGAGATGTACCAGAACCACCACCAACAGAGGGCAGAGATGATTAATGCACACTGCTGAGGCGAAAGGGGAACGATCAGAATAATTTGACAACTACAGGTTCATATTTTGGTTAGAACCTCAAGTAGAATCAGAACTGGAGGGAAGGCATAGCTGACTAATCCATTCCAACAGATTGATAGAGCACCCATGGCAAAAGCCAGAAAATCAGGACACAGGAACATGAAAGCGTCCACCTGATGGTTCCAGCGGGCAGTGAACAGATCGAAGTGGGGATGACCGCAGAGACTGTAAAGCATCCAGAACACCACTCCATGAAGCATCCACTTGGTGGGAATGACCTTGCCCTGTCAGGACAGGGAGTTGGCTAGGACATTCAGATGACCGGGAATATGACAAACCAGCACACTGGAGTTGACGTATGGAGCAAGCAGTAAAAGATTTCAAGCCGGTTCATGCATTGGAACCTGGTTCGGAATGTAAGAGAAGTTGGGGATTCACTGGCGGAAACTCAAGAGAAAAGCAAGAAGGTCCTTCTAGTTAATGTGAGGAGCTGCCTGATCCTGGTCCTGAACACCATGAATGGAAAGACAGAGAGGATCCAATGTCACGCCCCATCTGCCATCAGAACATGATCGGAAGTGGACAAATCCAATGGAACTCCTCTGTATTCCACTGAACATCCATCCAGGGGAGAAGGTGATGGCTGGTAACTGAAGCACCACATCCAGAAAATCTACATTCAGTCTCCAATGACATAGCAGAAAGTGTTGAGAGGTCTGATATGTAGCCGACCTAAAGGAATGGGATTCATCACCAAATTGCAGAGATCGAGCAGCTCAAGAATACTCTGCACTGTCTTGGCAGTTGACTGGATCAGAGTCAGGGAGAAGGCAGAGAGAATCAATGCCCTCACCCAGGGAATGGCCACAGTATTCAGATGAGTACAGAAGTCCATCCCTAGATGATGAAACGACTGAGAAGGAACCAGGTCCAACTTCTCCTAGGTGACTCTGAACCCTAGCGATGAGAGAAGGTTCAACAGTTTGTCAACATCAAATTCCAAAAAAGCAGCACTGAAGTGTCTCTGGAGATGTGGTCCAGATAAGCTGAAGCGGTCACCACAAACTCAGTATGATGGAAAGCTAGAACATGTGACATCAATTGGGTGAAGGTCCAAGATTGAGGCCTTGAACTGGTAAACTTGCCCAAAAAAAGCGAACCAGAGATACTTTTGTGATGTCCGATGAATCGGCACATGAAAGTAAGCATCCCAAAGATCAATGCTGGAAGCGAAGTCTCTGTGGTGAATGGAGCTGAAAGTCTCCATGCTGAACTTTGGGAACAGTGATAGACTTGTTCAGGATACTCATATCAATAACTGGTCTGAGCCTGCCGTCCTTCTTCGGCACCAAGAACCGTCAGGAGTAAAAACCCGCAAAATGATTGTTTTTGAGAACCTCGATTGCCCCCTTTCATAGGAGATTGTTGATCTCCATGATCAAAAGTTCCAGACGTGAAACATCTGAAGGAACTGGGGTTGGAAGCACCACCTATGACATCGAAGTGTGCCTCCAAAAGGCTGGAATGAACAATGTCTAACACCCACAGGTTGGATGTGATCTCAGCCCAATGGTCTGCAAACTCGGATATCCTTCCTTCAACCTGGGACAAATCAAGGCGAGGACCTTCATTTTGAGCCCTGGCAAGGAGAAAACACCTCCTCTGCTGGTAGAAGGGTCCGGAGATCTCCCTATTCTGCCAACACTTACCCTTACCGCATGAGTAAGAGGAAGTAGCTCAGGCAGGAAGATCAGACCTTGGATTCACAGCAGACGAAGCAGAAGGGTGTTTGTTAAGCTTGGCACGGCCACAACCTCCAACAGAAAGTAGCTCAATCTGGCTTAGCAACAGCTGATCCTTAGAATGATGCAGAATGTCATCCTAGACCGACCCCAGGGAATCATGGAACAGACGTGGTCCTACCAAAGAAGTGGATCAAAGAGCATCATGCTGCACCTTAGGAAGAGACTTGCTTGTGTCGAGCACAGGGAGTCCAGAAGCAGGTTGCATCAAAGGCTGCAGACGTGCAACTGATGAATGCGGCCTAGAAGAAGAGTGATGACTCTCGACAGCAGGTGCGTCGGATCCAGATCCTGAGTCGGAAGACACATAGTCCATCTCAGGCACACCAGCCAAAGCCTCCCATGGTGTAGGAGTGGCCTGCTTCCAATCCCAGGAGGTGGCACTGCAGAGGGGAGCTAGAAACCACTAGCAGCCTCACTGGAGGCAACAGGAAGGCTCTTGGCAAGAACCTGCATAAGCAAGGAGAGGGCCCCCAAAGCTCACGACCCGTGTCTGCTGGTCCGATGTGTGAAGGACCAGGCAAAGTGGTTTTACATCTGACCCTTTTCACCATTGAAGGGTCACAATCATCCAAAACACCTGACACCAAATGAGGGGTGGTAGCCGATGCATCCAAAGGTAGATGCATATAGGGGTATGAAAAACCCTGAAGATCAGATGTGCAGGAACTCAGGAGAGTCACCATGGACCTCTGAGGAATGGAAGGTCCCAGGTGCACAGACTGTGCCTGTCCTGCAAATACCGCAAGAAAGTGAGGACAGAAGTACAACAGAGTCCAAGGGAGCCCAACCATGAATATTTGGATCCACAGCAAGACCTGCTGGATATGGCAGCCATGAGACCAAAGCAGAAGGACTGGTCAGCAAGACCTTCCGACTTTGTTGAGTTGAAGTCAGGGAAAGTTGAGGCTGTTTAAGGGAGCAGAATTCCCTGCTGACCACTGCAGGAATAAGCTGGCACCTCAAATGAAGAATACATCACCAAATGAGATGAAGCAAGAGTGGATACATCAGTAGCTGTTGACAATGGCAGAAACGAGGAAGGAGCAACTAAGCTTGGCTCCAAAGGAGGAGTCACAACCTGAGTGACAGCCTCACATGTCCCGGCACCAGGCATCTCTCCGCCAAGAGCATCAACAGCTACGACCCCAAGAAAAGACTGTGAATCCCCCACTGAGGGGGTAGAACTCTCTCCAGACAGGGTTGGTTAGGGAGGTCCTGAACGACTGCATTCCCCTTTCCAGCGCAAGTGGGAGGAATGCCCATGAGCACAGAAAAGCACGATTGACTGATGTCCAAAAAATAGAAGACAAGGAACCACAAAGCCCACAGGGTCTTTGAGCAGAGCACCCATTGCAAATGGAGCATGAAGCATGGGAGTTGTCCACATGCTTCGGCAACAAACATGGCCCAAAATGCAACGTCCAAGGCATATCTGGTGAGAGCAATGTAGGTGGGAAGGTGAGCACAAAGAAAACAAGAGGCCCCACGTGGCCTTAATCGCTCACCTGACAAAGTGACTCTAAGAAGTATTTTAGGTCACCTTCACCATGTCATGCCTCATCAACATTAACTGGTTGAGTGATAGATTTTGTTTGAAGTTCAACATTTGTTACCTAAAATTAGTTTTATTTAAAATCATTGGTGTGTGGCCAATCTCCAATGATTTTTAATAAAGCAAATTTATCTCTGCAGACAAACTGGTTTAGCATGAAGCACAAACAAGGAATGTGAAGAGATAGCCTTGGACATCTCTCCCCAACTGTGGATATCTTCCATGTGCTACATGTATATATTTGCATGCAAGAAAACAAAAATTTTCACAAATTTTATTTTTTTTTATCATCATTGGAACAAGCTCAAACAGCTTATTCCAATAGGGGTATGGGAAGATCAGGTATATTTTTGAGACAGAAATGTGAATATATAAATAATGGTGTTTTTTTGTGAATGATGCTGGAGAATTTTGCGTAAAGATATGGTAAATGGTTTGTTCTAGATACAGAATGATGCAAAAGTATTTAAATTTGATTAGGCAAGTTGTTCCTATAATGCATTTAAAAATTGAAGTAACTGTTTTTTTGCTGACGAACTTTTAGATGTGTGTGTCTGTGTGTGTGTGTTTGTGTGTGTGTGTGTGTGGGGGGGGGGGGGGGGGGGGGGTAAGAGTGTTCTTGCAAACAAAATTCCTGAATAAATGGAAAATTTTATTTTTTGTGTGAAAGACATAGTGCGTGAATGTTGATTGGAACAAGCTTAGAGAGCTCATTTTAATGTGAAGTCATAAAGCTGTGTTTTACGTACGAAATTCTGGAATAACTAAAAAAATTGCTTTTTTGACTCAAAAAGCATGGTGTGCGACCTCTCATTGGAATGAGCTCAAAAAGCTCATTCCAATGGGGTATTTACAAGCGATAAGTACATGTATGTTTAAGAGACAAAAATTAAAATTTGAATAGCGATTTTTGCGAAGAATGCTGACAAGTTTTGGCAGTTATGCTGGTAAAAAGGTAAGATATGCAAAGTGGTTGTTTTTTAGAGGCGACATTTAATTAAGGGGAATTAACCCTTGATTACTGAGGTAACTTCTAAAAGTACTGAAATTTCATGAAGCAATGTGAATAACAGACAACAGTTGCCTAAAAATTTCATGAATAACTAAAATTTTTATTCCTTTGTCTCGAAAACATGGCATATGACCTTTGTTGGAATGAGCTGAATGCGTGTGTTCCAATGAGGGGTCATAAAATTTGAACGAAGATTTGTGTGAATAATGCATTAGTACTGCTAGATTTGGGTAAACGGTTCACCTTGGATACCACCCCTTCTATAGTAGATCTTTTCTGCAAATTTTGTCTAAGATTCTATCAGCTTTACAAATAAATACGTTCATGAATCACAATCAGATCCACCCTACAATGTTGCATACCAAATATCAAAAGATTCTGCCTGCTGGATCTGGAGAAGAAGATTTTTAAGAAATATGCCTGAAACGCACTAAGTTAAAATTTGGGCTCCTATACGGAGCCCAAATATAAACCCAGGGGGCCGATTTGAACAAACTTGAATCAGATCCACCCCACAATGTTGCTTACCAAATATGAAAAGATTCTGAAGCTGGATCTGGAGAAGAAGATTTTTTAAGAAATTTGCCTGAAATGCACTAAGTTCGAATTCGAGCTTCTATAGTGAGCCCAAATATGAAACTAGGAAGCCGATTTGAACAAACTTGAATCAGATCCACCCCACAATGTTGCATACCAAATATCAAAAGATTCTGCCTGCTGGATCTGGAGAAGAAGATTTTTTAATAAATTTGCCCGAAATGCACTAAGTGCGAATTCGGGCTTCTATATTAAGCCCAAATATGAATCCAGGGGGCCGATTTGAACAAACTTGAATCAGATCCACCCCGCAATGTTGCATACCAAATATCAAAAGATTCTGCCTGCTGGATCTGGAGAAGAAGATTTTTGAAGAAATTTGCCTGAAATGCACGAAGTGCGAATTCGGGCTTCTATATTAAGCCCAAATATGAATCCAGGGGGCCGATTTGAACAAACTTGAATCAGATCCACCCCGCAATGTTGCATACCAAATATCAAAAGATTCTGCCTTCTGGATCTGGAGAAGAAGATTTTTGAAGAAATTTGCCCGAAATGCACTAAGTTTGAATTCGAGCTTCTATAGTGAGCCCAAATATGAATCCAGGGGGCCGATTTGAACAAACTTGAATCAGATCCACCCCGCAATGTTGCATACCAAATATCAAAAGATTCTGCCTGCTGGATCTGGAGAAGATGATTTTTTAAGAAATTTGCCTGAAATGCACTAAGTTCGAATTCGAGCTTCTATAGTGAGCCCAAATATGAATCTAGGAAGCCGATTTGAACAAACTTGAATCAGATCCACCCCACAATGTTGCATACCAAATATCAAAAGATTCTGCCTGCTGGATCTGGAGAAGAAGATTTTTTAATAAATTTGCTTGAAATGCACTAAGTTCAAATTTGGGCTCCTATACTGGGCCCAAATATAAACCCAGGGGGCCGATTTGAACAAACTTGAATCAGATCCACCCCACAATGTTGCTTACCAAATATGAAAAGATTCTGCCTGCTGGATCTGGAGAAGAAGATTTTTTAAGAAATTTGCATGAAATGCACTAAGTTCAAATTCGAGCTTCTATAGTGAGCCCAAATATGAATCTAGGAAGCCGATTTGAACAAACTTGAATCAGATCCACCCCACAATGTTGCATACCAAATATCAAAAGATTCTGCCTTCTGGATCTGGAGAAGAAGATTTTTTAAGAAATTTGCCTAAATGCACTAAGTTCGAAATCGGGCTCCTATACTGAGCCCAAATATGAACCCAGGGGGCCGATTTGAACAAACGTGAATCAGATCCACCCTACACTGTTGCATACCAAATATCAAAAGATTCTGCCTGCTGGATCTGGAGAAGAAGATTTTTTAAGAAATTTGCCTAAATGCACTAAGTTCGAAATCGGGCTCCTATACTGAGCCCAAATATTAACCCAGGGGGCCGATTTGAACAATCTTGAATCAGATCCACCCCACAATGTTGCTTACCAAATATGAAAAGATTCTGCCTGCTGGATCTGGAGAAGAAGATTTTTTAAGAAATTTGCCTGAAATGCACTAAGTTCGAATTTGGGCTTCTATAGTAAGCCCAAATATGTATCCAGGGGGCCGATTTGAACAAACTTGAATCAGATCTACCCCGCAACATTGCATACCAAATATCAAAAGATTCTGCCTGCTGGATCTGGAGAATAAGATTTTTGAAGAAATTTGCCTGAAATGCACTAAATTCGAATTCGAGCTCCTATAGTGAGCCCAAATATGAATCTAGGGAGCCGATTTGAACAAACTTGAATCAGATCCACCCTACAATGTTGCATACCAAATATCAAAAGATTCTGCCTGCTGGATCTGGAGAAGAAGATTTTCAAAGAAATTTGCCTGAAATGCAGTAAGTTCAAATTTGGGCGCCTATACTGAGCCCAAATATAAACCCAGGGGGCCGATTTGAACAAACTTGAATCAGATCCACCCCACAATGTTGCATACCAAATATCAAAAGATTCTGCCTGCTGGATCTGGAGAAGAAGATTTTTTAAGAAATTTGCCTGAAATGCACTAAGTTCGAAATCGGGCTCCTATACTGAGCCCAAATATGAACCCAGGGGGCCGATTTGAACAAACTTGAATTAGATCCACCCTACAATGTTGCATACCAAATATCAAAAGATTCTGCCTGCTGGATCTGGAGAAGAAGATTTTTTAATGTTTTTCCCATTGCCTACAGTGTTAAAAAGTGCTGACTCAGCACTTTTTCAAAGTCCCGAAACTGTACCCTATGATAAAACCGATGGCAATTTTTTTTTACCAATCCTTTCTGTTGGTCCTAAGGAAGCTGCACACCAAATAAAAATTCTCAGTGCCGTGCAGTTTTGGAGATATGGGCGTTTTAAATTTTTTCTATTTTTAGCTCCTGCGGTTCCCACGGGGCTGCGGGAAAAATTTTTTTTGCATGAATCAAGTACTCATGACGCAATAAGCCCTCACATAAAATTTGGTTCAAATCAGCCTCTCGGTTTGGAAAATAGAAATTTTGGGCGGGGCAAAAAATTTTGCCCCTCTCATAACAACGTCAAGTATAGCCCCACAAACTTCTCTCGAACAAATCTGAGTCTACACCTCAAAAGGAAGCTGCACACCAAATATCAAGTCTCTGCTACTGCTGGTTCATGAGAAGAAGATTTACAAAGATTTTGGTGCCCCTTGGGGGTGTGGCACCACCCAGGAGGAGGGGCAACTTCATTTGAACAAATCTGAATTGGCATTAGGTAATAAACATTTAGCCAACATTTGAATAAAATTGGGCTAGTGGTTTAGGAGGAGAAGTCGATAATGTAAAGACGACGGACGACGGACGACGACGGACGACGGACGGAAAGTGATTAGTAAAGCTCCCCTTGAGCTTCGCTCAGGTGAGCTAAAAATACGCAACAGAACACCCATAGCTACTACAGGAAGGTGGTGGAAAACTGTGGCCTGACAGGAACACAAGAGCACCCCAACAGCCAAAAGGGGAAGAAAGGACAAAAAAAATTTGATCCTCAATGCAGGGAATAAATGCTGCCACAACCAGGGCTGGGTCCAATGTGCTCAGTACTCATAGTACTTGAGTTCCACTTTTCTGACAAAGTGCTCAACACTCGTACTTTACTCATATAATTTTTTTCTGTCCCACAATACCTTCAAGGTTACTTCGATCGGGGGCAGTTGCCCATGCTTTGCATTGCCCTTATTTTTATTTTTATCTTTTTTTATACTTATGTAAACATTGACATACATTGTACTGGTCGTATTAAGTACTTCATAGCAATAAAAGATATATGGTATCTCAAATGTTATTCATTTTACATGTAAGGGTATGTACTCGTACTAATACTCGAGTACTTTACAAGGTACTCAGAAGTCGTGTTCATACATTTCCCCGGTACTCGTACTTTACTCAGCACTGGCCACAACAGCCCTCCACTAGCACCTAACTCCAACAAAAGAAAACAAAGGGTTAACATAAATGAGACATAAATGAGAGACATGCACGAAAAACACATGCAAAATAAGTACAAAAAAACATATATACGAAACAAGAGGCCCCAGGGGACCTGAGGGCACTCACCTGACATGGTAGTCTAAATATCAAACCAGGGACTTGAATAAGCTGCATACGCCCCCTCCTAAGAAAAGCATATACCAACTAGATGAAGCGATTGTGCCCACACAATACACAGGATTTTCCTTCTATTTTCAGTTCCTGCTCTTTTACGTCCCAAAATTGAGATAAATGCATAAAAAAAAAGATTTTTTTCCCAAACAAAATATTTTAAGCCTAATTTTTTTTTTCTTCTTAAAACGCATAAAAAAACAAAAAACTAATTTCCAGATTCTGGTCCAAAATTTTGTAAGTCCCACCCGGACCCCAAATTTTCAGTGTAAAAAAAAAAATTTTTTTGTCTTAAAATTGGCCGAAACGCATTAAAAACAAAAAAAAATTACCGGATTTTGGTCCAAAATTTTCCAAGTCCCACCCGGACCCAAAATTTTCAGTGTAAAGCTACACAAAGTAGATCTTCTGTTTCTCAGGCCATTATTTGTAAAATTGCATGCGGGCGAGCTGTTTTTCATTTTAGTTTTTATTTCAGTAATTACTTCTTTGCCATCAAAAGATCATGTTCTTAGTTCAAGTTTTAGGCTGCATAATCTACAGAATAGCATGGGTGGTGGTGTATTTCATCCCTTGAGTGCAAAAAGGCTTTGGAATTCATCAAATTTTTTAACTTGGGTAAAATATCAGACATAAACCATTTAATTTTAATTTTTTTTAAAGTTTAAATTGGTTATAAAAAGAGAGCATGCAGCAACCAAAAGGACCATAAGGGCCTGAGAAACAGATTTTTTATTTTTTTAGGCCTAAAAAAAATTTTTTTTTTGTCTTAAAATTGACCGAAACGCATAAAAAACAAAACAAAAAATTTTGGATTTTGGTCCAAAGTTTTCCAAGTCCCACCCTGACCCCAAATTTTCAGTGCAAAAAAAAAATTTTTTTTGTCTTAAAATTGACCGAAACACATAAAAAACAAACAAAAATTTCCGGATTTTGGTCCAAAATTTTTCAAGTCTCACCCGAACCCCAAATTTTCAGTGTAAAAAAAAAAAATTTTTTTTGTCTTAAAATTGACAGCATTTAGAAAACCATATACCAAATATCAAAACATTTTGACCGGTGGATCGGAACATTTTTTTTACAAAAATATTCCTCATGCTGAACTAAGTTATAATTTGGGCTCAGACAGCCCAAATATGAACCCAGGGACTTGGCTTGAACAAACTTGAATCTCACCTCCCAAAGGATACTGTATTCCAAATATCAAAAGATTTTGACTACTGGATCTGAAGAAGAATACTTTGAAAATATATTCGTCATGTTGAAGTAAGTTATAATTCAGGCTCCCACTGGGAGCCCAAATATGAACCTGGGGACTTGGCTTTAACAAATTTGAATCTCACCTCCCTAACAACACAGTATATCAAATATCAAAAGATTCTTACTTGTGGATGTGAAGAAGAAGATTTTTAAAGAATGTTCCTCATATTGAACTAAGTTACAATTCAGTCTCCCACAGGGAGCCCAAATATCAACTCAGAGACTTGGCTTGAACAAACTTGAATCACACCTCCCTAAGGATACTGTATACCAAATATCAAAACATTTCGACTGCTTGATCTGAAGAAGAAAATTTTTAAAGAAAATTCCTCATGTGGAACTAAGTTATAATTTGGGCTCCCACAGGGAGCCCAAATATGAACCCAGAAACTTGGCTTGAACGCACTTGAATCTCACCTCCCTTAAGATACTGCATACCAAATATCAAAAGATTCTGATTGGTGGATATGAAGAAGATTTTTAAAGAATATTCCTCATACTGCACTAATTTAAACAGTTGGGTTCCCATAGAAAGTCCAAATATGGACCCAGGCTTTTGATTTCAACAAACATGTGAAACAATCTTCCAATGTTATATGTGAACTTTGAAAGCTTTCAGAGTAGTGGTTTGAGAGAAGAAGAGTCTTAAATGTTTTCCCCATTACTCACGGTGTTAAAAAATGCTGACTCGGCATTTTTTCAAAGTACCGAAAAAGTACCCGAAAATAAAACCAATAGCAATTTTTTTGGACCATTCCATTTTGTTGGCCCTAAGGAAACTTCACACCATATAAGAATTCTCAGTGCCATGTAGTTTTGGAGATATCGGCGTTTTAATGTTTTTTCTATTTTTAGCTCTTGTGGTTCCCACGAGGCATTTTGAAAAAAATTGGGGGCATAAATCAAGTATTTATGACCTATTAATACTTCATATCAAATTTGGTTCAAATCGGCCTCTCGGTTTAGAAAATATAAATTTTGGCCGGGGCAAAAATTCCTTCCACTCCTGTGACAACAAATATTGCACCTTGAACTTCTCTTGAACAAATTTGAGTTTACACCTTAAAGGAAGCTGTATACCACAAATCAAGTCTCTGCTACTGCTGATTCATGAGATTTTTTTTAAAAATTGGGGCATTTTGGCCCCATCCCCTCCTCAATATGAGCATAAATCCAATTTGAAGAAAAACCCAAATGCCTCTATATAACCACTACTCATGTGGAATTTCATTAAAATGTAGTCAGTGGATTGGGAGAAAAAGACCCAAATGCCACCTTCACTACATACGATGGACAAAAAGTGATCAGAATAGCTCACCCTTACTTTAAGTCAAGTGAGTTAAAAAGGCAATAATGGGCAGAAAAGTCAAATGTGCAGCATACATGAGTAGAAAACTCAAGGGGGTGGAAAGCAATGAGACAAGGGTAACAAAACAAGAATGAGTCTACATTGAGCAATACGTCTCCATAGGATACAATGTCAATCCTTGAGCTCCTCAGAAGTGACAACAATTGTCTGAGCATAATGCCCTTTCTTCAGTTGGTCATAATGTAAAATGTGGGGCTCCCCTATGAAGCCCCTGAAGCCCCTTGATACAACCTATGTGGATTAATCTTAGTTACACACCTCTAGATGGTCCTGAATATAAAATGTTTAACTCTTCAGCTACATGGCCAATTTTGGCTCCCATTGGGAGCCCAAATATTAACCCAGGCTATCGATTTGAACGAAGTTGAAACAGACCTCTCTAGAGATGTTGTAAACCAAATACAAAAGCATTCTGAATGATGTTCATTTCAAAAGATGCCAAACTTACGATTGTATAAATTTATAGTGAAGTATATGTACAGTACCCTAGGTCCAGAGATTCCCCAATGGACATCAATATTAGCCGCTTTTACTGGTTATGCCATTACAAGTTTAGGAAATATTCTGCTAAAAGAGTAATGTAAGCACACAAGGATTTTCATTTGAAAAGATGCCAAACTTACGATAGTATAAATTTATATTGCTGAATCATGATATTTTTAAATTTGAACAAGTCGAACATTTCAACTAAAAGCATCAAACTCTGTATTTTCCGTTTATTTTTGCATCATGAGAAAAGAAAATATTGTATACACTAGAAAAAATATATACCAAACCATTATGAAGACAAATCAAGCCGATCAGAAGAGAGGACAGAATAGCAGTCTCATGGAAATAAAAGGTAAGACTTAGAGCATAGAAGAAAATGAATTACCAAAATCATCAAATTAAACTTAATACAACATTTAAATCTTATCAAGTATTGAGTTTCAACCACTGTTTTAACCCTTTGCCTAACACACATGATATCAATATTATTTTAATTATTGTTCGTTCGAATTTGCCCCCAAAATAATTTTTTTTAAAAAGTATATCAAGTGACCCTCTCATTGAAACAAACTCAATCACATGGTTCTTTACGACCCCAAAATAATTTTTAACAAACTATTATATTGTGACCCTCTCATTGAAGCAAAGACTACGGTTCCTTCTGTGAAGCACTGATAACATCCAAGGCAGTTACTTTACATTTATTCAGATTTTTTCATGCACCACAATAGCTGAAATGAAGGACTTTCAAGGCTACTGTTTTCACCTGTCCTACCTGAAACTCTTGAGTTGTTACTCAAAACTCCCACTTCCCTTTAAGGCAAGTAGCAGGACGGGGTAACACCTGGAGGGTCCTAGTGAGGATTATGATAAAACTATACAGCTTTTATATATTTCCTCTTTCCTATTCAATATAGACAGTTCTGAGCCTCCTGGACCATTTATCATCACTTCAAGGCTGCTCCTTGAATGCAATGCTCCACAGAACCCTGCCAATGATCTTACGCCAATGGGAGATTGTGGTGTATGGAAAATGTGGTAAAAATTAGTTTCAAGTGCTAAATTTGTAAAATCATTTGGCTGACTGCAGCCATTTAGTTTGATAAAGGTTCTTTTATAAAAAGTAACAATTTTAAAAATTTCAATTTTAACAAGTCCCTCAATTTTCTGGTCCAAAATAACAAAACTGTATCATGATCCAAATCTGGAAATGCTGAAGTTAAAATCCAATTAAGAATTTAACAGGTTATTGGTTTATCAAAAAAAAAAAAATATATTACAATTTATTGTTGAATGCAGAACATCTCCAATAATATGTAATAGAACAGAATTTGATCAACAAAATATGCGCATGACTGAATATGTTACATTGACAAGGAAAATGTTGGCTTTGCATTGGTACTCAACCAGTTAACATTTAGCGGAAGACTGTGATAGGTATTTTAGTATTTGTTCCAATTTTGCATTGATGATGTTACATCAAGTTCAAGTATGGGCAGGTATGATGAGAAATACAGTAAAACCTGTCTTGAGAGACCACTGTCTTGAGAGACCACCTGTCTTGAGATACCACATCTGCCAGGCACCGATTGGTTTTACTCTATAATGGACCTGCTATGGGAGACCACCTGTCTTGAGAGACCACCTGTCTTGAGAGACCACGGTGACCTGGTACCAATTTGTATTTTTATGCCATAATGGACCTGTCTTGAGAGACCGCCACTTTGAAGACTGAAACCATGACAAAAACTTTTTACCTGTTCTGGAATTGGAAAATCCATTGTGGTTGTACTAACATAATTAAAAGTATTAAAAGCTCTTAATTGGGTTTCAATTGCTAACTCAGTAAAGATTGAGATGTTTTTATAAGACCCCTGTGAAAAGATTAGGATTATTGCTGAATAAACAATTTCATAATACCTGAAATGTGACAGTTAGGAATAAAAATAAATTTGTTTTTGAAAATCTTTTTGTAACAAATTGAAATGGACTGTTATAAAAATTATAAAAATAAATGGGGACTGGACTTTTCGCTGAAAGTACATTTCGCCGGAACGAAAAATTGGACAGTTCGCCGAACATTTGGACATTTCGCCGGAAAAAAGCTGGACTTTTCGCCGAACATTTGGACACTTCGCCGAAACTTTGGACACTTCGCCGGAAAAAAGACTATTCGCCGTAAAATATCAGACAGTTCGCAGAAATAAATTTTCTGGCGAACTGTCTGATATTTTCCGGCGAATAGTCTTTTTTCTCCGAAAAAAAAGATTATTCGCCGGAAAATATCAGACAGTTCGCCGGAAAATTTATTTCGGCGAACTGTCTGATATTTTACGGCGAATAGTCTTTTTTTCCGCCGAAGTGTCCAAAGTTAATTCTTAGTGATTTTTCTGGAAATTATAAACAACAACACAAGATTTTTTTTATTATTTTTATATCGAAATAACATTGATTTGCAAATAACACAAAACTGTAAAAGCAGTAATGACAACATAGTAAATTTTGAAGTGCATAATACATGTGTACATAAAATATAGCCTACTGGTCTCCTTGGATAGGCAATAAATATCTTTTCGGGATTTTTTTTTTGTTTGTTTTGTTTTTTGAGGGGTTGGGGAGAGACAATTTATCATGTTACATTATCTGTACTCTCTTCCGTTTCCATGTCTCCTCCATTTTCCGTCTCTTCTGTGGTTTCTGATGACTCTGTTTGACATGGTGAACAAGACCACTCAGTTTCATGTTGCCCTACAAAAATATATTATTTTAGTTAGAATAATAATAATAATAACTCTTTGGCCAGCCGCTGATTTGTCGCAGTTCTCATAAGAGAAGGCCATCATTCCTCCGCACCAGTGGCGGCGCTACAGGGGGGGCATGGGGGCATGGGGGGGATTTGCAACTCCCCCTCTCTCTCTCCATGTCTCTCCCTCTCCTTCTCTCTCCCTTTCCCTCTATCCCCTCTATCTATCTCTCCCTTCCCCCTCTCTCTCTCTCTTCTCTCCCTCTTCTCTCTCTCTCTCTCACACACACGCGCAGACCCACCAGTCCATATTCATTATCATTCAAATTTCTTAACCCTTCACCCAAAGATCAGGCCAAAAGTTTGGACAGAGACCAAATCTTAAGACAGAGGTTGCCACGAGGGCAGTTCGCACCCCCCCCCCCCCACCCCACACATGCTCTAGGGCCGGATCAGGTGGTACATTTCATCACCCCCCCCCCCCCCCCCCCCCCCCCACACACACACACCAAAATTACATTGCTTCTTGTTCCTTCTTATCATTCCATATACCACCTTAAAACTCCAAGTAAGAATAATAAGATTGTGAAATATAAACGAAATAATTACCTCTTATTGCTTTTTTATACATGTAGTATGAAATTCCAGTATCACATCTCAAGTGATTCCATATCTGACTTTTATCACAGGTTATTGTATTATTTCGTGGATTAACTTTCTTTAAGCATGTAATACAAAACACAGTACCAGTAGTGGTATCCATTTTTTCAACTGATGAAGAAAATCAAAACTGCGCAGTATAAATAACATTCTCCTCAAGTTTTGAGTAAACAATGTTGCACTTCAATAGCATCGGCCGACGTGGGCAATCAAAGCATGTTGAAAAAAAAATCTTCTTTTAGATGGACGGCGCCGAGAATTGTTTATCTTATGTTGAACAAGCCACGAGGGACTTCGGCTGGGAAAAGCCATACAAATGGTAAGCTGGAAACATAAAACGTTGAAATCACTTACGAGGGGTGTAAACTGTGAACAATAACTTCTTTCTTTACTATGGATTGAAGAAAAAATAAAACATATTGTGGAAGTATCTGGAACTGAATGGTCTGTAAAGAATTATTACTGATTGATAAGTTGGTGGATGACGGAAAAAGGTTATATTGGTTACTTTTTATCATTTTCATTGAAAAAAAAATTTGGCGAATTGTCTGTTTTAAAAATGTTCTGTTTCGGCGAACTGTCTTTTTTATTACAAAAAAAATAAAAAATTCGGCGAATTGTCTCTTTAAAAATTTTATGTTCCGGCGAACTGTCTTTTTTATTGGACAGAAAAAAAAATTCGGCGAACTGTCTTTTTTAAAATTTTAAGTTCCGGCGAACTGTCTTTTCCGGCGAAATGTACTTTCGGCGAAAAGTCCAGTATTCAAATAAATTAGTGTTGAAAATGTTCATTGAAGATTTTCAACACTAATTTATTTTTATAATTTTTATAACAGTCCATTTCAATTTGTTACAAAAACTTAATAACAAAAAACAACAACAAAGTAATTACAAAAATCTATTCTTCTCCATTTCTGAATTTTGTGGTTGGTTATTCACTGACTTGAGAAAACCTGAAACCTGTTATGAGAGACCACCTGTCTTGAGAGACCACTTTTGTGTGGCCCGAAGGGCGGTCTCTCAAGACAGGTTCTACTGTAATTATTTTCCCAAACATTTGTAGTCTTTTTTTTTAACAAATCAGTAATTTCATTGCAAACTCAGGTGCAAGTGAGACTCTTTTGCCCAATTTGATGGACTAAAACCATCTTTTCAAATTGGTACCATGTATGGTTTTCAATTCTTAGATGTGCAGGGCTGGTCTTTTTATGGGAAATGTAGCCCCCACCCTCCATGGCTTATGCTAAATCAATCTACAGAGATCCATATTTGCTATCCTTAAGAGTGGTAATCGCTCTCCTTGAACCTTCAATTCCATTACAGGCTGACATGAAATAGGGCGGGTGGTGGCACTAGTCACCGCTGTGTGTGTGTGTGTGTGTGTGGGGGGGGGGGGGGGGGGGATATTGAAAAGAGTCAGTTCGTTGTCAAATATGTTAGGATGGGTGTCTAGGTGACCCACTTGGCAACGATTGTTATTATTTGCAATGCCTGGTAGGGTCACTTCGCTAGGCTGCCCAGGGCCCCACCCAGGAGTGAGCACTGAACAGAGCCCTTGGAAATTGTGAACTAGCTCTTTTCGCATCCAGGTGTTAATAATATCAATTCATCATAGACTCTTTTATGCCTGAACTTGAAGACCAGAGGTGGGGGGGGGGTCATGTGCCTAGAATTGGTGAGGGTGATATTCTGCGAACACTGTTACATTTTATTTTCTTTAATATTTTTTGTTTTGATAATGCCTGCCATTTATACACTTAGCACAAAATGCTAGTCATTGCCAATCAAATCATCATTGAAAATATGACAGTATGGGCATTATATTGACACTACATAGTTCCTGTTGGAAACTGCAGATGTCTTACTATAAAAAACCAAAAACCGACCTATAAAAAGAGTTTTTTTTATAAAACCGAACTGAAACAAGAAAAATAAAACCGCACAACACTACCACCCAACTGCTCTGCAAGAGGTCTGAATCGATATTATCAGTGAAAACTGAAACATTTCCAGTTTCCTTTATTCACTGTGCATGTCATCCTACATCAGTGGCGTAGCCAGCCCAAAGCAAGTGAGGGGGACAAATTCATACACATACAGGAACGTAGCTAGAACCGTTTTAATAAGTGTGGGGGGGGGGGGGGGGGATGCAGGAAAAGTATTCCAGGCTGGTGCGTCCCCTACCACCTCCCCCCCCCCCCCCCAAATCCTCACAAAACACAGATACAGATGTAATGTTTATTGTCACGATAATGAGAGTATCCGGGAAATAAATAGGTCAGTTATTGAGCAGCCATAGGTCGTCGCCGACCATGGTTCGGCCCGTGGTAGAAAATTTTTTAATTCCAAGGTCCGAAAACCTCCATTTCCTTGCATCTGAGCAGATACAGGAAAAGTTTTGTAGGGTTTCACATTTTTAAAATTTTGCGTCCCCCGGACCCTCTCTTCCCCCTCCTCCTCCCAGATGTAATGTGTTTTTCACAATAATGAAGCTTTCTGCCATGGACAATAAATGAGTCAGTTATCGGGTAGTAAAGGATCGTCGCTACCACGGGCTGACCATGGTTCGGCCCGTGATAGAAAATTTTGGAATTCCAGGGTCCCAAAATCTTCATTTCCTTGTATCTGAGCAGACATTTTTTGGGTTTTTCAAGGAAATACAATCGCAAGATTTAACAAATCTACAACCTAACCCCCTGGACCTAACCCCCCTACGATTTTTATGCCAGTTTTGGACATATTTCGAGGACCAACTTTGGGCAAAAGTGGGGGGGACGTGTCCCCCCCCCCCCTGGCCACGCCACTGTCCTACATCCCAATTCATCCAGCAAACGAAACCGAAAGTACAATGCTAATTTAATCAGAACAAACAGACAGACCAATTGTGATTGACAGTGAAATCGTCTGCTACGGCCAAACGAATCGCTTGTACCAAATATTTCATCTTGTTTCCCTTTCTTCAAAGATTTGTGTACAACAGAGAAATTTTATCGTCATTTTTATTATTTGTCTTTTCTGAATTGGTTACGTCTTCCAGATGCCAACGGAGACTCTATCAACGTTACTTAAGTGGTCCTTCAAGGATCTTATTTGCTTTAAAAGTGAAATAAATACTGGGAGTTGGAAAACGTTGGTTACACGATTTTGGTGCAAAGTGTGTGCTGCCCAATGTGACAATGCACGTAAACAGCTGCGAGGGACAGCGCTTTCTGAATTCAACAGGTTTGCCATGGGTACTGATTCTATCGGTAAATACACATTTGAAATGTATTTATCATCATGTTTGTTATCCAGTTTTTTACGGAGATTGATAACCATCTGCCAACTGGCCAGCAATAGAGGTCTTAACCATCATCTGTATGACCTGCGAGGCTTATGGGAGGAGAAACCATGTCCTCCCCACAAAGAACCTCGTCTCGTCGGCCAAGGGGAATGTGACCGATAGTCCTGATCAAACCTATGACCCTTTCCCGAGTCGTTATACTGAAGACTTCCAGAGTAATTATAAGAGGGTTTCTTGTACCCTCGTGAGGAGTTTCCTTTGATGATTTTTGTCCTGAAGGCCTCCTTTACTCTTGTCTGCTGAAGCGGGTCATTGATTCGCCGACTTCAAAAGCAGAGCACTAGATGCTTTCTTAGTAGCCTGTTCACAGACAAACGAAGGCTAGTCGTCGAAAATAGTATGTCCGGAGACTAGAGCGAATCGGAGAGAGCTTTTCACCTTTTCATCTATCAGTGATGACGACGCAAGGGCAGCATCACGGCTGATTAATTCCAGATTAGCAACTGTTAGGGTGGAGTTATACGTGGTATACATAATTGTCCTGGAAAGAACTCTAAGAGAGGTACGATCGTCCTCAAATTCCTTTCATTTGAGACGTTGCGCCATATCTCTTGTAAGGTGATCTGCGTAAGACATAGGATCCAAATTCGCTGTATTTGAAGAAATTGCCGTCTCAGGTGTGTCGGAGCGAATAGAGAATGATACAGGTAAGGATACCTCTAGATCTCCAGCCTGCAAACGCAGAGGAACTCTCTGAACATCTTCAACGTGGTGCTGTATGGCAGCAAAAAAAGAGTTAAAGAAAGTCGCCCCCAAATTGCACTGAATTAAAATTCTCACTCCCAAAGGGGACCCAAATATTAACCCAGGGACTTGATTTGAACAAACTTGAATCTGCCCCCACCCCTCCCCTCAAATGTGTTGTTTTCCAAACATGAAAGGATTCTGACTGGTGGGCCTGAAGAAGAAGATTTTAAAGAAAACATAAAGCCCAAAAATTAATTCAGGCACCCAATTTAAGCAACCTTGAATCTCCCTCAGAGAGCCCAAATATTAAATACTATACAAATATGAAACAAACTTGAATCTGACACCCCTAGAGATGTCACATACCAAATATGAAAGAATTCTGACTGGTGGATCTGAGGAAGATTTTTAAAGAAATTTCTTCATATTGCAATAAGTTAAATTTTGGGCTCCTAATAGAGAGCCCAAATATTAAACCAGGGACCCAATTTGAACAAACTCGAATCATAAACCAGGCTCATAACTGGGGCCACTGTCGTTTCCCTGACTGTACGACTAATTACAAAAACAGACTTTCTTACTTTTTGACCAACTGCGTTTGCAGTGTCCAACAAACTGTTGTAACTGAATTGAAAAGATGTCTTGGAATAATATCCATGAATGCCTTACTGTCACTTGTAAATAGTCTTGTTACTTACGAGACAAGTCATACCAGGCTAGTCGCACCCACAATTTGACAACACCTACCCATTTTTCGTATGGATAACTCGTACCCACGTTTGGATAACTCGCACCCATGTTTTGACAACTCAGATCCATTCAAAGAGAAATGGATATGAATTGTCCTGCTGTGGGTACCAGTTGTCCAGCATTCCCCATTTGGGCAATAGTTGTCCAGAGAAAAATGGGCAAGAGTTTTTAAACTGAATTGAAGTGGAAAGGTTACATTTACTGTCAATGGCCACGCAACATATTATGCCTTCCTCCACTTCACTTCATTGACTCTTCTACAAACTCACCTATTGATCCAACTCCATGTACATGTCCTACAATATAGCACAAAATAACTCAAGTCAATGGAAAGTCGGGGGGAGCTTAAGTGATCACTCTCTGTCCATCGTCCATCTGGTGAGAACTTTTCATTATAGACTTCTCCTCACAAACCACTAGGCCAAATTAAACTAAATTTGATATGCATGTTCCCCATCATATGTCAATCCAAGTTTTTTCAAATAATGTTGCCATGCTCCATAGGATGGGATTGGGGGAAATGCTCCAAAATTTGAAAAAAACTCTTCTCTCATGAACCAGTGGGTGCATTGATACAATGGCAAGGTTCGTACATGTTTAGCAAAATGAAATTTCAGCACTATTCAAGCACTTTTCAAGGGCTATGTCATTCATTTTCAAGGACTATTTTTCCATTCTAAGAAACCAACTGTGACATGTCCTTTTTAAAACTGCTCTCCGCACAGTGCATATTTCAAGAATGAGTGTGTGTCAGGTAATATTCAGGCCCATTTCTTTCCTTTTGGTTAATTTCCAGAACTTCTTGCAAAGTTGTTGGGTTGTTTGTGGTAATTCGACATTCAAATTCGATTGTTCACAAATAATAATTCATGATTTATTATCAAATACCTCTGTTATTTTCATACAAAGTCAAGGTGAATCAATGATATATTATCGCTTCTAATAACTATCCTTTTCTGTGACACGATGAAATAAACAAAACAGGCGGAGATGCAGACATCGATTGGAAAAACCAGTCTGCAAAACACAATTTACTGCTCATTTTATTTGGATGTTCTCCGTAGTATAGCAGCCTGTGTGTACAGTAAGCCACATGATGGTATGCAAATAGATCACATGCTGCCATTTCAATTTTCTGATTGGTTAAAATTGACCTGTACATTATCATTCAAACACTGCATGAAAAGAGAATGCCGCATATTTTAGTTGAAGAATGGAAAACTACGGAGTGCGAAATGGGTCATATTAATCACTATGCACAGATAACACTGTACTTTTACAAATCATAAATTAGGCTTTATTTCCGAGGATTGGTTTGCAACTTTCTGTGTTTATCAGTGGTTCTCAAGTTGGCAAAGTAATCACAATCCACCATTTCATCAAATTCAAGCACTATTCAAGGCATTGTACATGATTTCAAGTACTTTTCAAGGTTGAAACTGAATTCAAGCACTTTTCATGGAGAGGTTTGAAATTCAAGGACTTTTAATTTTTGTGTGAACCCTGCTTGTTCAGGGAGTTCTAGCAACCTCATTATCTAAATCTGCCCAAGCACTCAATCCGTTTTTCCACAACACATTTGTGTGATTGCCTATCACTGATAGGCCTTCTTTCCACATATACCAGATTTTTTAACTACCAAACTCTTCAAAGTCGTCTACTATAATAAGAGTTTTCCATGGCACAATTACATTGGGATCAAGAAGTTTTTTGATCCATCCCAGCTTTAGGGCATGGCTGTAGCTCTTTATGTTAGAGAAATTAATGCCGCTGTGTTCTATTGTGTTGATTATCACGTTTCAATTTATTTTGTCAGTTTTACCAGACCACAGGAATCTAAAAACAAGAGGCCCCAGGGAGCCTTAGGCACTCACCGAATTTTCCATACTGTTAAGACACAAATTTTATCAAAAGCTATTCTTAAGGTTCTACAGAGTAAATCTATACTCTCTGTGGAACTAAAACATCAACAGGACTGAATGGGACGATGCTGCTGATCAAATATCAAAAGATTCTGCATGATGGTTCTGAAGAAGATTTTTTAAAAATTTTCCTTGAATTGCACAAAGTAAACATTCACGCCCCCATGGTGAGGCTCAATATTGATCGAGGGACTCGATTTGAACAAACTTGAATCAGACCCATACCAAGATGCTGCATACCAAATATAAAAAGATTCTGACCAATGGTTCTAGAGAAGAAAATTTTTGAAGATTTTTTCTTAAATTGCACCAAGTAAAAATCCACGCCCCCATAGGTAGCCCCAATATTGATCGAGAAACTCGATTTGAACAAACTTGAATCAGACCCATACCAAGATGCTGTATACCGAATATCAAAAGATCCTGCCCATTGGTTCAGGAGAAGATTTTTAAATTTTTTTTTTAAATTGCACTAAGTAAACATTCAGGTCCCCATAGTGAGCTCCAAATTTGATCAAGGGACTCCATTTGAACAAACTTGAATCAGAAACATACTAAGATGCTGTATACCAAATATCAAAAGATTCTGCCCACTGGTTCTGGAGAAGAAGATTTTTCCTTAAATTGCACTAAAGAAAAATTCATGCCCCTTTTGGGAGCCCCAATATTGATTAAGGGACTCGATTTGAACAAACTTGAATTAGACCCATACCAAGATTCTGCATACCAAGTATCAAAAGATTCTGCCCACTGGTTCTGGAGAAGAAGATTTTTTAATAATTTTCCTATAATTCATACAGTGCTATCAGAGTTATGCCCCATGCAGAGCCCCCAAGGGACGTGGCCATTTCATTTGAACAAACATGAATTGCCATATAGTAATGAACATCCACGTGAAGTTTCCTGATAATCCGACCATTGGTTTCAGTGGAAAAGTTGTTTGAAAAATTGTAAATTGCACCAAGTTGAAATTCAAATCCCATAATGAGCCTTAATATGAAGAAAGGGACCCAATTTGTACAAACTTGAATCAAGCCCATACTAGAATGCCGTACACCAAATATCAAAAGACTCTGCATGCTGGTTCTGGAGAAGAAGATTTTTAAAGAATTTGACTTGAATTGTACAAAATAACAAGAGACCCCAGGGGGCCTGAGGGCGCTCACCTGACATGGTAGTCTAAATATCAAACCAGGGACTTGACTTGAATAAGCTGCATACGCCCCTCCTAAGAAAAGCATATACCAACTAGATGAAGCGATTGTGCCCACGCAATACACAGGATTTTCCTTCTATTTTCAGTTCCTGCACTTTTACGTCCCAAAACTGAGATAAACGCATAAAAAACAGATTTTTTTTCCAAACAAAATACTTTCAGCCTGAATTTTTTTCTTCTTCTTAAAACGCATAAGAAACAATAAAATTAATTTCCGGATTTGGGTCCAAAATTTTCGAAGTCCCACCCAGACCAGAAATTTTTGGTGTAAAAAAGCAAAAATTTCTTTTGTCTTAAAATTGACAGAAACGCATAAAAAACAAAAAAAAAAAAAACTTACAGATTATGGTCCAAAATTTTCGAAGTCCCACCCGGACCCCAAATTTTCGGTGTAAAAAAAAAAAAAAATTTTTTGTCTTAAAATTGACAGAAACGCATGAACCCGGACCCCAAATTTTCAGGGGAAAAAAAAAAAAATTTTTTGTCTTAAAATTGACAGAAATGCATAAAAAACAAACAAAAAAAAAAATTTCCGGATTTTGGTCCAAAATTTTCCAAAAGTCCCACCCGGACCCCAAATTTTCAGGGGAAAAAATTTTTTTTTTTTTTTTTTTGTCTTAAAATTGACCGAAACGCAGAAAAAACAACAAAAAATTTGTTCGGATTTTGGTCCAAAATTTTCTAAGTCCCACCTGCACCCCAAATTTTCAGGGGAAAAAAAAAAATTTTTTTGTCTTAAAATTGACAGAAACGCATAAAAAACAACAACAAAAAAATTTCCGGATTTTGGTCCAAAATTTTTCACGTCCCACCCGCCCCCCAAATTTTCAGGGGAAAAAAAAAAAAATTTTTTGTCTTAAAATTGACCGAAACGCATAAAAAAACAAAAAAAAATTTCCGGATTTTGGTCCAAAATTTCGAAGTCCGCAACGGGACCACAAATTTTCAGCCTAAATATGAACCCAGGGACTTGGCTTCAACAAACTTGAATCTCACCCCCCTAAGGATGCTGCATACCAAATATCAAAACATTCTTATTGCTAGATCTGAAGAAGAAGATTTTTAAAAAATACTCCTCGTACTGCACTAATTTAAACATCTGGGCTCCCATAGAGAGCCCAAATATCAACCCAGGCAATTGATTTCAATAAACATGTGAAACAATCTTCCAAAGATGTTATATGTGAAATTTGAAAGCTTTTGGAGAAAAGTAGTCTTATGTTTTTCCCATTACCCACAGCGTTAAAAAATGCTGACTCAGCACTTTTTCAAAGTCCCCAAAAACTACCCCATGATAAAACCGATGGCAATTTTTTTTTGACCATTCCATTCTGTTGGTCCTAAGGAAGCCTTACAACAAATAAGAATTCTCAGTGCCATGTAGTTTTGGAGATATGGGAGTTTTAATTTTTTTCTATTTTTAGCTCCTGTGGTTCCCACGGGGCTATGGAAAAAAAAAATTCTGTATAAATTAGGTACTTATGACCCAATAAGCACTCACATAAAATTTGGTTCAAATCGGCCTCGCGGTTTGGAAAATAGAAATTTGGGGCGGGGCCAAAATTTTTGACCCCCCTTTAACATCGTCAAATATAGCCCCTCGAACTTCTCTTGAACAAAGTTGAGTCTACACCTCAAAAGGAAGCTGCATACCAAATATCAAGTCTCTGCTATTGCTGGTTCTTGAGAAGAAGACTTTTTTAAGAATTGGAGCATTTTTACCCCATCCCTCTGCTCAATATGAGCCGAAACCTAATTTGACAAAAAATGAAAATGCCCTTATATAACCCCTACTCACATGAAATTTCATTAATATGCGGCCAGTGGTTTGGGAGAAAAAGGCCCAAACACCACCTTCACAACGGACGACGGACACCGAACGACGGACGCCTGACGACGGACGAAAAGTGATCAGAATAGCTCACCCTGACTTTCAGTCAGGTGAGCTAAAAATTCATGCCCCCATACTGAGCCCAAATATTGATCGGAGGGGGGGGAGGGGGCGAGGGGGGGGGGGGGGGGACTCAATTTAAACAAACTTGAATCAGACCCATACTAGCATCCTGCATACCAAATATCAAAAGATTCTGCCCACTGGTTCTGGATAAGATTTTTAAAGAATTTTTCTTGAACTGTAATAAGTAAAAATTCACGCCCCCATAATGAGCCCCAATATTGATCAAAAGACTCGATTTGAACAAATGTGAATCCAACCCATACCACGATGTTGCATACCAAATATCTGAAGATTCTGCCCACTGGTTCTGGTGAAGAAGATTGTTAAAGATTTTTTCTTAAATTGCACTAAGTAAAAATTCACACCCCCATAGTGATCCCCAATATTGAACGGGGGATTCAATTTGAACAAACCTGAATCAGACCCATACCAAGATGCTGTATACCAAATATCAAAAAGTTCTGCCCATCGGTTCCGTAAAAGAATATTTTTAAAGAAATTTTCTCAAATTGCACTAAGTAAAAATTCACACCCCTTTAGTGAGCCCCAATATTGATCGAGAGACTCAATTTGAAAAAACTTAATCAGACCCATAACAAGATGCTGTATACCAAATATCAAAAGATTCTGCCCATTGGTTCTGGAGAAGAAGATTTTTAATTTTATTTTTCTTAAATTGCACTAAGTAAACATTCAGGTCCCCATAGTGAGCCCCAAAATTGATCAAGGGACTCCATTTGAACAAACTTGAATCAGACCCATACCAAGATGCTGTATACCAAATATCAAAAGATTCTGCCCACTGGTTCTGGAGAAGAAGATTTTTCCTTAAATTGCACTAAGGAAAAATAGGCCGATGAAATCGTCAGATGTGTACCCATACGCGCAACTAGTAGAAAGCTGTATGACGGAGGGCCACCACGGATGCTGACATTATGTACACCATACAAGGTATGGGTACATATAGAAATGGATTGGAGGAGTGGCTAATTTGATGGATAAAGGGTTATTATCTCCGGATCAAATTATCAGATTTACATAAAAAACTACACAGCACAGCACATCAGTAACCTGAATAAATATATAAAGAAACATGACAATTGGATTGATCTTTTTTGAGTTATCTCATGCCAAAGGGATTGGAGGAATTTTCAATTTGAAAGATAAGGGGTTAATATCTCCGGATCAAATTATCAGATTAACACCAAAAACTATACAGCTCAGCACATCAGTAACCTGAACACAATTATAAAGTAAATGCTAATGTATAAAAACCCCAAGAGGTGACACACACGCTCCCCTAATGTTGATGATAAGTGAATGAATTTATTTTGCCTGACCGGTTTCGTCTTTTTTAGACTCATCAGAGGTGGCAAACCTTTGAAGCATCTCCCTTATATACTTTATTGATTGTGACGTCATAACAGGGTACCCGGCGGGTATTCTGCGTGTACCCAACAAGTATATATGATGGTACCCGGAGGATTTTTTGTTAGTACCCGGCGGGTATTTTTGATGGTACCCGGCAGGTATTTTTCGTGTACCCGACGGGTATATGTGGTAATACCTGGCAGGTATATTTACTGATGCCCGGTGGGTATATAAGTGTACCCGACGGGTATATTAAGTAGTACTGGCGGGTATTTTTAGTGTACCTGGCGGGTATCCCTTGGTGTGACCGACGGATTGTTATGTTCCAATTCCTCGGGCACATTACTCCAAAAAGGACGAGTATTCTGTGTACCCATCGGTGTGATGTTTCTTATGGTGTTTGTGTGGTTACAAATGGGAGATAGGTATAAAGGTTTTATGTTGATGATTAAAAATCCATAAAAGAAGAAAATTGCATGAACACCACTTTATTTAAGGAAACGGTTGATTCTGTTGGCTGCGAAGTCTAGGACTTTTTGAGTATTATACCAGGGACCAGCCTAGGGGGGAATTTTAGGGAGACTTCAAGTCTCCCTCCAGAAAAAATAGGGAGACTGCAGAGTCATGTAGGGAGACTTCATAGGCAAGTGGGGAAAATTAAGAATATTCATGTACCACCCCCGCCGCCCCTTCATATTTTCAATTTATGGTCCTCCATTAATGTACAAATAATCCAGGTCCAGTTGTCTATGATGCATCTGTGCCAGGTTAAAAAATCACAATGTAATTATTGACTGAAAATCCCCCACTGCTACCTTCTCCTTCATGACCCCTCACCTCTTCTTCGTGCCAATCCCCCATCACCCTCCTGTGGTTGCCTTTCAACAAAGTCTACTAAGCTAATAATTTCCTAAGTCTGAAAGTGTGAACAGGACCAGATGTAAGAAGGTTGCTTGGGAGGTACTTTGTTAGTTAATAAGCAAAATGCATTCTGGGGTCGAGTATTTTGTAAAAGAAATGTCATTCCGCATCATTTTTATGGCATTCCGGTGTCATTCGGCATCATTTCATGTCATTCCGATGTTTAGGAGGACCCTTTTTCAAGATCGTCCACATGCATACTTGTGTCCTGTACAAAGTTTTTCTTGACATCACTAAAGCTTTTTTCATGTGTTTCAATTCCATTCGTGTTTTTCTGAGAATAGACAGCCCAACAGTTAACAGTCGTCAGCAGATCGAAATGAAAATAATGTGTTATAAAACACGTCCGTTGTGTATACATTTTCGGCATCCTAAGCGACGTAACCTACTTGAGTCGCGTAAGTCATCTATTTTCGTTTCGACACTTGAAGCTCCGACTGGAACGCAACAAAATAGATATAAAAAAATCCGCCAAAAGCGACAATGGACAATTGCTTGTCGTGTGATTTCAAATAAATGGACGTTTATTTGACGAATTAAAATGCCCATTCATCACACTCGAGTACATTCGATTTTTGAAAATACTCGTTTTCATGTAAACCTCGCATCACTCAGTTCAGCCTTTTCTCATTTTGGCCAATTTTTAGAGGGCGACTTGTAATCGCCCCGACTATTTTTCTAGGCGACTTTGGGCTTAGAAGGGCGACTTAATCGCCCTAGTTGCCCTCACGGCTGGTCCCTGTATTATACAGGTTTGCAGTCCCGGTTATGGGAGTGTTGCCTTGATGGCTCCATATTTTGGGGTACACCGTTTCACAATCTGGGTTGATGATGAAATTGTCTGAAGCATCAGCAGAATGCGATGAGCCAGGTTGAATCACCGTTATGATAAGTTTATCCACAGCGGTGCCAATATCGGAACTGTGGGTCGTTTCACTTGGTCCAGATTCTATTGAGTATCGGACCGTATCAGACTCAAAGCAAGACACAGTACTCGATGAGGCTTGTGCATCAAAGTCTGTTTGTGTTCTTTGGTCTTTTGTGTCTTGTTGAATGCTGGCCGATGTCTGCTTAGATATTCTCTTCAATGGGGGTAATTTCTTCTGATGTTGGTTTAACATATGTTTGCTTAAATATTCCCGACGTCTGTATGTCGTATTGCATATATTGCATGTGTGGAAGCCCCCTTGACGATGTACAATTCTGACGTGGCGATAAAGTCCAGATTTGTGAGCAAAAGTTGCCCTGCAGGTTTTACAATCAACAGCCATTTTTGATTCAATACTCCACTACGTTCCTCTGTAAGACATGTTGCGGAGTAGCAATTATGACGTTATGTTTACATGACGTCTTCTTATTATTATTATTTGGTGTGGAATTTTGGCAGAATTATAAAGTAACTTAACAATCCAAGCAATATTTTTCAAGTTATCGAATGCCAAAGGGATTGGAGGAATTTTCAATTTGAAGGATAAAGGGTTAATATCTCAGGATTAAATTATCAGATTTACACCAAAAACTATACAGCTTGGCACATCAGTAACCTGAACACAAATATAAAGTAACTAGACAATTCAAGCAATATTTTTCAAGTTATCGAATGCCAAAGGGATTGGAGGAATTTTCAATTTGAAAGATAAAGAGTTAATATCTCAGGATCAAATTATCCGATTTACACCAAAAACTATACAGCTAGGCACATCAGTAACCTGAACACAAATATAAAGTAACTTGACAATCCAAACACTATTTTTCAAGTTATCGAATGCCCCCAAAATGGATACAGACGCCGGACGGACAGATGAACAGATGGATGGACGGATGGACAAAGGATGGACGAACGACGGATGGTCACCCCGTATGCCGGCATTATGTGTACCATACATAGTATGTGTACACATAAAAATTCATGCCCCTATAGTGAGCCCCAATATTGATCAAGGGACTCGATTTTAACAAACTTGAATCAGACCCATACCAAGATGCTGCATACCAAATATCAAAAGATTCTGCCCATTGGTTCTGGAGAAGAAGATTTTTAAAGAATTTTTCTTAAATTGCACTAAGTAAAATTTCACGCCCCCATAGTGAGTCCCAATATTGGTTGAAGGACTCGATTTGAACAAACTTGAATCAGACCCATACCAAGATGCTGCATACCAAGTATCAAAAGATTCTGCCCACTGGTTCTGGAGAAGATTTTTTAATAATTCTTCTATAATTCATACAGTGCTATCAGAGTTTATGCCCCATACAGAGCACCCAAGGGACATGGCCATTTCATTTGAACAAACATGAATTGCCATATAGTAATGAACATCCACATGAAGTTTCGTGAAAATCGGACCAGTGGTTTCAGAGAAGTCGTTTGAAAAATGTTGACGACGACGGACAATGACAGATGGCAAGTGATAAGTTGAGCTACCTTCGGTGAGCTAAAAATAGTAAATGAATTTCATTCAACGCCTTTTCATCCGGGTCTGGAAGAACCGACAATGTTTTTATTACAGTTGTTTTACCCATTAGGGATAAATGTCTCAAGGACCAGTAGTTCAGCACTTTTTTCGTTATTTTATTGAGGAAATCATTTATGACATAATTATCATTGAAAAGATTCAATTCAATTCCCAGCATTGTAAAAGAGTTTCCATAATTCCAACTGAGTCGCTCTTTTGTTCAAATTTATTTGCCACAATACCTTTTTGATCCAATCCATATCACTTGAGTTTTGTCAAAGTTTACGTTTGAGACCAGAAATTCTTGTGAATGAGTCGAGGCAGTTCAGGGCTGTGTTTACAGAGCTTTCATCTCCGTTTAGGAAAAGTGATGAGTCATCTGAGTAATTTAGTATTCAGATTGGTTAACGTTTATCCCTCGAATGTTGGGGCTAAATTCTGAATGACCATTGTTTAGAATGTAGGTGTGGATGTTTGTGTAAAAAATTTTGAACCACTTTGTAATGGAGGAGCCAAATTTTAAAAAGGATAATGTTTTTTCAATAAAAGGCCATTCCAAAGAGTTAAAAGCTTTTTCGAAGTCCAATAAAACAATAATTCCTGGATTACTTTGTTTTTCACATATTTTCATTTTTTAACCCTTAAGGGCCTAATTCTGACTTTGATAACTTTTTAATGCAAAGGAACAGGTGCCCCAACATGCATTGTTTTCGTAAACTCAAAACTTGTTTTCTATGTACCTTGTCAGTTGTTTCTAGACAAGTCTTGGCTGCCTCTGTAGGCAGCCAAGACTTGACTAGAAACAACTACAAAGCCACTGTAGGCAGACTTTCAAAGTATAGCGAAAATGTATAAAAATATCCAGGCCTTTAAGGATTGAGTCAATCAAAAGTAAGGTGGATTGATTCTCCAATATATCTAAAATTCATAAACACAAGTTGAGTCTCTGATATAAGCTTTGGCAGTGCATTTTTTATACGATTTACAATAACACTGAATCCTATCTTTACGTCTACACTGATCGGTGATATTGACCTCCAATTTTTATATATATATTTTGGATTTATTAGGTTTAGGAATACATGTAATGATACCCCCTATTTGAATAACTGAAAGTTCTTGGATGTTATAACCATGGTTTAAGGATTTAATAAGAAATGTACCTATATCTTTCCAAAAGAATTTGTAAAACTCAGTAGTAAAACCGTCTTAACCTAGACTTTTATTATTTTTCATTAATTTAGTGAACATAAGCATTCATAACCCAAGAGAGGACCTTCAAGCTTATTATGCTCCTCTTCCCTGAGAAAGTTTAGGAAAGAGTTCTCTGGATTGAAGTAATTTTGTTCATTTTCTTTTATTTCCTTGAGTTTTTTATGTATGGGTACAGTATGAAATTGTTTTACACAGTATCATCAGTTTAAGTGTTTCCCAGAATGGCTGATCATTGATTGTTTGTATCACATTATTATTATTATTATTGGCGTACTGTTGTATTGTTTCTGTTATGGTTGTCTTAACTAGAAATTTTTACATATTTTTGCTACACTTTGACAGTCCACATCCTGTGACTTTGCTGCTGCTTTTGCCTAAAAACAACTACCAAGGTGTTTAGAATGTAACTTGTGAGTTAATCGAAAGACTGCATGTGGGAGCACCTGTTCTGTTGCAAAAATCATGATCAAAGTCAGAATTGGGCCCATATGGGTTAACCCTTTACCCAACGAATCGCCCGCATCCACCCGCGTAATATGCAAATTCAGCAGTTGAAAAAATATTATTTTTCAAAAAATATAAACAAAACCATATCATGTGACCCCTCGTTGGAACGAGCTCGACAAGCTCGTTCCAACGAGGGGTCACATGATATGGTTTTGTTGACATTTTTTTTAAAATTTAAAAATATGATATTTAAAATAATAAATTTTGATATCGTCTGCGTTGGGTAAAGGGTTAAAGTGGAAAATAAACAGTGATTTTGAAACAAATAAATTGCCCATTTAACAAAACTACAATGTCTGTTATGAAAAAGTACCCTTATGTTTTATATATTATTTTTTTACGAAAGTATCGCATTCGATTAAATAAATTAACATGAAGACAAAAATTTATCGGACATATCAAAAAAATGCCAGCCTGTGGTTTTTCAACATGAATTGATTATAACCCCATGATCCCCATCCCATCTTATGCTTCTTTTTGAGTTTGACTGGATTTGATATGCTCATACTGCAAATAAGAATGTAGTGTGTAACTGTCAAAGTTGCAGTACATTGGAACCCTGTTAACTGAATATTTATTTATTGGTGTTTAAGGTCACATATTTTTGCACAGTGGCTGATCATGATGACGACGACAGTTTTATGGGTGGAGGAAACCAGAATATCCAGAGAGAACTACCAAGCAATGGCAAGTAACTTCAGCTCCCCAGCATACTAACTCCACACAAATAGGGTTAGCACTGGTTGAAGACAGGTGCACCATTGACGAGCAGTATGCCTTAGTACACAACGTCACCATGCCCCTATGTGAGCAATGGAGGTGAAGTGTCCTGCACAAGGACACGACGTGGTTGCCAAAGGCAGGATTCAAACCAAGGTAATCTTGGTTTGCAGCCTGCACCTCTACCTACTGAACCATCACAGCCCGTTAATTGAATAGCCACATTGCCAATGAAATTTATTCAGTTAACTGATTCAATTAACAGGAACTGAGTCACTTTCCTGTGTTTTAGAGATAAACTTAGCAGTTATTCTATTATATCTTGTTTGACAGAGCTCCATGAGCTCTGTCAAACAAAAAATAACAGAATAAATGCCTGCATTGGATGTACTGAGGCCAAATAGGTCTATAAACCAGAAGCTCAAGTGAGCCTAAAATGCTCACCTGGCTCAAATTGTCAAAAGAGATGAGTGTATCAGTAAGTGATCAGCATCAAGAACAATTTTTTGATTTACTGTTACACAACCAAAGGCAACTTTTTTTGGTCATTCATTTCTGCTGGTCCTAGGAAATCTTCCTAGCAAGCTCTGTTCTGTGAAGTATTAGAAAACAACAACCAAACAAAATTTTTGTTTTGTTTTCAACTACTGTGGTTTGCTCTACCCCCCTCCCCCAGCAACTCAATTTGAACAAACTTGAATTTGACACTCTTAGAGAGTTACTACATACCAAATATGAAAGGATTCTCACTGATGGGCCAGAATAAGAATTTTCAAGAATTTTTCTCATATTGCAATAAGTTAAACTTTGGGACTCAATAAAAAGCCCAAATATTAACCCAGGGACCTGATTTGAACAACCTTCAATCTAACCCTCCCAGAGATGCTGAACACCAAATATCAAAAGAATCTGACTGCTGAATCTGAAGGAGATGATTTTAAACAATAATTCCCCATATTGCACTAAGTAAATATTTTGGCTCCCTTGGGAAACCCAAATATTAACCCAGGAACTCGATTTGAACAAATTTGAACCTTACACCTCTAGAGATGTCACATACCAAATACAAAAGGATTCTCACTAGTGGGTCTGAAAAAGAAGATTTTTAAGACATTTTCTCATATTGCACTAAGTTAAAATTTTGGCTCCAATAAAGAGCCCAAATATTCATCCCCAGGTATCCCATTTGAACAAACCTGAATCTACAACTCCGCCTGTAGGCCATGTCAAAGAATGTTGGTGCACAACTGCAATAAATGCAAAGATTGTTGCTAACAGCAACAGTTTTCAATGGAAATGAAAAGAAAATCAATAGCTCCTATCTTTGTCACATTGCATAAGCAAACAAAGTTTCAAAACAACCTGATAATGAATGTGCCCTTTGAGGCATGCCAAAGGAAGATGTTAATGCACAAATGCACTATGTAGAAGGTCACTGCTTGTGGCAATGGGTTTTTTAAAAAAAAATTTTAGGGAAATTCATAAATATACCCTGCAGAGAATGCAAAAGGGATAAGTTGATGCACAAATGCAGTACGTTTAAAGGCTGGTGATAATGACAATAATTTTTTATGGAAATGAAAAAAAGCAATAGCTCACATCTAGTGGTGACCCCGAACATGCATACTAAATTTCAAAGTGATCCGATCATAAATGTGCCCTGAGGGGTGTGTTAAAGGGAAATATTGAGGTCTGACTAAACTAAGTTCTAAGAATGTTGGCTGCGGCAACATGTTTTGACGGAAATGGAACAAAATCAATAGATCCCATCCAGAGGGCTTCCCAAACAAGCATGCCAGGTTTCAAAGCAATCCGATCATAAATGTGCACTGTAGGGTGGGCCATAGAGAAATTTTGAGGTCTGACTAAACTAAGTTCTAAGAACTTTGGCCGCGGCAACATTTTTTGAAACGGAAGAAAATTGATAGCTCCCATCTAGAGGTCACCCCAAACAAGCATGCCAGGTTTCAAAACAATCCAATCATAAATGTGCTCTGTAGGGTGTGCCAAAGGGAAATATTGAGGTCTGACTAAACTAAGTTCTAAGAACGTTGGCCGCGGCGACATTTTTTGACGGAAATGGAAGAAAATCGATAGTTCCCATCTAGAGGTCACCCCAAATAAGCATACCAGGTTTCAAAGCAATCCCATCATAAATGTGCCCTGTAGAGTGTGCCAAAGGGAAAGACTGAGGTCTGACTAAACTAAGTTCTAAGAATGTTGGCCGCAGCAACATTTTTTGACAAAAATTGAAGAAAATCGATAGCTCCCATCTAGAGGTCACCCCAAACAAGTATACCAAGTTTCAAAGTGATCTGATCATAAATGTGAGGTGTGCCAAAGGAAATTGTGGATGTACATACTAACGTACGTATGTACGTACGTACGTACGTACATACGTACGTACGTACGGTACGTACGTACGGTACGTACGCCGACGGACGAGAAGTGGTGGCAATAGCTCAGCTTGAGCTAAAACAAGAGGCCCCAGGGGGCCTTAGGTGCTCACCGAATGTTCCATACTGTGAAGGCACAAACATTATCAAAAGCTATTCTTAAGCTTCTACAGAGTAAATCTATACTCTCTGGGGACCTAAAACATCAACAGGACTGAATGGGACAATGCTGCTGATGAAATATCAAAAGATTCTGCATGATGGTTCTGAAGAAGATTTTTAAAGAATTTTCCTTGAATTGCACAAAGTAAACATTCACACCCCCATAGTGAGCCCCAATATTGATCAAAAGACTCAATTTGAACAAACGTGAATCCAACCCATAACAAGATGCTGCATACCAAATATCTAAAGATTCTGCCCACTGGTTCTGGTGAAGAAGATTGTTAAAGACTTTTTCTTAAATTGCATTAAGTAAAAATTCACACCCCCATAGTGATCCCCAATACTGAACGGGGGATTCAATTTGAACAAACTTGAATCAGACCCATACCAAGATGCTGTATGCCACATATCAAAAGATTCAGCCCATCGGTTCCGGAAAAGAAGATTTTCAAAAAAATTTTCTTAAATTGCACGAAGTAAAAATTCAGGTCCCCATAGTGAGCCCAAAATTGATCAAGGGACTCCATTTGAACAAACTTGAATCAGACCCATACCAAGATGCTGAATACCAAATATCAAAAGATTCTGCCCACTGGTTCTGGAGAAGAAGATTTTTCCTTAAATTGCACTAAGGAAAAATTCATGCCCCTTTAGGGAGCCCCAATATTGATCAAGGGACTCGATTTGAACAAACTTGAATCAGACCCATACCAAGATGCTGCATACCAAATATCAAAAGATTCTGTCCATTGCTTCTGGAGAAGAAGATTTTTAAAAAATTTTTCTTAAACTGCACTAAGTAAAAAGTCACGCCCCCATAGTGAGCCCCAGTATTGGTTGAGGGACTCAATTTGAACAAACTTGAATCAGACCCATACCAAGATGCTGCATACCAAGTATCAAAAGATTCTGCCCACTGGTTCTGGAGAAGAAGATTTTTTAATAATTTTCTATAATTCATTCGGTGCTATCCGAGTTATGCCCCATACAGAGCCCCCAAGAGACGTGGCCATTTCATTTGAACAAACATGAATTGCCATATACATGAAGTTTCGTGAAAATCGGTCCAGTGGTTTCAGAGGAGAAAAATGTTCACGACGACGACGACGGACGCCGACGACGGACGGCAAGTGATAAGTTAAGCTCCCTTCGGTGAGCTAAAAATGAATGAGGGAGGGTGGTTTTTAGTTTTATTATTTATTCCTGATGGAATGGTCACTGATGCCTAAAATCCAATACTAAAGCTTCCATGTTGATTTCACCAATAGTTTTTTTTATAACAGTGATCATACAACACAAAATCAATATAAAACAACTAAAATGGCGATCAAAAATAATAATGAGTCTTTTGACTGGTTGAGTGCTAGAAGCCACAATCAGGCCTTTAAAAGAACGAGGGAACCAGTGCAAATGACAATATTTTCCTTGCCCATGTTTCATAATCAGTCAAACACAAATAATAGTTTTATAAAAATTTGTTCTATTACAAATTATTGCCTGTTATTATTAGTGCCTGTTTGGCACTCTCCAATAATTAGTAATAAAAGAATTTTTGATGAACCAATTCAGACCTCCAAAAATAATCTAACCCTCAAGCAGTTAAATATTTATTTTGTACATACATATGAGAAGCGATACTGCTAAAATCACACCCTATGATAGTTTATACATTTTGAATTTAGCCACTGAAATAAATATGACAAATGCAGGTAGAAAAAATGGATGTGCCGCTGCCTGAGAATCAAACAAATGATTTTATTTAGATTAACCTATATTCAAGTAACAGGTCAAATTTGTAGTGGAGGTATGGTAAATGGTGTTGTGTTGGGAAATTATATTCAATTAATAGGGTTATTCAGTTAAGTTATATCCATTATATGTGGGCTCCACTGTATTTCCTTCCTGTAGATATGATGTCACACTCTTATTTGATTCCAAAATTCTTCTGTCATAATTTTCAGTCAAATACTGATGATCACACATGCTCTGAACAAAGTTTTGTCCTCAGATTGACATTCAGTGAGGAACAAGCCAGAAAATAAGCAGACTGTCATCTGCAAAATGAGGTCCCCAGGGGGTGAATTTAGTGATGCTACCCTGCACAGCAGGGTAGCATCACTAAATTCACCCTCTGTGAACCTCAATCTGAATCAGGGTCTCAAAACTAAACAGGAGGTACCCAGAGAATAAATTGGGCCCACTGTATGGGATATCATCATCAAATTCACCCTCTGGGGACCTCATTCTGCAAATGTCAGACTGCTTATTTTCAGGCTTGGTTAGGAAATTCAACAGAGGAAAGTGTCAAAATGTAAACATTGTGCAATTCAGCACAAATTACAAGCAGAATGGAAGCAAACAATGACCCTGGCCCAAAATATACTGAAATTACGGGACCACTGCTGATATACTTTATTGCAGGCAGGTGGGATTTAACAAACTCTCATATTCACCTTTTGTCTGCTTTTTAAAGCCCTCTTCACTTCCAAACACTTCTGGTCTGCATAATCTACTTGGTGCCTCAATTCTATGTTGTGATTCCGAATTCTGTTGTAATCATCTTCTTACAGAGTTTACATGTGGAGTATTTGTCTTTCTAACTCTTTTTTTCTAAGTGTATCTGCAAAGGAATTTTTTCATCCTTTCCAGCATGTTATGTTTCATCAAGCAGTAGGCACAACTATCTCAGCTATGACCGAGAATTAGATGTAAATGCCAAAACTGAAAGTACGCTTTTTTGAGATATGCAAGGGTGTGATTTTTGTTATTTTCTGACAAGTGACACTGAGTAGATTTTTCAGTTAACTGGATAGCTCGAGAACTGGTTAGCCAATCACTCACGGAAAGTTAAAAAATTTATAGTAATTTATATATTTTTTATACTTACCAATGACCCAGACATAGCTGGTGCTAACTCTTAAAATATAGGGCCAAACACAAATTTTGCCCCCCAATCCCCAAAATTTGCATCTAAAACTAAAGAAAACATGTCCTGAAAGGCCCTCCACACTTCGCCCCCACTGCGCATGCGCAGTGTCAAGGACGTTCCGAAATTGGCGCCATTTATCATTCTAATAACCAGTGCCTGGTAAGCGCTATGTACTCAGCGGGGAGGCAAGAGTTCCCAACTCCTGGGAGGGCCATCCCCGTCTGGGTCATTGGTAAGTATAAAAAATATATAAATTACTATAAATTTTTTAACATTTTTATACTGTACCAATGACCCAGACATAGCTGAATAGTAAAAAGGCTGGAGGGCCAAGGACATAGAGCAAAATGGAATACGCTCAATAAAATAAAATAGAGTCATCCCCTGTAGGGAAAAGAAGTAATAGGCCTTACATGTATCTTTCTTATTTATGATAAATTAGAAAGATACAACACCTTCCAAAATTGAGCTTCATACATCCATGTACTCTATTAATATCCAATATAATCCTTATACTAATAATTTTTAAAGTAAGCCAATAATAAAGTAAGTCTAGAGAATAGAGACTCTTATACTCCTAAAAGTGTCTGAGAATTGCATAATCATGTCCGTTGACATATGCAATATTCAAAAGCTATACTTTAAAAACTAAGACTTGAATGAATTTTATAAACTTAAACTTCTCACTAAACAACCATCCCAATAACAGCTCAGAAATACTAACTCCGGAGGAGGTATCCCCTTGTTTTCATAGTAAAACAGGTGACCCAAGGGAACACCCTCCCCCCCCCCCCCCCCCCTTTTTCTTGCCCTGGGTCAAATAGCCCAGAGCGAAGAGGGCAGCCGAACGGAGAAACTGCCGAAACAGACAGCCTACCTAGCTATAGTAGCAACTGTTAAGTGAATGACATTCTGAGCAGTAGATAATAGACCTAACAAAAGAGGCCTCAAGAAATTGACTCGATATTTCTAAGATAAAATTCATGAATGTGGATGGCTGAGCGCAATGAGCGGCCTTCAAAAATCTATAATAGCGACACTATTAATGTAAGCCCAAGAAGTAGAAGAACTCTTACTTCATGAGCCGAAATCTTAAGCACAACTGCTAAGTCAATGATATACCATAAGCAGTACCGATAGTTAATAGAATCCATTAACAATAAAATGGAGCGTAACGTCCTTCTACTAGACATCAAAGACAGAAGAAGCTTACGCCCTTGTAATAAACAGATATCTGTTTATAAATACATAAACTGTACCCGGAAAGAGTAAAGGCCTATGCCCATACGAAGACGGAAGGACCTTAAAATAATAGGTTCCGGAAAATAGGAGCCTAACTCTTATGCAACAATCCAACCTAAATAGTAACTGAAGTATTGATTCCGAAACTATGAAAGTGAAAATCATCCATCGATAGTGCATGAAACTCACTGACTCTACAGTAAAAGAGAAACCAACAGAATTACTGTCTAAAAGGTCAGAATTTGAAAACTACTGTTTCCAGAGGCTCAAATGATTACTTAGCTAAATAAGAACCGAAGTTAAAATCCGTATAGGAATTTAATCTAAAGATTCTAAGTCTATTTATCAAAAAGTTACTAACTGACTTAGATAAAGAGACAAAAGACTCAATTGTAAACTATCGTAGAGTGCATAGGTATGAGGTAATATAAACCTATAACCTAAATAATAACAGGCTGCAGTAGATCTTGTGAAACAAGTATACTAAAAAATAGCAATGAGTAGTATGGAGGGATCAACAATATGAACATAATGATCCCTACACCACGACGGAAGAGCCTCCACTTTAGTCGCATAGAATAGCGAAGAAGAGGATCTCCTATAGTAAGAAATCGCGTCCCAAGCTCGTCCAGTACAGTGCTTACAATGTAATACGGACCACACAACGGAATACATGAAGGTTGCGACCTTGCTGGTTGTGATAAAGATGACACGATTTACCCAGTGAAAAAAGATCCTCACATAGAGGAAGATTTCACGTTAAGACCCACAGTAGACAAGAGAGTAAATTACTCATGATCTCTGTGAAGATAGAGATGCTATCAACAGAAATGTATTGTGGTTGTTTATCTTAGCAATACCTGCTAAAACAACAGCGCCGGAGGATACGCGTATCCTATCATTCCGTCCTATAGATCAATAGAGCGTTAACACTATTAGCTCAGAGATCTGGACAAGCCAACACATACGTCTGCAATTGATTAGCAAGCTGTGTCATAAATAAATCATCATTGGGCGCTCCCATAGATAGCAAATCTGATTGAATACTTGTTTGTTGAGAGTCCATTCTGACAGCAACAAGCGACCCGTAAGAGAACAGGAGTCCGATAAAACAATCAGACGACCCGGAATATGACGGACCAAAACTGAACTTGGTGTACTATAACCAACAGACGGATTCTTTCCATTAAATTGAATAACGGAAACGAAAGAGTGCCTCCCTGGTTCCGGAGATACGCCACTACTGTCGAATTAAAGGACAGGAATTTGGGCATGCGTTTCTGAATAATGTTCATGCAATGACATAAAGCAAGCCTAAGAAACATTATTCCGCGGAAGTTAAACTGATAGCTAAAAAACTGCGGAACCCAAAGACCGTGGCACTTCGAATCCGTAGGGATCAGTATATATCCCAATCTGTTTGACTGGCAACCGTCATAACAGCCACACTCGGGTCCGGCAACTGCGGCGGCACTCTCTGAGTCAACCACCGAATGTTTGCCCCAGTCTGAATCTCTTGTAACACTAGATAGACAAGAGAACGTATAAATCGAGCAATTCATGGATTGCCGGAAAGTTGCCGTCGAAGAGAAGCTCCTCCGAGAACGAAGCGACTCTGAGAGAGTTCTTAACCTTACTATCCACGCGTGTGGATGTAGCTAGGGCTGCGTCACGTCTAACCAACTCCAATCAGCCACTGAAGGGCGGAGTTATACGTGAACAAACTACTGCCCTCAAAAGAAATTACATTGAGAATAATATCCCGTAAATCTTTTCTTGAAGACGTAATGATAACGCCTCAGTAAGGCGGATTACGTATAATAAAGCGTCTAAGTTAAGTCTACTATACATAATGTCGTTCCCAACATTGAAATTGGAAAAGACATAAACGGCGAAAAAGAATATATGCAGTCTTTAATCACACCGTCTAGACGCATATGAACTCTCGGTATGCCCTGCTCTGCCAAAATAAACTATTTGTAAAAATGATAAAATGGCAGAAATGAGCAACGCGGACAAGAAACTAAACTATCATGCTTAGTAGCAGGCTTGTATATATATATATATATAGCGTCGAAAAATAAAACACATGTTGTAATGACAATATTGGACTGCGTCGGTAAGTCAGGGACAATGTCCCTGTACCGATCGAAAAATCCGAGTCCAATGACGCTATAAGTCTCTTATCCAAGATCGCAGCAATGAAGTCCGAAATAATAATCACTGGAAGAAATGCCAGAAGATATGAAAGGCATCTTCCGATACTACTAAAGGGAAAACTCGAAATCTTTCGAATCCCTTTCGCCATCCTGTCGGACCCTATAAAGCGTTCGGTCGTCCGTAGCTGATGCAACCGCAGACCGCACCGACCCAGCGCCGTCGGATAATTCCTGATTCGACCGAGAAACTGTCAATTGCTGGGATGCTGCGAAACAACTGTGCTAACTCGGATAGCACGTCCGTCACTGAGGCCTGAGGAGAAGCGGTCTTACGATGCATTGCCGCTGGAAGCTCCGTGATCGTTACCCCGTGCATACTTCCAATATGCGAGCGAACGGAGTGTATAGGCCTCGTGTCCCTTGGCTACCGGATGGCGCGACCTATTCGCCGTGGAATCACTGAATGCCGAACTGATCGGATACTCGAGGTCACGTAGCCAATGTGCGGTCGTGTGCCCTGCTGTGAGGATGAGGAAGCATTAAAGACAGTCTCTCGGACTGTCAATATAACGGAGCGTCCCGAGCAACGGACATATGCTCCGAATGTAAAATATCTGAACCACAACATGCGGTCCCCTATGTTGTTGGGCGAGAGAGGAACCTCTCTCGCTCACAGCCCAGACGGACCTGGACAAGCCAGGAACCGGACTAACAGGCTTCCTCCGATCTGTCCTCAATCTGCCGTCACTGGGTGAGTACTAAAGTAATTAAAGTGCTCGATCACCCAAATCTCCTTCCTAGACCGCAACGGACGAACCCGGGAGCCGAACCATTCGATGAATGTACGCTACACCGGGTGAGCTAGCGAATGTCACTCCGTAAGCGATAGACATATTCCATGAGCACTTATTGCCGCTAACTCTTCATTAACTATGACGACAGAGGCACACTTTTGAAAGACATCTCCATAACTCTTCGAACAAGAAACCAGAAATGCTTGGATAGCAAGCATAAAATAATAATATATATAGCGTCGTTCAATAATTCGAAAGTTTGTGTGACATTATTGGACTATGTCGGAACTGAGGGACGATGTCCCTGAACCGAACCAAAAATTTTCTAAGTCCACCGACACTATCAGTTTCTTATCCGGCATCGCAGCATATGTTGTTCCGAAAGGGAAAGCTTGAAATCCTCCGAATCCCTTTCGGTATCCCGTCGGACCGGATGAAACTTTCGGACGTCCGTACCCGCTTCTGCGGAGCGTCCCGACCCAGCATCGTCGGATAAAATATATGCGACAGATTCAGTTGATGCTGGGATGCTGCGATAAACTGTGCTATTAAAGAAAGCACGTCCGTTCCCGAGGCCTGTGCAGTAGCGGACTTACGATGCATTGCCGCCGGAAGCTCCGTGTACGTTGACTCCCGCACACTTCCTATGCGAACGTCCAGAGTCTGCAGGCCTCGAGTCCCCGGCTACCGACCCAGCGCTGTCGGATAATTCTCGATCCGACACCGTTTCTGTCGGCTGCTGGGATGCTGCGATAAGCTGTGCTATGTGCACAAGAATGTCCGGCGTCGAGACCTGCGGAGGCGCAGTCTATCGCTGCTTCGCCGAGGGCAGCTCCGCATCAGACGGCTCCCGCATACTTTTCCTATGCGAACGTCCGGAGTCCATCGGTCTCGAATCCCTGGCTGCTGGATGGTGTGACCTGGTCGCCGAAGAATCCTTGATCGGCGAAGCTGGTAATATATCGGCGGTCACGCAGCCAAGGTGCGGTCGTGTGCGCTGACGAGAAGAGGAAGCCTTAGCAGTCTCAGCGGACTGCCTATACAACGGAGCGTCCCGAGCGACGGACGTATGCTCCGCTAGCGACACATTTTGTACCACAACATCTGGGGCCAGATGTTGTTGAACGAGAGAGGGGCCTCTCTCGCTTGCCGTCCGGATGGACCGGAACGAGCTATGAACCGGACTAAAAGGCTTCCTCCGTTCTCCCTCCGATCCGCCGTCACTGGGTGTGCATTAAGTTAATTTTATAGTGCTCGCATCACCCCAAAATTCCTTCTAGACCGCAACGGACGAACCCGGCTGCCGAACCATTCGGTGAATGGACGCTACACCGGGCGAGCTAGCGGACGTCAAAGGCCGTCGAACCTACTAGGGTCCTCTTAGGCAATTGGCGTATTACATGAGCACTTTTCCGCTAGCCCTTCATTAATTGTGACGACGGAGGCACACTGTTGGAAGACATCACAGATACATCACCCTAATCTTGATCGTCTGAAATAGAAATTGATAAAGTAGAGTGACCCTGCGGGGAAAGGACCGGAGTGTCCAAATCCCCAACAACATACCGTGACATACGCTTCCCATATTGTCATCGAAATCATACGATACAGAACAGGAGTTAATGCGAGTACACCGACCACATATAGAATGATAATAAAGTCAGAGGAAGACTTCCTCTTAAAACAATTGATCAATATCCTTTCAATGTGAAAAGAAAACAAGTCCTAGTACTCGCACTAACCCCTGGCAATCAAAATACATAATAATAATATGATCCATTAATATAGAAAAAATAATTGAAATCAAAATATTTTGAAAAAATATTTTTTCAGAACAGCCCAAGTTTCTGAAAAGTAACGTTGAGCCCCAATGGATCCCAAGCCTAAGTGTGGACAAAAATTTTAAAAATATTTTAAACAATTTATCCAACACTTACGAACAATAATAATGTATCTAGTTATGATTAAAATAACATAAAGATATTATTTTTTAGAAATCCCCCCCTCACACAGAGGGCTGTTGTAAATGTAAACAATGAGTGTAAAAACACTAAAATAAGACTCCAGGCACCCAGGCCCGAAATCAGTTACCAAAAATACACTATCTGATGCAAAACAGAGACTTCCAGGGAAGAAACTGCAGAACATCAGATGGTAGATGCAGAACACAACGCCTAACCACCCGTAGGTGAAGACGTAAACATGGGGAAAGAACAGAATTCATTCTGTTATTCAGCTAAAACTCCCAAGAAATTTTAGTAATAATAATTACAGAAACTATGCCAAAAGCATGGGAGAATAGCAAGGGGGAACTTAAAGGACAGGGAGAGAGGAAAACACTTGAAAAAACAGTGTAACTAAATAATCAGAATGACAACAAAATGGCTGCTGCCTTGAAAATAGGTAACTTAACATAATTTCATTAAAAAATTTTAAGTTACAGCCCTGATAATATTCTGTCACACATTCTTTTCCTCTCCTCCTTCTCTATCCTCCTTAGAATCACCATTTCACTAATATTTATGTGTCTGGCATCATTTAAACTGAGATTTAAAAGCACAAAGATCAGTCAGATGTTAACTGATGAAGGGCCAAACTTAGAATGATAAATGGCACCAATTTCGGAACATCCTTGACACTGCGCATGCGCAGTGGGGGCGAAGTGTGGAGGGCCTTTCAGGACATGTTTTCTTTAGTTTTAGATGCAAATTTTGGGGATTGGGGGGCAAAATTTGTGTTTGGCCCTATATTTTAAGAGTTAGCACCAGCTATGTCTGGGTCATTGGTACAGTATAAAAATATGCCATTTTCCATATTTGTCAAAATTAACTTTTTAGAAGGACAAAGGGAAAGGTTGTGTTCATGCAGGTTTATTTGTAGCATACGCATCAATGACATCTACTTCAGATTGCTGTTGTCATTAAACATGCAGAGGGTTTTATTGGTTACATAAATGCAATTTATTTGAATGTTACAAAGATTTTTTTATCTAATAATGCCAAATTATTGCTAAAATAATGCATAGTTGTTTATTCAAACATCAGAAAGTTAAAATTATGAACTGCATATATTAAGAAATGTCACAGGGTGTTGTTTACTTCCGATAACTTCTGGGTAACTTTGTTTATATCTTCTAATGTCATGTTTTCTGAAATTTGATTTGCATTAACCCTTTACCTAACGTAACAGCCAAAAACGGTCAGCACTATTCTCAAAAACTGCCAATTAATTTTCATTATTTTTTCATTTTTTGTCTCAAAAACATAGGTTATGACCCCTCATTGGAACGAGCTCGTCGAGCTCGTTCCAATGAGGGGTCATAACCTATGTTTTTGAGACAAAAAATGAAAAAAATTAATTATTGAAGAATTTTTTTTGCAAGTGTCGTCTGCTTTTCATGTTAGGTAAAGGGTTAAAGGCTTTTGATTATAGATTTATGTTATTTCACATTGTTTCTTGCACTTTGTATGCAATGTTTTTCTTCACATTCCAGCAAAACTTGAAAGTTGAAATATATTCAAATTAGCAGATTATTATCCCTTTTTTAATGCTTTTACATGAATGGTTATTCGTATTTGGTAAATTTTTTGTTATAAATTACACATTATAAAGGTTTTTTTTCACAACTATAGTGATTTATGTAGACTGTAAATGAATGTATAAATTGCAGCAATCATACAAAGGACCAGTCATGTTTCTCCATTTCAGCTCAATCCTCCCTGTTTTCATCTGACTTTACTGGAGTCTGCCGACAGAGATGTGAATCTCCCTTCCCGTATCCACAAGGCTGGTTACTGACCTTAATTTCATAATTCTGAACAAAATGGTTAACCATTTCTGTTTTCACTGCTCCAGGCCACAAGCTGACAAATGCCACTTTGTGTTTACGCAACTCAAATCCACAGTCTGCAGCCATTCTGTCACACTAAGAAAAATAAAATTAATAAATCTATAGAGAATTGTTTCGTTGCATAACTACAGTTCAAGTGACAACAGTGATATTTCAATGAAAAATATCCTCTTTAATTATGTATACAATTAAAGACACAGTTCACCCCTGCTTTCCAGTGTTAAACTAGGGGTGACATACCCAGTTGTTGTTACTATCTATAGCACTGGAAAAATACCAAGTGTCACCATGCTATAAGTACGACCTGACAAACAAGAGGGCCCAGGGGGCCTGAGGGTGCTAACCTGACATGGTAGTCTAAATATCAAACCAGGGACTTAACTTGAATAAGCTGCATATGCCCCTCCTAAGAAAAGCATATACCAACTAGATGAAGCAATTGTGCCCACACAATACACAGGATTTTCCTTCTATTTTCTGTTCCTGCATTTTACGTCCCAAAATTGAGATAAATGCATAAAAAACAGATTTTTTTTTATTTTTGTTTGGAAATTTTCGAAGTCCCAAACAAAATATTTCCAGACTAATACTTTTTTTTCTTCTTAAAATTGACTAAAACGCATAAAAAATAAAAAAAAACTAATTTCCGGATTTTGGTCCAAAATTTTCCAACTCCCACACGGACCCCAAATTTTCAGGGTAAAAAAAATATTTTTTTTTGTCTTAAAATTGACCGAAACGCATAAAAAACAAAAAACTTATTTCTGGATTTTGGTCCAATATTTTCTAAGTCCCACCCAGACCCTAAATTTTCAGCCTAAATATGAACCCAAGGACTCTTCTTGAACAAACTTGTATCTCACCCCCCTAAGCATGCTGCATATCAAATATCAAAAGATTCTTATTGGTAGATCTGAAGAAGAAGAGTTTCAAAGAATATTCCTCATAGTACAACAATTTAAACTCTTGGACTCCCATAGAGAGCCCAAATATGGACCCAGGGAATTGATTTCAATAAACATGTGAAACAATCTTCCAAAGATGTTATATGTGAAATCTGAAAGCTTTTGGAGCAGTGGTTTGGGTGAAAAGTAGTCTTAAATGTTTTTCTCATTACCCGCAGTGTTAAAAAATGCTGACTCAGCACTTTTTCAAATTCCCCAAAAAGTACCCCATGATAAAACCAATAGCAATTTTTTTTTACGATTCCATTCTATTGGTCCTAAGGAAGCTGCTTCACACCAAATAAGAATTCTCAGTGCTCTGTAGTTTTGGAGATATGGGGGTTTTAAATTTTTTCTATTTTTTGCTCCCATGGTTCCCATGGGGTGAAAACAAAAATTTCTTTTGCATAAATTAAGTACTTTTGACCCAATAAGCCCTCACATCAAATTTGGTTCAAATCTGCCTCTCGGTTTGGAAAATAGAAATTTGGGGCAGGCTAAAAAAATCTTGCCCCTCCAATAACGATGGCAAATATAGCCCCCAGAACGTCTCTTGAACAAATCTGAGTCTACACCCCAAAAGGAAGCTGCACACCTAATATTAAGTCTCTGCTACTGCTGGTTCATGAGAAGAAGATGTTTTAAGATTTAGGCTCACTTTTTGGGCGTGGCCCTACCAAGGGGTGGGTCAACTTGATTTGAACAAATTTGAATTGACATGTGATAGGGACCATGCACACCAGATTTGGTTCAATTTGGTTGAGTAGTTTGTGAGAAGAAGTTGATAATGTAAAGTTAACGCCGGACGGACGATGGACGGAAAGCAATTAGTAAAGCTCCCCTTGAGCTTCGCTCAGGTGAGCTAAAAAATCACACCATGCAAATTAAATGTCGAACAGGCAAGAGTTGAATCAATCAAAAGAAAACTATTTTGTTCAAAAATGCATAACCATAAGAGAATTATTAATCTGACAGACCTACATGTCGAACAAGTGTCAATAATACAACATTTTAATCTGCGGAGTGCTATTCCTTTTTCGACACACAGACATGACGGTAATTAATCCCATTAATTATTACCAACCAATGAGATGCAGGCACAAATATATGTGACATCCCACCAATGCTAGTAAAGTTACCCGCTTGTCAACAAATCAGACGATAGTTTCACAGTTTTTTTAATTAGAAAACTCGATTTATTGGAGGGGAGGGGTCTGTTTCCCTAATGGAAGCTTGAGCCAGAAGTTGTATTTAATGGAGCCTGCCATAAGTCGTGGACAGAATGGTTTCGTCTGCTGAAGGCGCACAGGGACGGTTTGGGACAAGCCCCTTTCGACCCTCATTGACTGAGGAAAAGGGAGTTGAGTCCACCAGGTTACTCAGTGCTCACCACTCTTCTCAGCTAATGGACATATTGTGGTGGGCTATTGTAGTGAGCTACAGTGGTAGAGCCATGGAGTATCTAGGGAACCAAGTTCCCCCCCCCCCCCTCCACCCTCCTGCAATACCACTTGCCTCTCCCATCACCAAATTTGAAAAGATTGTTTTTGATTTCCTGCCCTCAGTACAAGTACAGTACCCTCAGTCCTGAGATTTCCCCAACTCTTCACCAGCATGGTCCCCTAGGATTTCACTTTGGGATCTGTCTTGTTCTGTCAATGCAATTTGGGGCCTTGTCAAGATGCAAAAATTTACAAAGAAAAGCTACATTTTAGCAAAAATCAACATTGACTTATTTTTAAGGAGTCGCTAAGCTCTCACCTTGGTTTTGGTGGATAATATGCACTTGAGCTTATTTCGGTAATAATCATATTGCTTCAAAATAGACTACCCCGGTTTCTTAATGGCTCCTGCTTCTTAATGACTCCTGCTTCAAATGACAGTGGAATAAAAGGAACACAAATCATATTTCTTGTTATTTTGATAACTATTATTGAAGTAAGTCGTGATATATGAATCACTTTTATTGGTAACTCCATTGTTTTCACAATATTTCTCCTAATTTCGACTGTAGAGGTTCCTTTCTGACTTTGATTTTGCCCAAACATAGAAATTGGCGAAGTGTGTACTGCCAAGGCAAAGATATCGCCAACTTCACTTCGCCCTCTTGGCTGATCCCTGCGTTGATTTTATCTCAGTCAAGACAGGCAATTGATGTTTTTGAAGGGAGGCGGCTGCATAATGGGATTTGAAAGTTTGCATTTAATTGCATCTTGTCTTCTTGGGATTTGCTGTGTACACAAAATACACATGGGAAAACATGTGTTGATTATAACAACTGTGTATTGGGAATGCAGCTTTAACTTGGCACTTGACAGTTTTTATCCGACAGACCTGCAGTACTGTGCGATTCCTTAAAGTCGTATACAAACTTTTTGTAATAAATTTAAAATACTTTCAATAGTTACCTGCCATCCATTTAACAGGGTATGTTCTATTTAAATTCAACCATTTTATCGTTGAAAAAAAACAGAACTGCCAAAGTGCAGTGTTATCTCTGAGCATGTGACACTTTCAAAAAACGTGCCAAAAGTCAGCTAATTAACATAATTTACCCGTAATCTTTCCCATGTGAACTTTGAGGTTTCAAAACTCAATAAATTTTATGTATACTTCCAATCTAATTTACCACGTGCTGTAGATGATTTTGGGTCAAAGATAATTTATATTACTTTTACACCATATATTGTCAGGTAACTTTCAATACCTATTTGGCCAAATATGAGTGAGACTGGAGGTATGCCTGGTTCATTAAATTTACTTAATGATTCTTGAATCACATGTGTGGATTCTTATGTAAGACTTTTCAATTTTTCTTATTCCTTCTGGTGGTGATTCTGAAGATATCGTTTAAGATATAAGAAATTTGCCACCACTAATTTGGGAGATTTGTTGTCAATCCTCTCGAAGTAAGCATAAATGGCACAACATTTACCTTTGCCCATCATTTTAGCCTTTGCCGTGCAGAACGTATGTGATTAAGAGGTCATAAACTTACCCATTCTGGAAAATTTGTTGAAACCGAAAGTCTCATTTTTTTGTAAAGGCGGCGGTTCAGTTTCAGTTTTGAAAAAAAACCCGAACCGAACTGTAAAATCGATAAACAGCCCAACCCTAACATACAGTAACAGTTTATTTTCCAAAGAGGAAGGCTCAATTGAATCTTCATGAGGGCATTCAAAAATATGATAAGACTTCCAGGTGTCGTCATTAAGGATTCCAACCACTATCGATATTTATGCCATGGCCCTGAAGATGCTTTATTTATTCTATCAACAACATCATTTAATTAAACACTAATAGGTGGCTTGTTTGTTGACATAGTGAATGTAGTCCCAGCAGTCACTGTCAGTCATTACCAACCAGTCAAGTGCGAAAGTTTATTTATAGATTGGCTGGGGTTATAATTAGCTGTCTTCCTGTGACTGGGCCTACAAAATATCTCCTGACCCGACACAGTGCCACTGCTGAGCTCCTTAAGAAATATCATCGTCCACATGAGGGCGATAGGTTTGATGACGATTTCAAAGAAAAAGTAAACAAATTTGTTCAAGACAACAAGACGTTTAATGATGCCAACTTCAGCCAAACGCCCGAGGACGGGGATGACCATGGACTCACGGAACCGATAAGCCAAGAAGAAGTGGCTAACACAATTAAAAAATGTAAGTCTTCTTCTTCCCCAGGAGGGGACAAGGTCTCATACAAAATCCTGAAACAATGTCCCAATTCTTTTTTCGGTAGACCCACTAACCTCCTAAACTGCTGTCTCTCTAGTGGATACTTCCCAAAATGTTGGAAAGTAGCTACAGGAGTCATGATACCCAAACCCGACAAGGATTTGAACAACCCAGCTAATTACCGCCCAATCAGCCTACTCAGCTGTATTGGAAAAATTTTCGAACGGATTCTCACGACTAGACTCCGCAGCCATCTCGAATCAATCAGCTTTTTCAATAAGTGGCAAAGGGCATACAGAAGCCAAAGAGAGGGAATCGAGCATGTTTATAGACTGGTAGATTAAATGAAAACGGCGTTCAGTCAAAATGAAATAGGAACCGCGCTATTACTCGACGTAGAAAAAGCGTTTGACTCTGTCTGGCACAATGGCATGAGATACAAACTAGCTAAAATAGGGCTACCTACCAAAATTCTAAGGATCATATCATCATTTTTATCTGATCGAAAAATCAAAGTGAGGGTCAACCGCGAAGTGTCAGCCGAGGTAAAACTCGAAGCGGGCACTCCACAGGGTTCGGTCCTCAGCCCGCTTCTATTTATAATATATGTGAATGACATTGACAAACTAGGGAAGAACCATGTTGAACTATCTCAATTCTCAGACGACAAAGGAATGTGGATGGCCAGTAAGTCTGGAAACATAATACAAAACCGCCTGCAGGATACCATCCGCGACCTGCAAGACTGGTGCGCTCTGTGGCGCATCAAGCTAAATGCCACGAAAACACAAAGAATCACATTCTATAAAAAACAAAGGAAAAAGCCTGTCCCTAATATTGAGCTTAAGCTTTACGATCATAAACTTGAAGCTAGTAATGAGGCAAAATTTCTGGGATTCAACCTGGATAGCAGTCTCAATCTAAACAATCACATAAACTCAATCACTGTCAAAGCCACTAAACGCATCAATTTCCTGAAAATGGTTAGAGGTAAAAATTGGGGAGCCAATAAAGAAATTCTCCTCAATCTTTACAAATCATATATTCGCCCAGTACTAGAGTATGGGGCCATAATAACAAGTGACCTGAATAAAACCAACATTGAAAAACTACAACGGGTCCAAAATCATGCCTTGCACGTGGCTCTGCGCAAGCCCACGTGGACATCGATAAAACAACTTCACGAGATAGCAAAAATAGACACTATAGCAATGCGCTTAAAAGATCTTCAAAGCAAAACTCTAAATAGACTTCAAGACAGCGATTTAATAATAGAACTCAATGCGCATCGCGTCCTCAATAGGAAAACTAAATAATCCGGGGCGTGTCTATCGAAAGGGTTAAAGATTACATCATTGTGATGGGGTGAGCCAGGCATTCTGTGACCTAAATTTAGAACTGGCTGCGGGTGACACGATACGCACGAAAGCTTGCCTCTGTTACCAGTGGGAGTTGCAAACAGCGAGGAAAATCTCCACCTGCTGCCAGGTCTCCCCTCCCTGAGATATAAATCTTGGGGAAATAATGCTGGCTTCCCCATCCACATGTCACTGGTCATCACGGACGGAACAGTTGTAAATTAAAAACCGAATTTCTCTAATTTCCAGCTCTCTATCTTTTCTACCTCCTCTATCTCATCAGACACACGACCAAACTGAATGACAAACTATGAGGGATTGAAACAATCCTCAAGCAAAGATGTGCAGAAAACCTAACAAGACCAAGGCAAGGATTGAAACAATCTTGCCAGCAAACAGCCCTTTTAAGAGTTTTTTTTTTTGTTTTTTTTTGTGTGTGTGTCGGGGGGGGGGGGGGGGGGGGGGGGGGGGTGTTGGAGGTCATTTGGAATTCCCGAAGGATAACCAGATACCTCAAAATCACATACGGCATCCTATCTCCCAGAAGGCTTGATGGATGACTCCCGGTTTTTTCAAACTAAACTGTTGGAGCTTTCTCCACTCCTTTTTTGTAACCGCTATGGTCATATACCGGGGCCGCTACCAAACCGGTGTTGCTGTTTGGTTTTCTTTTTTCTTTTTCCCTAAAATTGCCATCGCACAACATTATATTCTGGCTCGCCACCATGGTGGGACTCAAACCTCTACCATCGCCAAGCTGGAACCGAATAGAGCCCACTCTCTAATAGTCTTAATGGCATTGAGGGATTGATCTTTGACAATCTATCACTCCAATGCAAACTGCCAGGAATTCCAACCGCGTGCATACCCCTTCAGACCCCATTTCAGGCAATAGGGAAGCTAGGCCTGTGTTATCCAAGATCCAAGTGAAATAAAATAATGCTAACCGGGTCGCAAGGGATTTGTAAATCCCACATCGTCCCTGCGCGCCTTCGGCGTGCTAAAACCTTTCATTTCATTCATTCACAGTGCCACAAGTGCCACAAGTGCCAAAGATTTGGCTACAGAGCACAACAATGCCATGGTGACCTTAGATGCATGAAGTGTGGCAATGGTCACATGACTAAAAATTGTCCAGAAAATGAATTAACCTGCCCAAACTGTGAAGGATCTCACCCTAGTAACTACAGGCAAAATGCAAAGTAGTTACAAACAAGCTACAACTAAAAAACAAAGAATATACTAACGCCTGGAAAATTAATTTCCCTGAGGCAATTACCACCCTAACGACCGCCATTGTTGGTAAATGCTTAAATAAATATAACAACATAAATGTAGAAGATATTTGTACAACAGCTTGTGAAGTAGCCAGCAAATTCTTCCGAAAACAAATTTCTGAAAGAATGAATGAGACTGCAAACAAGCTGTTGTAAAAACAAGTAAACCAGTACAGAGTAAACAGAGTCGTCATTAATTAGCACCCAACCATGGATAATAACCAACGACTTAAATTAATGAACATTAACATTAGAAGTATGCAAAATAAAAAAAATCAACTTAATTCAAGACACTGATGAAACATCATCGGATGTAATTTCAATTAATGAAACTTGGTTAAAACCATCTTATAACTTCAAAATTCCAGGATACTCAATAGTTAGACGTGACCGCTTGACCCAACGGGGGGCAGAGTAGCCCTTCTCATAATAAACAACCTAAAGTACTCTGTAATACTGATCAACCACTTACAAGCTGAGGTTGTGAATATAGAGATACTGATAGATGACAAATCTCATGCTATCATATCTCTGTACAACGAACCATCGCAAAACCCTGACCCTGTTACCTTCCGTTAGTTTTCAGAAAGATATAAATATTGTATTCTACTGGGCGATCTAAACTCACACCACATGTTCTTTGGATGAGAAAAAGCAGCCAAAATGGAGACACCCTGTTTGATTATAATTGAAGAACTTGATCTTTCTATCATAAATGACATAGCTCAACCCACATACCACTCTGCCATAAACCCTGACTATGAGGAGATACTGGATCTAGCGATAGTCATCAAAAATCTTGCAACTAAAATTGAAAATTTCAGAGTGGGAGACCACATTGGCAGCGACCAACTTCCTATACACCTCAACGTCTCTAGCAGCAAAGGCCCCCCCCAAAACTCCCAATGAAGCTCAAATGTGATCTTAGTAGATCCAATTGGTCACTGTTCAGAGATACCGTAGACATGACCACAGAGGTCACAACCCCTAAGACACCCCAAGAAATAGATGAGGAATGTAAAAACATCAAAGAAACCATTATTATTTATTTATTGGTGTTTTAAGGTCACATATTTAAGCACAATGGCTAATTATGACCGCGACAGTTTTACGGGTGGAGGAAGCCGGAGTACCCGGAGAGAACCACCACTGAGCAACTGCCAGCTCCCCAACATACTAACTCCACACAAGCAGGATTAGAATTGGTTGAAGACAAGTGCACCATCGACGTGCAGTACGCCTTAGTACACAGCGTCACCGTGCCCCCACGTGGGCAATGGGGTCAAAGAAACCATAACGAAAGCTTTAGATGAATTATGTCCACTCAAGGAGCAGGCAACCTTCAAACTAAAACTCTCACAAGAAACAAGAGGCCCAATTAGGGAGAAACGTAGACTCTTCAGATACTGGAACAAGAGCACCGCTTAGCGAGACATTATACGCCCGTTTTGTATTTTTGGAGGGTTGGGGTAAGGATGGAGGTGAGGGTGAAAATTGTTTGGACCAACCCCATATTCGAACTTGACATGTATTTTGTTGTGATTAAACAACATACCAAGTTTGGAACCAATCGGAAAACAAATAATAAAAGTTATCATCCGGAAACCAAATATTTGATGCATTCTATGTCCACCAAGGGCCATAATTCAGGGCAACTTCGAAGTTCGAACTGACCCCATATTCGAACTTGACCTGTCTGTTGTTTTGAGTAAACCACATACCAAGTTTAGGAGTCAATCGAAAAAAAATACTAAAGTTATCATCTGGAAACCAAATGTCGATGAACGGACAGACCGACGGATGGATGGACAAATGGTAAGACAGTCTGATTCCATAATTCGACGGTTTTTCAACAGGCGTCTAAAAAATCAGTCAGGCCACACTAAAGTTATAATCCGGAAAACACAAAATGCACAAATTCAAGAGGAATAACTCTGGAAAGGTACATGCGATTTTGGCCGAAAGTGAACTTGAGCTGTGTTTTGTGGTCATAAACAAAATCTGAGAATTTGAAACAAATTAGTCAAGGCAAACTAAAGTTATCAACCGGAAACCACATAATTCACAAATTTGCAATCATTCAAGGGGAATAACTATGGAATGGTACAGGCGATTATGGCCAAAGGTGAGCTTGAGCTGTGCTTTGTGGTCAAAAACAAAATCTGAGAATTTGAAAAAAATCGGTCAAGGCAAACTAAAGTTATCATCCAGAAACCACAAAATCCACAAATTTGCAATCATTCAAGGCGAATAACTCTGGAAAGGTATATGCGATTGTGGTCAAAAGTGAACTTGAGCTGTATTTTGTGGTCAAAAACAAAAAACTGAAAATTTGAAATAAATCGGTCAAGGCAAACTAAAGTTATCGTCCAGAAACGAGAAGTTGCGCTAAATTCCCATAAATAAATGGCCATAACTCTACTGCAAATGGGCCGCTAAAAACGGAAATCAAACCCATCCTGTATTTTGTCCTACTAAATCCACATGCCAAATTTAACTCAGCTCAAACCATTACAACTAAAGTTATTGTCCGGAAACAAAATGTGTCTATGGATGGACAGACAGATGGGTGGAGAGACCATTCACATAATACGTCGCGTTTTTCAAACGGGCGTATAAAAACAACATCTGAAAAATTAGGTGTCAATCCGTCAAGGCATTCGGCTTTAATTGAACGGAAACCACTTTTTTTTCAAAAATTGTGTTTTCAAAGGGCCATAACTCTGCAGCAGATGGACTGAGAAACACCAATATCGAACTTGACCTGTATTTTATTGCTACAAACAACATCTGAAAGTTTGATGTCGATCCATCAAGGCGTTCGACTTTAAATGAAGGGAAACCAATTTTTTTCGAAAGATTGGGTTTTCAAAGGGCCATAACTTGCAGCGGATGGACTGAGAAACACCAATATCGAACTTGACCTGTATTTCATTGCTAAAAACAACATCTGAAAGATTTGGTGTCAATCTGTCAAGGCGTACAGCTTTAAATGAACGGAAACCAATTTTTTTAGAAAAATTGTGTTTTCAAAGGGCCATATCTCTGCAGCGGATGGACTGAGAAACACCAATATCGAACTGGACCTGTATTTCATTGATAAAAACAACATCTGAAAAATTTGGTATTAATCCGTCAAGGCATTCAGCTTTAAATGAACGGAAACCAATTTTTTTAGAAAAATTCTGTTTTCAAAGGGCCATATCTCTGCAGCAGATGAACTGAGAAACACCAATATCGAACTTGACCTGTATTTTATTGCTAAAAACAACTTCTGAAAGTTTGATGTTGATCCGTCAAGGCGTTCGACTTTAAATGAATGGAAACCAAATTGTTTACAGACAGACAGACAGACAGACAGATGGACAGACTGATAACATAATACGACCGTTTTTATAAACGGGCGTATAAAAAAAGGAAAACTCAGACCGCAAAACCAAGCTCAAACACCAATTTAATATTGCCCACAATGAAGTTAAGAAAGCCGTAAAAATAGAAAGGCAAAAGGCGTGGGAATCTGCAACTGACAGTCTTAACGCGTAAAGAGATGCCCATAAATTCTGAAAATCATTTCAAAGACTGACCGGTGAAAATTCCTCCAGAGACAACCACAAAAATCTCCAAAAGCCCAACGGAACTATGACCAAAGATGATATCGAAAGTGCAGATCTATTCACGGAAACTCTCAGTAAAGCTCACCATACCCAAGAGGGCCCAAAATTCAATAAAGTTTGGAAAGATTCATCAAACCTGCTCTTGATAACAAAACTGAACCGGACGATGATCGCGATCTGGTCTCATCCTCTAAGAATTGCAAATAAAACACCTTCTCCACAAAAGCAAATCATCCTCATCATCGGGTGAGGATGACATATCATACAAAATCCTCAAAAACTGTCCTGATATAATTATCACCAAACTAACTCACTTCAATTTACAACAGTTGCTTAAGAATAGGGTAATAACTCACTTCAATTTATAACAGTTGCTAAAGAATAGTGTACTCCCCCTCCCTCCCCCCCCCCCCCCCCCCCCCCCCACCCCGTGTTGGAAATCGGACATATCAAGATCCCCAAACAAGGCAAAGACAGTAGGCTGCCAACAAGCTATTGCACCATCCATCAGCTTATTAAACTGTATCGGAAAACTCTTTGAAGCTGCGTTAACCTCAAGACTTTGAGATATTTTTATATTATAACACAATGGCCCAGACTTAGCTGGTGCAAACTCAAAGTTATCAAGGGCCAAACACAAATTTTGAACCCCCTCAATTCCCAAAATTTGCTTGCAAAACCGAAAATTAAAAGTCCTATCTGGTCCTCCATACTTTTACTCTCCGTGCATGCGCAGTCGCCAGGAACTGACCGAAATTAGCGCAAACATCATTCTTTGTTTGGCCCTAAAGTCAGCAACAATGAACTGACATCTGTGCTTTAAAATCTCCTTTTTTGGGGATGCCAGACACAAAACAATTCAAGAATTGGTGGATCCAAGGCTGTTATTGGATGATAGAAGTGTTCAACGGTGGTTTCAGACGTTCAGGGCTGTAACTTTATAATAATTACAAAATTATTTTATGTTTCCCAATTTCGGGACATACACCTGACGTCATCATTTTTGTTAATGATTATTCCACTGTTTAAGTATTCCTTCCCTATCCTTCCTTGAACCCTTCCTGTTTAACTCTTAAACTTTTTGGCTATTTTTTTTTAATTGTTTTATTAAATTTCTTGGGAGTTTAACATTTATTACAGAATATTATTCTGTTTTTCGCCTGAATTAATTGCAAAAAGGATCTCAACCCTGTCAGATAAGATGAAATGGTGACAAGAGAGAAATAAACCACAACTGTGTGCTGTAACTTAAACTCCACTCAATCACTGGACAAGACAGATTCTGCACAGTTCAGGGCTGGGGTCAATTACTTGTAAATGTAATTAATTACAATTACAATTACTTTTAATTTTTCAATTACAATCTAATATATAAATGTGAATGTCTGTACAGTGGAGCCCACTTAATTGGATATCTCTTAATTGTACATCCCTGTTAATTGAATATAATTTTTAAACACAAAACCATTTACCATACCTTCAGTACAAATTCGATCTGTTAATTGCATATGGCTTGTAGAGTAAACTCCTGTTAATTGTATATAAATTTTTGTAATATGTCGAAAAAATTACTGTGACATGCACCAAATTCCCCTTATTTATCAACCTTTTTGACTACATCCAATACAGGCATTTATTGTATTATATCTTGTTTGACAGAGCTCTATGAGCTCTGTCAAACAAGATATAATACAATAAATGCTCAGTTTACCTCCAGAGCACAGGAAACTGACCAAAGCCCTGTTAATTGTATACTCCTCTTAAATGAATAATTTTCACTGGCAAAATGGATATTCAATTAAGAGGATTTTACTGTATCTATATCTCAAAATCTATCTTTGTTCAGGGTGAACTCCTCCGTTATCTATCTTTGTTCAGGGTGAACTCCTCCGTTTCTCGACCGATCAATCTCAAATTTTCTACATGGGGATATTTCGTCCCTGTGAGTAACATGGGGTGGGTGCTATGCCCGTGCGGTATGACCTTCACACTGAAATTGATGACCTTGACCTTTAATTTCAAAAACAGCTGGGCTGATCGTGCTAAAATTTCATATGTGCGGGTATAATGACCCATCGATCATTTTGACTTTATCTGGGTGCCCGTGCGGGGTGACCTTGACCTTGAAATTGGTGACCTTGACCTTTTATTTCGAAAGCGGCTGGGCCAATCAGTCTAAAATTTCATATGTGCGAGTATATTGACCCAACGATCATTTTGACTTTATCTGGGTGCCCGCGTGGTGTGACCTTGACCTTGAAATTGGTGACCTTGACCTTTTATTTCAAAAACAGCTGATATTACCATCTTCTCCCGTGCAACGCCGGGTATCGCCTGCTAGTTACTTATAATTTCAAAGTAATTAATTACAATTACTTCATGAAATGTAATTAATTACTTTTCAATTACTTTTAATTACTTTGACAATATTTCATTAAATGGAAAGCTTCATAAACAGTATGTGTATGTATGAACTTTGCTTTCATTACTTGTACAGCACCCATATGAGACTGGTCAATTAAAACCCCAGTTATTGATGCTAAATTTAGATTAGTGCTGTCTATTTATAGAGGAACTATTTATGAGTGGGCGTGTACAATTAATTACTTATCTCCATTGACATCAGAGCAACATTAACAAGAACAATGGCTTTGATATATTTTATTTCATTCAAGTGTTTCAACTTTTAACAAGCGATAAACTAGAAACATAATACACTGCACATAGATATTAACATAAAAAAGTTTGTTTTTTGCACATAGATATTTACATAAATGAGTTGTCTTTTTTTAATCTTTTAACTTCATTTGGTTTCTTACAACTAACATTACAGTACGTTCAACGTGGATTGAAACAAAAACGCCGCCGCGGTGTGTTCTGCATCGTGGAGTTTCAGTGGACCGCAGTGTTTGATCAGTGGAAGACAGTTTTCAAAACACCGACCCGCCGTGGTCACGAGCGTTAAGGGATTAGCTTAATTGCTTTTGCATGTCAGTTTCTCTGCTGATAATAAATATCGTCTTGTGACGTCAACTGGCAAAACAACTGCGTTTGTTACTGGCAGTAGATAAATTTATTTTAAATTAAAATTGGAATTTGGAGGAGGCAGACGGCGACTATTGTTGTGGTTTGAAATTGTAAATTGGGAATAGAACAGTCAATTCCAATTGGTTAAGTACAAAGTCCTCGTCACTTTCGAAACTAAACTGTTGTGTTTGCGCGATCGATTTGATCGAGGAAATAAATAAACCAGACTTGAGAAAAACAACTAATAATCGCGAAGTTCCCAGTTTCACATTTTGTTTACAGCTGTAGGCCAACATGTGATGAACCGTGTTTTCCTTGGGTGGGATGTTTAGGAGAAAAAACCTCCTGCGACCAGCCCATCCTCTTTCCTGTCTTACTCTTGTCGGGCTACGCAATTAAAGATTCTTATAAAAAGGATATAGTAAAAAGAAAAAATAGTGTTTTTGAATGGATACCAAAAAGTATCTCACTCGTGACTGAAACTAATGATTATTTCACATGGGGGAGGAGGGGGTGGATGGGAGATATTTGCATACCGCGGAAACAAATATCCTTCATCCAATTCTGTAGGGGTTTGTTAATACTTTTATACTCTTTGCATTTGCAGATTTTTCAACGTTCCTCGACACTGTTGTTATTTGTATTATCAATTGCTAAGCCAGGGGGCGGTGGTGTCGCGGTAACCGGTTCTCGCCAGATCACCGAAGTTAAGCAACGTCGAGCGCGGTTAGTAGTTGGATGGGTGACCATTTCAGCGACTGATTCGTGCTCCCGCGTTGTGTCCTTGGGCAAGGCACTTAACCCTGATTGCCTACAAGGGGGCACGATGACGCTGTGTACTAAGGCGTACTGCACGTCGATGGTGCGCATGTCTTCAACCAATCTAACCCTGCCTGTGCCGCGGTGCAGAGTTCAGAGTTACGATGTTGAGGAGCTGACAGCTGCTCGTCGCTGCGTGGTGGTTCTCTCCGGGTACTCCGGCTTCCTCCACCTGTAAAACTGTCACCGACATGATGTGGCTGTTAATGTGTCCTGTTAATGTGTCGTTAAACCCTAATAAATAATAAAAAATAATAGCTAAGCCTGTGTGTATGCAAAAATACGTGGGTGAATATAAGGGGGATACCGAATTAAAATATCTGCGAATGTGCCATTCTAAGAGAGAGTACACTTCAGTGGGAAAGAGATAGAGACAGATATACGTGATGGGTGGGGGGGGGGGATAAGAAAAAGTGAAAGAAAATTAGTACATGAAAGTATACCCAAGTGCACTTGGGCGTATGTCTGCATACTACTCTGTGTGTGTGTGGGGGGGGGGGGGGGGGGGGGCGCAAGGGTGTGTGTTGGTGTGCATGCATGTGTTTTGGTTTTTCGGGTTTGGTTTTTTTGTTTTTTGGGGGATTTTTTTTTGGGGGGGGGGGGGTTCTTTTATGAACTACTGTAAAAAAAGACCTACCTCTGATGAAGATATGTCTCATAAGCCTTCATAGGCTGGATTTCATATAAATATTTTGTAAAAACTCTGTATATTATGTATGTGTATTGAAATGTGACACTTAAATAAAATATCCTATTACTACATTAAAGTAGTCGGGATTGATGTGATTAATTAAATATAGTAGATTAAACTACCACTTGCACAAGGTGTGAAATAACATTTGAGTGGCGCAACAAACCACAGAGCTGTCCTTCAAACCAACATCTGTTTTAACACCTCTGCACATGACAAGCTTGAGAAAAAATAAGAGACAAATCAACATTTTCAATTACTTTTTTAATTCAGCAATCATAATTATAACCATATGTAAATAAAATCAATAGAAAATAATATTTTTTTTATTTTTCAATAATGACATGCCGATCGACAAGTCAGACCACCACACGTCATAACCCTAACTCAAACATGCCCCGAAATTTTGTATTATAATTTTTGGGGTTTGTCCCCCCCACACATGTCTTGAAACCCCAAAAATTAAAATAGGTCTTTCAGGCAGGAGATTTTAGTTCCTCTATCAGAGATTTTCTGGTGCTGACCCCATGTTGGAAATCGGACATATCAAGATCCCCAAACAAGGCAAAGACAGTAGGCTGCCAACAAGCTATTGCACCATCCATCAGCTTATTAAACTGTATCGGAAAACTCTTTGAAGCTGCGTTAACCTCAAGACTTTGAGATATTTTTATATTATAACACAATGGCCCAACGTCGAGCGCGGTTAGTAGTTGGATGGGTGACCATTTCAGCGACTGATTCGTGCTCCCGCGTTGTGTCCTTGGGCAAGGCACTTAACCCTGATTGCCTACAAGGGGGCACGATGACGCTGTGTACTAAGGCATACTGCACGTCGATGGTGCGCATGTCTTCAACCAATCTAACCCTGCCTGTGCCGCGGTGCAGAGTTCAGAGTTACGATGTTGGGGAGCTGACAGCTGCTCGTCGCTGCGTGGTGGTTCTCTCCGGGTACTCCGGCTTCCTCCACCTGTAAAACTGTCACCGACATGATGTGGCTGTTAATGTGTCCTGTTAATGTGTCGTTAAACCCTAATAAATAATAAAAAATAATAGCTAAGCCTGTGTGTATGTAAAAATACGTGGGTGAATATAAGGTATCCGGACAAAATACCCTCGGACAAAATACCCTTAGGACATAATACCCTAAAAAAAAATACCCTTAGGACAAAATACCCTCGGACAAAATACCCTCGGACAAAATACCCTCAGACCAAATGTATATAAAGTTGGATTTTTGGTGTTGTGGGGTGGGGGGGGGGGGGTGGGGCCGGGGTAATTGCATCTAAGGCACTAGCCGGTGTTTTGTTTGAAATAACAAGTACCAATATTTTTAATATTTTTTATTAACCCTTTACCTAACGTAACGGCCAAAACCGGCCACCGCTATTCTCAAAAATCGCCAATTAATTTTCACTGCTTTTTCATTTTTTGTCTCAAAAACATAGGTTATGACCCCTTGTTGGAACGAGCTCGTTCCAACGAGGGGACATAACCTATTTTTTTGAGACAAAAAATTAGTTATTCAAGAATTATTTTTGCAAGTGTCGTCTGCTTTTCAGGTTAGGTAAAGGGTTAAACTAAATAGATATGAAGCACAATACCAATGGCAGATGGCAATTGAATATGAAGCACAATATAAATGGCAGATAGCACAGAACATGAAACAAATATGAGGGTATTTTGTCCGAGGGTATTTTGTCCTATCCACTGAGGGTATTATGTCCTAAGGGTATTTTTTTTGAGGGTATTATGTCCTAAGGGTATTTTGTCCGAGGGTATTTTATCCTACAATCGAATATAAGGGGGATACCGAATTAAAATATCTGCGAATGTGCCATTCTAAGAGAGAGTACACTTCAGTGGGAAAGAGATAGAGACAGATATACGTGATGGGTGGGGGGGGGGGGGATAAGAAAAAGTGAAAGAAAATTAGTACACGAAAGTATACCCAAGTGCATTTGGGCGTATGTCTGCATACTACTCTGTGTGTGTGTGTGTGGGGGGGGGGGGGGGGGGGGGGCGCAAGGGTGTGTGTTGGTGTGCATGCATGTGTTTTGGTTTTTCGGGTTTGGTTTTTTTGTTTTTTGGGGGATTTTTTTTTTGGGGGGGGGGGGGGGGGTTCTTTTATGAACTACTGTAAAAAAAGACCTACCTCTGATGAAGATATGTCTCATAAGCCTTCATAGGCTGGATTTCACATAAATATTTTGTAAAAACTCTGTATATTATGTATGTGTATTGAAATGTGACACTTAAATAAAATATTCTATTACTACATTAAAGTAGTTGGGATTGATGTGATTAATTAAATATAGTAGATTAAACTACCACTTGCACAAGGTGTGAAATAACATTTGAGTGGCGCAACAAACCACAGAGCTGTCCTTCAAACCAACATCTGTTTTAACACCTCTGCACATGACAAGCTTGAGAAAAAATAAGAGACAAATCAACATTTTCATTTACTTTTTTAATTCAGCAATCATAATTATAACCATATGTAAATAAAATCAATAGAAAATAATATTTTTTTTATTTTTCAATAATGACATGCCGATCGACAAGCCAGACCACCACACGTCATAACCCTAACTCAAACATGCCCCGAAATTTCGTATTATAATTTTTGGGGTTTGTCCCCCCCACACGTCTTGAAAACCCAAAAATTAAAATAGGTCTTTCAGGCAGGAGATTTTAGTTCCTCTATCGGAGATTTTCTGGCGCTACCCCTGATTTTTACGTGCAGCCAGCACATAAAAAATTTCAGTGTCTTGGCAGTGTAAGATTCAGTCATCCATACCACTCCAATATGGTGAAGTAAATAGTCCCCTCCCCCCCCCTCATTCCCCATCCCCGAAACGAGGCAATTGGACTCCAGACTGCCATAAACCCACACGCAGAAATAGGCCGACATCATCGATTGCTTGCCCATCTGCACCCCCCCCCCCCCCCCCCCCCCCCCCCCCCCCAATCTTGGCTAGTTTTCCTTGTTAGTGCATGCAGGTGCTTCAATATATGGATTCCGAAGCGTGTTGGGCTGAAACGTCCCAGGGCCACCACAAGCATTCCTTTTTCGTTAATGTAGTTTATTTATGTTAATTCCACTCTCAACATGTATATTTTAACATTCCACTCTGGACTTAATATTTAAAATCTTAAATCGGATTCCCTTCCTACCCAACCCACAATTTATTCAAAATTCAGTACCGGTAACATGATTCTTCTCCGTCAATAGCTACAGTTAGGTAAAAGACCGTCGGGGGAATGTCCAGATATTGTGCTGGTCAAGTTATAATTTTTTCAACTCACATCCATGATTTCAGTACGGTATAATATTTATTTTTTCGTAATACCTCGAGTTCTGAATCGATTTTAATGAACAACATTCGGAATCGCAATAGCTTTTAATAACTTTTTCAAATATTGAACTATCTTTTTAATATTTCAAGTAAAAGTAAAGGTAATTTTTCACTGACTGTGAAAAAAATTGATCTAATTAAGAGCCGGTGACTGAGAGATCAAAAGATAAACAAACGTCATCCAAACATCCCATCACACAGTTTGACATATTCATGCGAGATTAAAAACACGATTCAAACTCCATATTTTGATCGTTTTTTCTGCCAAATTAATGCGTTTTATTATCAAAAAACATGTATGGAGTACACGTATTCAATTTATACTTAAGTGCAATACCTAACAATCACTAAACAACAATGAACTGAAACTATTTTGGGTGGAAGAATAAACCTGATTACCGCACTTGCAAAAAACACAAGTTAATTATAGACAAATTGAAGTCACCTGGTGGGGTTTTGAGACCCCACCTCGTAGTGTAATTAGTGGGGTCTCAATTTCTGTGTTCATATGGGCAGCGTACACGACATGTTTTGCTATTGAAAGCAGGGAAAATGCATAATACAATTGAAGAGGTGAAAAATGTTCAAGCCAAACTCTCTATTGTTATGAAATTAAGAATTGCTCAATTCTTAAATTTCAGAACATGCTTACTAGGATAAATGTTGTGGGAATTATGAGGTGTTACACTCCAACATAATCAACTGAAAACAGTTAAAGAAAAAAAACACACACATTTTATTCATTTCCCAAGGAACTACTGTAAGAAAAGGAATAGAAACCCAAAATACATATTGCCTATTTCTTGCCATGACAAGTAGTAAATTATTAAAGATACAACCAAATGTACAGGAGACGACCCAAATAAGCTCTAAGCTTAGGGAGATGACCCAAATAAGCTCTAAGCTTTCTGTCAAATCCCTCCTTTAAAATGAATCTTCTCTATTCTTATGCTGTGTAATATTGTATAATACTGAGTTTTGTACAAGTACTCCATTTTGGATACAGCAAATGTAATATGTTCCAATAAAAACTGTTTAAACTAAATGTACACTGCTTTCAATTACGACACTGGGGTATATGGTTAATACATTTTATCATCATTAAATTCTGAAAAGTGTCATCCTCAAAATCAGCTCATAATCTTTCTTAATAAATACAGAGAAATATCATGCTTTGTCATGTTGTTTTAAGATCAATATAACCCTGATGTTCCATTGCATCTCCTTGAAGCGGGTCAGACAAAAAGCAGTTAACTGTATTGTTTGAAGGTGTCAAATCGGTTTAGCTCAAACAAAGGCCACCAATAAAGACAAAGTTTTCAACAGTTTCTATGTGACAGGTTGTGAAGACAACTGAAATTCAATCTCTTTCACTTGTTAATAATGCTTAACAATTTTCTCTATTTAAAATAAAGAAAAAAGTAAAGGGTGTGTGACTTTTTATTTCAAATCCAGTACCTAAAAGCAACAAGTTTGAAACTTGAAAAAGTGACCTAAACCAGGAATAAAAAATTAATAATAATAATAATAATATGGGAGGCCATACATAATCTTTCTTTTAACCCCTCCCCCCACCCCTCAGTCCATTGAGTAGTTCTACATTAATACATCATACAAACACAAGCTTCAGTTTTATCAAATAAGGTATGCAGCAATCACTGTTAAAACACTGACACAAGCACAAGCCTCAATAGTTTTTTATCACACATATCAGAGAGACAAAGATTATCAGGACAAGAAAATCAAATTCCTGAACATTCGGTTCACCACACAAGATTGTTCATCAGTTAACCGAGAGGTTGGAATAGCAACTCACCTGCACATTTTTTCTATATATGCTCCAATGCAGCATCAAAAATGAAAGTGTCAATGACACTGTAGCTCAACTTGTCAAGACATGTACATGTATAGTATGTGTCACAGCAATGACAAACATCTAGGTAATGACCTGATAACAAAGGTACATATAAAGTATTGTAACGGTCTGTACATAAATACTGACCGTAGCCTGTAACAAATGTATAGGTAAAGTATTGTAAAGGTGGGTGACAGTCAGATGCTAAACTAGAAAAGAAATAGAGTCAACGTGGGTAATAGAGTGGGTCTGACTGAACCCCAAAATATTTGTTCTCATAGCACAGTGATAACAAAGGCACCCCAAAACACACTCATTCCTGTCCCAAGGGGAAAACAAAGGTACCCAAGAAGTTTCGTGAAGATCAGTTCATAAATACGAGCTGTATAAAAGTTGTGACAAAAAACTGATTGGACCTAATTTCGGTACAAAATGGCCACTGGCAGCCATCTTAAATTTTGGACCGCACTCAGAAACACTCGTTCTTGTCCCAAGGTGATAACAAAGGTACCCAAGAAGTTTCGTGAAGATCGGTTGATAAATACAGCCTCTAGCCCGAGCCATATTGACATGTGCACTTACAGTGTATAAGTAGCACTAAATAAATCAAAATTCATCTAATTTGCATAATTTCTGCACGAGAAAAAAAGCCGTACTGCATGTGATGTATTTCATTTTACTAAACATTCATACAAAAATTGATTCAAATCAGAACTTTCATACAGAAGTTCTGTACAAAAGACTGATTGCACTAATTTTGGTACAAAATGGCTGCTGGTGGCCATCTTGAATTTCGGACCACACCCAAAAACACCCGTTCTCATCCCCCGGTGATAACAAAGGTACCCAAGAAGTTTCGTAAAGATCTGTTCACAAATAAGGCCTCTAGCCTGAGCCGTATAGAAGTTGTGTACAAAAAACTGATTAGACCTAATTTCGGTACAAAATGGCCACTGGCAGCCATCTTGAATTTTGGACCGCACTCAGAAACACTCGTTCTCGTCCCAAGGTGATAACAGAGGTACCCAAGAAGTTTCGTGAAGATCGGTTGATAAATACAGCCTCTAGCCCGAGCCGTATTGACATGTGTACTTACTGTGTGTCAGCAGGGGTCAGCCGAGTGGGCGACTTGGGCGAAGAAGTCGCCTTGTCATTCCTCAAGTCGCCTTGGCTTACATTGGGGGCGAAATTCAAGTCGCCCTCCAAAACTTCCTTGGGAGACATGGCAGTTTACTGTAATTTCTTATGTTTTATTTTTTAAAAACACCCGCTTCCACATTCGCAAAAAAAGTAAACACGGCTGCTGTTAAAGTCCGTCACACGGCTATGAAAATAGCCTAAACTAGCCCAATTTTATGTTTCTGGAAAGAATTGTAATGGCGTAGACGTTCGAACAATTCGCCCCAACTGATAGCAGCCAGCACAAAATGGCTATTTAAAAACAAAGTGCCAGCTAAAACAACGAATCACACAAGACTCGCATCGAGTTAATAAGAATTTATTAAAGTTAACCACCGTTTCAAAACAAACAAAAATGTATTGGAGACAGTTCGTCCATATCGAAATTGCTTGCTGTTACGCTCTGTTCCACTGAAAAATTGGTTGCATTGAAATTCGCCCCGCAATTTGCACTGAATGTTTTTCTTTGAAAACTTGCAAAGTTGTGTTGGAAGGGGGTTAACCGTTAAATGTAATAAGGCTACAATAGAAATCACAGGTATTTGGATGGATAAGAATGGCAGACCTTCAAAGCACCAATCGCACGTGTCAGTGTAAGATGGTTGGCAGAAATTGTCAGTTTTCTGAACAGTGTTTTATTACCCAGCGCAGCCGGGAAGGGAGACAACTGAAATATTTTGTCATTTACCTGAGAAATAAATTAACTCAAATTGTCAATAACGCTTAATTTACGAAGGATATCGAAAACTTTTTTAACTACGCTTTTCAACTCAGTTAGGGCATTCAGAAACAATGAATGACCCAGCTTCTTAAATGAACTTGGAATTTATTTTAAACACTTTAAATATTTTTTTTAAAAAGAATATACCTTCTATTGCAGAGAAGAACACTCTCACCATGGCTCATACTAAATTTCAAATCCACTTTGTTGCGGCAAATACAAAATCAACTGCATGGTAACCTTAGTCATCACTGTTAGGCAAAGAGTTAGGGGGTATTCAGAAACCATGAACGCCATATCTTTGGGGGGTGGGGGGGGGGGGGGTGATTTTAACCTACATTCTGTTATATACCATCTGACTTAGTTTTGTGTGTGTATGTATGTTTGTATAACTTTTATTTATTTTTTTCTCCACAATTGTGTCCTCTATGTTCATTTATTTTGTCATGATGTCATATACGTTTTATGTTTTTTTTCTGATTTCTCATTCATGTCCACTGACTTCTCCCTCCTGGATCCTGACTTCTCCCTAAAGTCTCTGGAGGGAGAAGTCACTTCTCCCTAAAATCAGCTGCCAGGCTGACCCCTGTGTGTCAGTAGCACTGAAAAAATCAAAGTTCATCTAATTTGCATAATTTCTGCACGAGAAAAAAACCCGTATTATATGTGATGTATCCCATGGTACTAAACATTCACACAAAAAACTTTTCAAATCAGCGCTTTCATATGGAAGTTCTGTGCAAATATCTGATTGCACCTAATTTTGTACAAAATGTCTGCCATCGGCCACCTTGAATTTCGGACTGCACCCCAAAACACTCGTTCTCATCCCACGGTGATACCAAAGGTACCCAAGAAGTTTCATAAAGATCGGTTTATAAATACAGCCTCTAGCCCGAGCCATATTGGCATTTGCACTTACAGTGCTGAAAGTATCACTAAATACATCAAAGTTAGTCTAATTTGCATAATTTACGTACGAGAAAAAAACCTGTATTATATGTGATGTATCCCATGGTACTAAACATTCATACAAAAAATTATTCAAATAAGCGCTTTCATATGTAAGTTCTGCGCAAAAATCTGATTTCACCTAAGTCTGTACAAAATGGTCGCCAGCGGCCAACCTGAATTTCGGATCAGACCCAACACTCGTTCTCGTCTCACGGTCATAACAAAGGTACCCAAGAAGTTTCGCAAAGATCGGTTCATAAATACAGCCTCTAGCTCGAGCCGTATTGAATTGTTGATGGACAGGCGGACGACTGGCCATGGCATAAGCTCAAATTTGGCTTCGGCAAAGTTGAGCTAATAAAAACTGAGTGACACATTTCTAAAAAACCTATACACTCATGTTTGTGACTAAATGTAATTGAAAAGTAATTGACAAGTAATTGAAAAGTAATTGAAATTACATGGTAATTTCCAATGTAACTAGATATCACGGAGATGGATTCCATCTCTGCGGGCCCCGCAGCAACTAACCGATGTTAGGTATAAACTGATGTGAACCGTAATACTAAAATATTTCAAGCAATAGGTAAAATCTGATTAAAATCCCTTCCCGGACACCAACTTGTCAGAAAAAACCCCCAAATTTTGAATAATTTGACCTTGAGGTCAAACTTCAAGGTCAAAGCATGGCAACCTTGGTACGCGACACGTCATCTTGAGATAATCTGCCCACATACCAAATATCAAAACCCTATCTATTAAGGGAAAAAAGTTACAGCCCGGACACAAACTTGTCAGAAAAAAAAAAAAATCTGAATAATTTGACCTTGAGGTCAAACTTCAAGGTCAAAGCATGGCAACCTTGGTACGCGACATGTCGTCTTGAGATAATCTATCCACATACCAAATAGCAAAAACCTATCTATTAAGGGAAAAAAGTTACAGCCCGGACACGAACTTGTCAGAAAAGAACCCGGAATTCGGAATAATTTGACCTTGAGGTCAAAGTTCAAGGTCAAAGCATGGCAACCGTGGTACGCAACACATCGTCTTGAGATAATCTACCCCAATACCAAATATCAAAACCCTATCTATTAAGGGAAAAAAGTTACAGCCCAGACACGAACTTGTTAATTCGGAATAATTTGACCTTGAGGTCAAAGTTCAAGGTCAAAGCATGGCAACCATGGTACGCGACACATCGTCTTGAGATAATCTACCCACACACCAAATATCAAAACCCTATCTATTAAGGGAAAAAAGTTACAGCCCGGACACGAACTTGTCAGAAAAGAACCCCGAATTCTGAATAATTTGACCTTGAGGTCAAAGTTCAAGGTCAAAGCATGGCAACCTTGGTACGCGACACATCATCTTGAGATAATCTACCCACATACCAAATATCAAAACCCTATCTATTAAGGGAAAAAAGTTACAGCCCGGACACAAACTTGTCAGAAAAGAACCCCGAAAACGGAATTTGACCTTGAAGTCCAAGTTCAAGGTCAAAGCATGGCAACCTTGGTACGCGACACATCGTCTTGAGATAATATACCCACATGTCAAATATCAAAACCTTATCTATTGAGAGAGAAAGATTACAGCCCGGACGGATGGATGCACAGACAGAGCGATCACTATAGGGCATCCGCCTCACGGAAATTACTTTTCAATTACATATAATTGACAAAGGTCTCAATTACACATTACACCCAATTACTTTGAAAACATGTAATTAATTACACTCATTACATTTACAAATTACAATTACCCCAATGCTGGCATGGTTCAGACAACTGTCTGCAGCCTCTTGCAGACAATCACATGCTATCTGTGCAGACTCTGTCAGGTCTATGTGCAAACTCAATCACCCTAATCTAGTAATTCATGTGCAAAATCTCAGTGCGACTATGTATTAAAACCGACTTAAAATCTATTTAGGCAGGTACCTGTTTAATTCATATGTGACACACTGGATACAGGCATTGAAACAGTTCGCTGAGACCATTAAAATTATGGGCTGCCTCCTTCAAGCTAAAGAATTAATTAGTGTGCCAAATCTCGGTGGGACTATGCAAAATCAAATTAAAATCTACATAAGCAGGTACCAGTTTAATTCAAAGGTGCTATGGTGGATACAGGCAGTGAAACAGTTCGCAGAGACCATTGACATTATGGGCTGCCTCCACCAAGCTAAACTAGTAATCTGTGTGTAAAATCTTGGTGCGACTATGCAAAATCGAATTAAAATCTATTCAACTATTCAAGCAAGTACCTGTTTAATTCAAATGTGCCATGATGGATATAGGCAGAGAAACAGTTCGCTGAGACCACTGACATTATGGTCTGCCTCCACCAAGCAAGAGAGACTGCAGGTGAAAAACAGGCAGTGAAACACTCCGGAGTGACTAAGTGAAGCATAGGCTGCCTTCATCAAGCAAGGTTTATATTCAGGAGGGGTGGGGATCATCTCATCTCCATTCATTTGTAAATATCATGACATACTAATCCACCTCTTTTCAATTCAAGCAGGTAGCCACAGAATCCATTTTTTTTTTTTTTTTTGTGATAAGAAAGCGTGAGAAAGTGTTTATAGGTTTGTGGGATACACCACGACAGCAGCACATTATAAGGATCTGCCCCTGTTGTGGAGTTTCCACGCAAACCACCAGCCATGTTCTGGCAAACCAGTGACAACGAGTAGCGAGGACGACTCTGGTCTCGCTACCCGGTGACACACCAATAACATTAACCATTATGGAAAATCCTTCCACGAAAACGCACATCAGCGAAAACTCATTCGGTACCTGCTGGTAGGTTTGGTGGCCCTGAAAAGGCACGTTTGTTTGTTTACCCAGAAAGTTAGAAAATTGGCAATAGCATAACCAGTCTTGACACCCAACCTAACCACTTTAAGAAGAGGACAGAGAAGCCAATAAGAAGGTCCACCACCTTTCAGGGCGAAACTACACCCTGTCTGGGGATCAATCATTGGTTTGGAAGACCAGCTGAGAAGCCACAGGTCCATTATGGCGGTATGAGTACGAACAACAAAAGACCAACATTCATCAACTTATGGGATGCACATTGCATCCCCAAGTGAAGATTCTTTCGGAGACTGGGTTTTTAATGGATTGCACATGTAATGTTTATGATCACAAAAAATATTTCTTGCCATTTCATCATTGTTAAGACTTGCCTCTGACACTAGTTCAAGTGAGGCTAGTCAAGATTCTATAAAAATATACTCTTTTATGATCACAAAAAATATTTATTGCTGTTTTATCATTGTAAACTAGTTAAAGTGTGGCAAGTGTCATGATCCAATAAAAAAAACATTACAAATTATTTTGATGAATTGATGCTTACATGGTATGAGGTTTGTGGTTAGGAGTTTATGTTCAACAGAGACGTGAAGCATCAAGGTTGAACAGACAGTCTAAACCCCAAGCCTCAAACCTCAGACCATGTTACCATCAATTCATCAAAATAAAATATATGTTCTAATAAGACCCTACCCATAGCCCAAAACACACATAGTGAAATTAATAAGGCAACTTTTAACAAGACATTTAGTGTATAAACCCCAAGCAGCTCATGATGTCACTGGACAAAAAACCAATGAATCAGATAAAAGTTAAGGTAATTCCATCTTATTTCAAATCGTAAACTGATTTGTAATTTAAACCATACATCATTTGGAACGTCTGCTGCACATATGAAAAGTTCAGAAAAATGAAGTGATTTGCGAGTCACTCCGTTGACGAAATAAATGAGAAACAGGCAGTTATTTTAAATATTTTGCATGGTGATGTCAAATGGTAAAACATGCTACTGGAGCTAGAAACATAGAAAAAAAACTATGCAAGCTCTCATCCAATTAGAGCACGAGGATTTTAGTCTTATTGGAACATATCGTTTGGTGATCACAGAAAAAATTTCTTGCATTTCTTCATTGCTGACACTTGCCTCTAACAAATGATTCTTGGGAAGCTCTCAAATGTTGACCACACTCATCATCCATATATATGTTGTGTCAGAGAACCGACAGGAAGTGGATTGTACAAATGCTGGCCTGCTCAAATTAGGAATTAAGGCAACTCGGATTACCAGTACCTTATCCTCTCTATCAGGCAACCCAATTTAAATACCTTTTTTTGATATTTTTCAGTCAGAGAATAAGGTCTAAAAAAGTCAAAAATCTGTTTCTCAGGCCCTCCCACATGGTCCTTTTGGCTGTCGCATACTCTCTTTTTATAACCAATGCAAACTTAACTTAAATGGTTTATGTCTGATATTTGACTCAAGTTAATAAAATTAATAAAAAACGCCGCCGCGGTGTGTTCTCCTCCGTGGAATTCCAGTGGACCACAGTGTTTGATCAGTGGAAGACAGTTTTCAAAACACTGTGACCCACCGTGGTCACGAGCGTTAACGATTAGTTTAATTGCTTTCGCATGTCAGTTTCTCTGCTGATTAATAAATACTGTCTTGTGACGTCAACTGGCAAGACAACTGCGTTTGTTACTGGTAGTAGATAATTTATTTTAAATTAAAATTGGAATTTGGAGGAGGCAGACGGCTACTATTGTTGTGGTTTGAAATTGTAAATTGGGAATAGAACAGTCAGTTCCATTTGGTTAAGTACAAACTCCTCGTCACTTTCGAAACTAAACTGTTGTGTTTGCGCGATCGATTTGATCGAGGAAATAAATAAACCAGACTTGAGAAAAACAACTAATATTCGCGAAGTTCCCAATTTCACATTTTGTTTACAGCTGTAGGCCAACACGTAATGAACCGTGTTTTTCTTGGGTGGGAAGTGGGGACGAAAAAGCCTCCTGTGCCACGAATGTGCCCACGGCGCACGGCTAATGATCGAAGTGATACCAGTTCACGACATTGAGTCAACTCGACTAGCACATCCTCTTTCCTGTCTTACTCTTGTCGGGCAACACAATTAAAGTAAAAAAAAAATATAGTGTTTTTAAATAGATACCAAAAGGTATCTCACTCGAGACTGAAACTAATGATTATTTCACAGGAGGGGGGGGGGGGGACGGGAGATATTTGCATACAGAAATAAATATCCTTCATCCAATTCCGTAGGGGTTTGTACATACTTTTTTTTCTTTGCATTTGCAGATTTTTCAACGTTCCTCTACATTGTTGTTATTTGTATTAGCAATTGAAATAGCTAAGCCTGTGTGTATGTAAGAATACGTGGGTGAATATAAGGAAGATGCCGAATTAAAATATCTGCGAATGTGCCATTCTAAGAGAGAGTACGCTTCAGTGGGAAAGAGATAGAGAGAGACAGATATACGTGATGGGGGGGGGGGAAGTAAGAAAAATTGAAAGAAGATTAGTACACGAAAGTATTAGCAAGTGTATGTGGGCGTATGTCTGCATATTACCCTCTTTGTGTTTGTGTGTGTGTGTGGGAGGGGGGGGGGTTCGCAAGGGTGTGTATTTTGGTGTGCGTGCATGTGTTTTGGTTTTTCGGGTTTGGGTTTTTTTTTTGTTTTTTTTTTTATGAACTACTGTAAAAAAGACCTACCTCTGATGAAAATGTGTCTCATAAGCCTCCATAGGCTGGATTTCATATAAATATTTTGAAAATACTCTGTATATTTTATGCATGTGTATTGAAATGTGACACTAAAATAAAATATTATTCTACTGCTACTACATTAAAGTAGTCGGGATTGAAGTGATTAATTAGGTGCAGTAGATTAAACTACCACTTGCACAAGGTGTGAAATGACATTTGAGTGGTGCGACAAAGCACAGAGCTGTCCTTCAATCCAACATCTGTTTTAACACCTCTGCACATGACAAGCTTGAGAAAAAATAAGAGACAAATCAATATTTTCAATTACTTTTTATTAATTCAGTAATCATAATTATAACCATATGTAAATAAAATCAATAGAAAATAATATTTTTTTTTTATTTCCAATAATGACATGCTGATCGACAAGCCAGACCACCATACATCGTAACACTAGCTCAAACATGCCCCGAAATTTCGTATTATAATTTTTTTGTTTTGTCCCCCCACACGTGTCTTGAAACCCCCAAAATTAAAATAGGTCTTTCAGACGCGAGATTTTAGTTCCTCTATCGGAGATTTTCTGGCGCCACCCCTGATTTTTGCGTGCATCCAGCACATAAAAAATTTCAGTGTCTTAGCAGTGTAAGATTCAGTCATCCATACCATAGTCCGATATCATTGATCGATTGCCCATCTGCCCCCCCCCCCACTCCCCCTCCCCCCCCCCCACCCCATCTTGCCCAGTTTTCCTTGCTAGTGCATGCAGGCACTTCAATATAGGGATTCCGAAGCGTCTTGGACTGAAACGTCCCAGGGCCACCACAAGCATTCCTTTTTCGTTAATGTAGTTTATTTTTGTTAATTCCACTCTCAACATTTACATTTTAACATTCCACTCTGAACTTAACTATTAAAATCGTAAATCGGATTCCCTTCCTCCCCAACCCACAATTTATTCAAAATTCAGTACCTGTAACATGATTCTTCTCCGTCAATAGCTACAGTTAGGTAAAAGACCGTCGGGGAAATGTCCAGATATATTGTGCTGGTGAAGTTATAATTTTTTCAACTTACATCCATGATTTCAGTACGGTATAATATTAATTTTTTCGTAATTCCTCGAGTTCTGAATCGATTTTGATGAACAACATTCCGAATCGCAATAGCTTTCAATAACTTTTTCAAATACTGAACTATCTTTTAATATTTCAAGTAAAAGAAAAAGTAATATTTCACTGACTGTGAAAAAAATTGATCTAATTAAGAGCCGGTGACTTAGAGATCAAAAGATAAACCGACGTCAGCCGAACATCCCATCACACAGTTTGACATATTCATGCGAGATTAAAAACATGATTCAAACTCCATATTTTGATCGTTTCTTCTGCCATATTAATGCTTTTTATTATCAAAAAACATGTATGGAGCATACATATTCAATTTATACTTAAGTGCAATACCTAACAATCACTAAACAACAATGAACTGAAACTATTTTTGGTGGAAGAATAAACCTGATTATCGCACTTGCAAAAAACACAAGTTAATTATAGACAAACTGAAGTCACGTGGTGGGGTTTTGAGACCCCACCTCGTAGTGTAATTAGTGGGGTCTCAATTTCTGTGTTCATGTGGGCAGCGTACATGACATGAGTAAGTTTAAAGGACATTGTAAATGGCAACTTTTTTCACAGAAATCAGTAGCTCCTAACTAGTTCACCCTGAATAAGCATACCAAGTTTCAAAACAACCCAATAATAATATCTGAGGCGTGCCAAAGGAAAATGCAAATGCACAATACACTAAGTTAGAAGGTCGTTGCTAGTGGCAGTTTTTTCTTTCTTTTTTTTTGATGGAAATTCATATATATGCTCTGTAGGGAGTGCAAAAGGGATAAGTTGTTGCACAAATGCATTAAGTTCAAAGGTTGGTGCTAACAACAACATTTTTTGATGGAAATGAAAGAAAATCAATTGCTCCCATCTAGAGGTCACCTCATGCATACCAAGTTTCAAAGCAATCTATATCCATAAATGTGCCCTATAGAGCATGCCAAATGAATACGCTGATGCACAGATGCACCAAGTTCAAAGGCTGCAGAGCGTGCCAAAGAAAAATATTGATGCAAAAATGGCAAAGATCATTGCTAATAGCAAATTTTCTCAACGGAAATGAAAGAAAATCAATAGCTTACATCTAAAGGTTGCTCCAAACCAATACACCAAGTATGAAAGCAATCGGATCATAAATGTAATGCACAAGAGGGCAGAGTGGGAGGTCGTTGCTGATAAGAATGAAAGAAGCTCCCATCTGATGGTCAACCAACCCCCAAAACACAAGAAGATTCATTCAAAGCAAACCATTCATGAATGTACCTTGTAGGCAGGCCTTTATATTCCCCAAAATTTGCCGCTGTCACTGACTCAATCATTCGGTGTCATTGGTTTTTCATAATGTAACCCCTCCAGAAATAATTTGCGCTGAACACATGCACAGTTGTTGTATTTATGTAGGATTTTCCTGAATGTGATCAGCACGTTTAGGAAAATTCAACATAAATACAGCAACTGCGCATGTGTACGGTGCAAACTGTGCTCTGAAACAAATGAGTGACACAGATTGATTCGGTGGAATTTCCAAACATACCACATCATACCATACCTATTGTAAGTAAATCAAGGTAAGCAAACTTACAGTCTAATTATTAGTGTGTCATTGATACGAACCCATAAAAACGAATGCACGTTGAACTGCATTATGTTTTAATGAATCAAGATGTTTTTCAACTCAAGTAAAAACCTGATGCGAGAGAAGTAAATTTTGTCACCTATTTTCACAGTATTCTGGTAAATGCAACGCTCGAACACGATACCAAATAGTGTAGCTGTTTTGAGAAAGGGGTATCACGACTCAAGTTTCAAAATAAAGGTAACTTCATGGTGTTTCTTTCATTATTCTGAGAAATGAAGACCCGACTGGAGATATTCAACACTGAATTTGGAAACCGGGACGACAGGTTTTCTGTAATTGTTACGGTTTTGGCCAAATTTTTGGTTAACCGCACAGGTCTAGCCCTAGGTGAAAAATACTTTTCTATCGACTTGTGAAAAAGCAGTTATCTAATTCACAAAGGGCTGTGAAAAATTATTTTGCAAAACTGTTCAGGGGTTATGCAAAATTTCCAATTTGCTCACATCTGCATCTCAAAGGCAGATCATTAAAATATATTCTGTGGCGCTAAATTATGTCAAATTCTTGAGCATCACCAAATGCTAAATTATGCTGCTAGAAGCCAGGATTTGGGGTTTTTCAAATTGAATTTTAAAAATGTTCTCACGCTGGGACGAACCAGCATTGTCTGTGACTGTTCACTGTGCCCAAATTAGCCCAGTATAAAGGTCTGCTTGTAGGGCATGCCAAACGAAAATGTTGATGCACAAACGTACTTAGTTTGATGGTTGTTGATAACGGCAAATTTTTTTGGTCGGAAATGAGAAAAAATTAATAGATCCCATCTGGAGGTCACCACGAACACAAATACCAAGTTCCAAGGTCATCTGATGATAAATGAGACCTGTGCAGTGTGCCAAGGGAAAATGTTGATGTACAATATGGATAAGTTAAACATCGTTGCTAACGGCAATGTTTCTCAATGGAAATGGAAGAAAATCAATAGCTCCCATTTAAAGGTCATCCCAAACAAGCAAACCAAGTTTCAAAGCAATCCATTCACAAATTATTTATTTATTGGTGTTTTTAAGGTCACATATTTCTGCACAATGGCTAATCATGACCATGACAGTTTTACTGGTGGAGGAAGCCGGAGTACCCGGAGAGAACCACCGAGCAACGGCGAGCAACTGTCAGCTCCCCAACATACCAACTCCACACAAGCAGGGTTAGCATTGGCTGAAGACAGGTGCACCACCGACATGCAGTACGCCTTAGTACACAATGCCACCGTGCCCCCACGTGGGCAATGGGGTGAAGTGTCTTGCCCAAGGACACAATGCGATTGCCGCAGGTGGGATTCAAACCGAGGACCTCTCGGCTTGCAGCCTGCACCTCTACCTACTGAGCCACTGCACCCCCAATCCATTCACGAAAGCACCCTGCAGAGCATGCTAAAGGAAAAATTGATGCACAAATCCACAAATCTGAAAGGTCATTCCAAACAGCACGGTTTTTGTTGCAAATGAAAGAAAATCAATAGCTCCCATCTAAAGGTCATCCCAAACACACATATCAAGTTACAAAGTGATCTGATGATAAATGAGACCTGCGCAGTGTGCCAAAGGAAAAGGAAAACATTGTTGATATACAAAATGTCTTTGCTAATGCAACATTTCGCAATGGAAGTGAAAAGAAAATCGATAGCTCCCATCTAGAGGTCACCCCAAACAACCATACCAAGTTTCAAAGCAGTCCATTCATAATGCCAAAGGAAAATATATTGATGCACAAATGCATTCAAAAGTTCAAAGGTCATTGCCAAAGGCAATGTTTTTTTGATGGAAATGGAAGAAAATCGATAGCTCCCATCTAGAGGTCACCCCAAACAAGCATACCAAGTTTTAAAGTGATCTGATCATAAATGTTCCCTGTATGGTGTGCCAAATAAAAATATTGATGCACAAATGCACTAAGTTCAAAGGTCATTGCTAACGGCAATATTTTGATGGAAATGGAAGAAAATCAATAGCTCCCATCTAGAGGTCATCCGAAACACATATTCCAATGAACTAGAAGTAACAGCAATAGCTCAGCTTGACTTCGTTAAGGTGAGCTAAAAATGAAACAAATTCTAAGTCCATAAAGGGCAATAACTCTGCAAATATACCCCAAATAACACCTGCATTCAACATGGGGCTAGACAGCAATAAGATAATAATCTACAGAATAGCATGGGTGGTAGTGTATTCTGTCCCTTGAGTGCAAGAAGGCTTTGCAATGCTAAAGCATTGCAAAGCCTTCTTGCACTCAAGGGACGAAAGACATAGCCTTGTTGCACTAAAGGGACAAATTTATCAATTTTATTAACTTGGGTAAAATATTAGACATAAACCATTTAATTTTTATTTTTTAAAGTTTGCATTGGTTATAAAAGAGAGCATGTGGCAGCCAAAAGGACCATGCGGGAGGGCCTCAGAAACAGATTTTAAACTTTTTTAGGCCTAAATTTTTCCAGAGTTTTGTCTCTTGTGCAGCTTCAAATGAGCAGGACAACATGTTGGGTTTGTTAACTGGTAGAATACTAAATTATTTTTGGCCATCATACTTTGTTCTCATGTCTTTGCGTTGTTATAATTTAGGGGAGAGTGCTTATAGGCACTCTCCCACGAATTATAACAAGGCAAAGCCTGACACACTAAGTAATTTCACTTAAAAGACAATATGAAGCATATCCACAGAATATGAAGCCTTTAAGTCTTAGTACTTGCACTTCTGAACAAAGCCCAAATACGGGCTTCCAGCACTCTACCAGTTAATCCACATTAAGTTAGGAGAGGATCAACCCAAAAGTTTTATAGAAAAATAGTTTGTAATCACAACAGATGACGGATAATGTATAACAAACAACTGATGAAGGCTGGCAAGTTAGGCCATTCTTTTGATTTTGAAAATGGGATGCACTCTGTATATGTATGCTGCCATTTGAAGAGAAGCACGCTATTGTTGAGTTCCGGCCTCAGGAAAATGTTTTCAAGAAAAATATCTACGAACATCTGCACACCCTTCATTCCACTGATGCCCTGTAAGTAGGGATTCCAAAATTATTACTACTTTTCAAATAAGCTTTTCCCAGCAATAATCAAATTAACCCCTAACACTCTGGTAGTGCAACAGAATTTTCTCCAATCACTCTGTTTCTCTTTTGTGAATCTATGAATTTAAATAATTATATCTTGTTTGACAGAGCTCAGTCAAACAAGGTATATTTGGTTAACCCTTTACCTAACATGAAAAGCAGACGATACTTGCAAAAAAAAAATTCTTGAATAACTAATTTTTTTCATTTTTAGTCTCAAAAACACAGGTTACGACTCCTCATTGGAACGAGCTCATCTAGTTCGTTCCAACAACCGGTCATAACCTATGTTTTTGAGACAAAAAATGAAAAAAATAATGAAAATTAATTGGCGATTTTTTAGAATAGTGCTTGCCAGTTTGGCCATTATGTTGGGTAAAGGGTTAACTGATAGAGTGCTAAATTATTTTTGGTCATCCAAATTTGTCCACGTCTCTTTGCCTTGTTACAATTTATGGGAGAGTGCCTATTGGCACTCTCCCATAAATTGTAACAAGGCAAATCCTCACAGACTAAATAATTTCAATTCAAAAATAATATGACGCACATCCACAGAAATAAAGCCATTAAGTTGCAGCACCTGCACTTCAGAATAAAGCCCAAATATGGGCTTCCAGCACTCTACCAGTTAATAACTCGACTGAATTGGACACAAATTTTTGGTATGCATGCATCATATGTCAAATTCAAGTTGAGACCCCCCCCTCCATTGGAAGGATCTCGTCAAACTCATTCCAATAAAGGTTCACATGGTATGGTTTTGTTGAAATTTTGCGAAAAATAGAATAAGACAAATAATTTACTGGTAGAGTGCTAAATTATTTTTGGTCATCCAAATTTGTCCACGTCTCGTTGCCTTGTTACAATTTATGGGAGAGTGCCTAGTGGCACTCTCCCATAAATTGAAACAAGGCAAATCCCCAAAGACTAAATAATTTCAATTCAAAAATAATATGGCGCACATCCATAGAATATGAAGCCATTAAGTTGCAGCACCAGCACTTCAGAATCCAGCACTCTACCAGTTAAATATCAAACTACATTATATGGAAATATGTTGACATCAGTGTGCAGAAGGTTAATATGAGTTCAGTATGATACACGAAATGCAACTTAAATGGAGCAATTGTTAAGACAAACAGATGATTCTCCATGGAATGCATGAGCAACGAGACAGTGACTAGAATTACTGGCCTCTGAAGTCTGTTGAATTATGTTACAGTGGAACACTGTTAATTGAATAGCTACTTTGCCAATGAAAACTATTCAATTAACAGGAGTATTCATTTAACGGGATTGTGTCACTTTCCTGTATTCTAGAGATAAACTCATCATTTATTCTATTATATCATGTTTGACAGAGCTCCACGAGCTCTGTCAAACAAGATATAATAGATTAAATGCCTGTACCGAGGCCAAATGGGTCTATAAACCTAAGAAAACTGGGAAGAGTCAGGATAATTTCTCGACAGGTTACAAGATTTTTATTCAATTAACAGGAGTTTACACTATAACCTATATTCAATTAACAGGTCAAATTTGAACTGAAGGTATGGGAAATGGTTTTGTGTTTGGAATTTATATTCAATTAACCCTTTACCTAACACGAAAAGCAGATAGCACTCACAAAAAAAATTCTTGAATAACTATTTTTTTAATTTTTGTGTCAAAAACATAGGTTATGACCCTCGTTGGAACGAGCTAGACGAGCTCGTTTCAACGATGGGTCATAACGTATTTTTTTGAGACAAAAAAAAAAGAAAAAATAATGATAATTTATTGGCGATTTTTGAGAAAAGCACTGGCCGGTTTTCCCCATTATGTTGGGTAAAGGGTTAACAGGGATATACAATTAAGAGATATCCAATTAAGTGGGCTCCACTGTATTTAGGAACCAATTCTCAAAAATGGAAAGTTTGATTAGTTTGAAGTCATGGAATGCCACAGCTTATAATTTATGGTGTATTGTTCACATTTTCATGCACGCATTGTATGATTAGGCCTATTCACTATGAACAGATTTTAACTCTTTACAGAAAACATATTTATTTAGGCCTAAAAAAATTAAAAATCTGTTTCTCAAGCCCTCCCGCATGGTCCTTTTGGTGGCTGTATGCACTCTTTTTATTAAATGGTTTATGTCTAATATTTTACACAAGTTAAAAAAATTGATAAATTTGTCCCTTGAGTGCAAGAAGGCTTTTCTTAAGGGACGTAATACACCACCACCAATGCTATTCCGTACATTATGAGGCCTAAAACATAAACCAAAAGCATGAACTTTTGATGGTAAAGAAATAATTAAGAAATAATTACAGAAATAAAAAATAAAATAAAAAAACGCTCGCCCGCATGCAATTTTACAAATAATGGCCTGAGAAACAGAAGATCTACTTTGTGTGGCCTTATTTTAATTTTTTTCCCCACAATTTTTAAAACAATTTCAACAAAATCGATGCACTCCTTCCAATGAGGGGCACATCACATGATATGGTTTTGTTGAGATATTTGAAAAAGTTTTTTCCATTGCACAATTTTTTATTTATGCAGTGAATGCAGTTGATTCATTAGGTGAGGGTTAATCGCTCGCGAGGCGGAACCAATGCACTTGTTCCAATGAGGGGCACATCACATGATATGGTTTTGTTGAGATATTTGAAAAAGTTTTTTCCACTGCACAATTTTTTATTTATGCAGTGAATGCAGTTGATTCATTAGGTGAGGGTTAATCGCTCGCTAGGCGGAACCAAAGTGCATTGTTCTTTATCCATAAAAAGTGAAAATTGCAGGTGCGATGGCATGTAAATACAAGAGGCCCCAGGGGGACGGAGGGCACTCACCTGACATGGTAGCCTAAATATCACCCCAGAGAATTGATTTCAACAAGTAGCATCTGCTCCTCCTAAGAAAAGCTTATACCAAATATCCAAAGATTCTGACCAGTGGATCTAAAAAAAAAGAAGATTTTTAAAGAATATGCCTCATATTGAACTAAGTTATAATTTGGGCTCCCACAGGGAGCCTATATATGAATACAGGGACTTGGCTTTAACAAACTTGAATCTCACCCCCCTAAGGATGCTGCACACCAAATATCAAAACATTCCGACTGCTGGATCTGAATAAGAAGATTTTTAAAGAAAATTCCTCATTCTGAACTAAGTTACAATTCAAGCTCCCACAGTGAGTCCAAATATGGGCTTAGGGGCATGGCTTGAACAACTTGAATCTCACCCACTAAGGATGCTGCATACCAAATATCTAAACATTCCGACTGCTGGATCTGAAGAAGAAGATTTTTAAAGAAAATTCCTCATTTTGAACTAAGTTATCATTCGGGCTCCCACAGTGAGCCCAAATATGGTCCTACGGACATGGCTTGAACAAACCTGAATCTCACCCCCCTAAGCATGGTGCATACCCAATATCAAAAGATTCTGCCTGCTGGATCTGGAGAAGAAGATTTTCAAAGAAATTTGCCTGAAATGCACTAAGTTCAAATTTGGGCTCTTATACTGAGCCCAAATATAAACCCAGGGGGGGAGGGGGTGGATTTGAACAAACGTGAATCAGATCCACCCCACAATGTTGCATACCAAATATCAAAAGATTCTGCCTGCTGGATCTGGAGAAGAAGATTTTTTAAGAAATTTGCCTGAAATGCACTAAGTTCGAATTCGGGCTTCTATAGTGAGCCCAAATATAAATCTAGGGAGCCAGTTTGAACAAACTTGAATCAAATCCACCCCACAATGTTTCATACCAAATATCAAAAGATTCTGCCTGCTTGATCTGGCGAAGAAGATTTTTTAAGAAATTTGCCTGAAATGCACTAAGTTCGAAATCGGGCTCCTATACTGAGCCCAAATACGAACCCAGGGGGGCGATTTGAACAAACCTGAATCAGATCCACCCTACAATGTTGCATACCAAATATCAAAAGATTCTACCTGCTGGATCTGGAGAAGAAGATTTTTTAATGTTTTTCCCATTGCCTACAGTGTTAAAAAGTGCTGACTCAGCACTTTTTCAAAGTCCTGAAAAAAGTACCTTGTAATCAAACTGATAGGGATTTTTTTGAACCATTCTATTCTACTGGATAAAAGTAAGCTTTATACAAAATAAGAATTCTCTGTGCCATGTAGTTTTGGAGACATGGCAGTTTTAAGGTTTTTCCTATTTTTAGCTCCCGAGGTTCCCACAGGGCAATGAGAAAAACTTTTTTTGCATCAATCAACTGCTTATGACCTATTATCATCTCATATCAAATTTGGTTCAAATCAACTTCACGGTTCTGAAAATGGAAATTTTAGGCGTGGCCAAAATTTTTGCCCCTCCCATAACGAAGGCAAATAATGCCCGACAAACTTCTCTTGAACAAATTTGATTCTAAACCTCAAAAGGACTCTGTATACCACATATCAAGTCTCTGCAACTGGTGGTTCATTAGAAGAAGATTTTCAAAAAATTTGGCCATTTTTCCCCCACCACTCTGCTCAATATGAGCAACTAATTTGCATAAAATCAAAATGCCCTTATATAACCACTACTTACATGAAATTTAATTAAAATGTGACCAGTGGTTTAGGAGAAAGAGGCTCAAACACCACCTTCATGCAGGACGACGAAAGGCGGATGGACGGACGACGGACAAAGAGCGATCAGAAAAGCTCACCCTGACTTTCAGTCAGGTGAGCTAACAACAGCTTGCCTCAAAATCAAAAGACCAAGTTAGGTTCTCGTACAACTTCAGGGGAGCAAAAAACAAACTGAAAACCATTTCTGTCACCGAAACAAGAACTCAAACCAAACTGAACTTTTCTTGCAGCCAAAACAACTCCTATAATCATAACTGAATCACACATAAAACTCATTAACTTGCGAAGCATCTACCAAATAATAAAATATCATTTTCACCATGTGAGCTATGCCTAGCAGATGAGCCTTACATTAAATCTAAACTAGAGGTGTGACTGTCCCAGATGAGTCTGTCCATACCCCCCTGCCATGATTATTCCAAGATGAAAAGTGACACAACTCTGTTAAAAAAAAAGTCTGATCGAAACTATAACTGCAGGTGCACAGGTTCCCATGGTAGTGAACATCCCTACCAAGTTTCAAAGGAATCAAACCATATTTTATTTACTGTTATTTATTTATTGGTGCTTAAGGTCACATACTTATGCACAATGGCTAATCGTGATAGTGACAGTTGTAGGGGTGGAGGAACCTGGAGTACCCAGAGAGAACCACCGAGCATCAACAAGCAACTGTCATCTCCTCAACATTCTAACTCTGTTCAAGCCTGCTCAAGCAGGGTTACAGCGGTTGAAGACATGTGCACCATTGACGTGCAGTTCGCCTTAGTATATGGCGTCATCGTGCCCCCATGTAGGCAACAGAGATAAAGTGCCTTGCCCAAGGACACAACCCGGGTCATCCTGGACGGGGATTGAACTCGAGACCTCTAGCATAGAAGTCCAATAGTCTACAACGTTGCCACCATGCTCCCTTAACGAATCAGTTAAATTCTTAGTTGCATTTTATGAAAAATATTTCAACTGAAATTTTGGTATTTTGACATGCTTGTGAAAAGGGTTAACTGGTAGAGTGCTACATTTTTCTTGACGATGGATTTCCTTTCACCAGCCTACCACTGAGCCACCACGCTCCCTAGGAATCGACCCATAAACACCTGAGAAAATCTCTGGACAAAATTCAGGCATTCTAAGAAGAAAAAGAGCATACTCTGGCAAGAAAAGTTGGATAGAAACTATAATCGCAGATGCACAAGTTCCCATGGTAGTGAACATCCAAACCAAGTTTCAAAGAAATTGACCCATACACATTTGAGAAAATCTCCGGACAAAATTCAGGCATTCTATAATGAAAAGGGGCATAACTCTGGAAAATTATAATCACAGGTGCACAGGTTCCCATTGTAGTGAACAACCTTACCAAGTTTCAATGAAATCGACCCATAATCATCTGAGAAAAGTTCCGGACAAATTCTAGGCAATTCAGGCATTCTAAGATGAAAAGGGCCATAACTCTAGCAAAAAACGTCCGATCAAAACAATAATTGCAGGTGCAAAGGATGACAAGGTAGTAAACATCCATATCAAGTTTTAAAGGAATCGACCCATAAACATCTGAGAAAATCTCTGGACAACATTCAGACATTCTAAGACAAAAAGGGGCATTACTCTGGCAAAGAAATTCCGATCAAAACTATAATCACAGGTGCAAAGGTGCCCATGGTAGTAAACATCCATACCAAGTTTAAAAGGAATCGACCGATAAACATCTGAGAAAATCTCCAGACAGAATTCTAGGCCTGCTTTTTCAAGTCGAAAAGGGGCACAATTCTGGAAAAAATAATCCGACTGGAACTATAAACGCAGGTGCACAGGTTCCCATGGTGGTGAAAATTCATACCAAGTTTTGAGTAGATTGGTCCATAAATGTCTGAGAAAATCTCCAGACAAAATTATGTCTACGGATGGATGGACAGAAAAGGTCATTCCAGTATACTCCCCCCATCCCACACACACACTCAAGAGTCTCAATGGTGGATCAGATGAAGATTTTCAAAGAGTATTGTTCATATTGCAAGTTAAAAAATATGAACCGTGATTTGAACAAACTTGAATCCAAGTCTGGAAATAAGCAATCTGTCATTTGCAGAATTAGGTCCCTGAGGGTGAATTTACTGCTGCTATCCTATAAAGTGGGCCAATTTATCCTGCAGGTACTTCTTCCTGTTCAGGCTTGGGACCTTATTTCAGACTAAGCGGTTCACAGAGGATAAGGTGATGTTACCCTGCTGAACAAGGTAGCATTACCAAATTCCCCCTCTGGGTACCTAATTTTGCAGATTACAGCCTGCTTATTTCCAGGCTTGCTTGAATCTAACCCACTAAAGTTGCTGTATAACAAACATCAAAGAGTTTTGACTGGTGGATCTTAACAAGAGTTTCAAACAATATTCTGCATGTTGCAGTTAGTTAAAATTTTTGCTCTCGCAGGAAGCCTACATATGAACCCAGGGACTTGATTTGAACAAACTTAAATCTGCCCCTCCCCCCCCCCCCCCCCCAAAAAAAAAGGATGCTGAACACCAACTATAAAAGAAGGAAAATTTTCAATGAATTTTCCCTTATATTACACAAACTTAAAATTTGGACTCCGATTAGGCACCCAAATATGAATCCAGGGGCTCGATTTGAACAAACTTGAATCAGACCCCCACAAAGATAGTAAATACCAAATACCAAAAGATTCTAACAGGTAGATCAGAAGATTTTCAAACAGTATTTCTCATATTGCACCAATCAAAAGATTCAGCTTGTTAGTCCTGATAAAGAATATTCTTCACATTGCATTAAGTTAACATTTGCACACACACAGGGAGCCCAAATATGAGCAGAGGAACTTGAATGCTATACATGCACATCATGTTATTCCATCCACTGAATCATGCCAAGAATTTTTTTTAAACTATGGGGCAATTTTCACCCATCCCCTCCTGGGGGGGGGGGGGGGGGATACCAATTTTACAAAAACTGAATTACCCCTCCCCAGTCATTATTTGCAGGAAATTTTATTGGAATCGGTTCAGCAGTTTGAGAGGAGAAGACTCAAACACCACCTTTATGTTAGGTGATGGATGGATTTTGATGACTACAGATTACTCTGACTTCCAGTCAGGTGAGCCAAAAAATGAAACACTAACCATTGGTATAGTTTATCAGTTTTGTAAGCTGGTTTCATTTAAAACAAGAGGCCCCATGGGGCCTGAGGCGCTCACCTGACAATAGTTGTTTAAAGAAGGCTTTAATTAGCAACTACAACTAGTTAACACTACAGAGGAATGAAGTTATTTAATTATTTATAACTCTGTTGCCCATGCCAAATGATTTTTTCCTGCTATCGGGATGCTACCACAGAAATAATGCCCAGATTTCCAGAAATAAAAAGAACAAACTTGAGTCGGAGCCCTTCACTCCCACCACCAGGATGCTGTATACCAAATGTGAAAGCATTTTGACTGGTGGATCTGAAGAAGAAGATTTTTAAAGAAATTTCATGATAACGCACTAAACTGAAATTCGGGCTACCATAGGGAGCCCAAATATTAACCCAGAGACTCGATTTGAACAAACATGAATCTCACCTTCCAAGAGAAGTATACCAAATATGAAAGCATTCTGACTGGTGGATCTGGAGAAGATGATTTTAAAAAAAAATTCTCTCATATTGCACTAAGTTAATATTCAGGCTCCCATAGAGAGCTCCAATATTAACACAGGGGCCCAAGTTGAACAAAAGCTGCTCCCCAGAGATGCTGTATATCAAATATGAAAGGATTCTGACTTGTGGATCTGAAGATTTTTGAAGAAACTTCCTCATATTGCACAAAGTTAAAATTGGGCTCAAATAGAGAGCCCAAATATTAACCCAGGGGCCTGAGTTGAACAAACTTGAATCTGAAAAATCAAAACCTCTGAGCTCTAGATTCTGGACAAAACCAAAACTGGCACATAAACCAAAATATGTTTTCAAAACCACACACCTCTAGCTTTTGGGAGTACATGACCTCAATAAAGAGGTTAGTGGTAAATGATTAAAATTTAATAAGTTATTAAACCCAAAAAGGTCTGCAGATTTTTATTTTTTTATTTTTTCTGCACCTTGCGGGTCTACTTTCTGTGGCTTTTCCATTGTTTCTAGGCAAGTTCTGTCTGCCTATATAGTATGTAACTTGGAATATTACCTCAAGAGTGCATTTTGGTGTATTATTGTAGTAAAAAGTAATCAAAGTTGACATTAGCCCATTAACCCTAAGGGTCTGGAGATTTTTATGCAGTTTTGCTTTGACAGTTTACATCCTGTAACTTTGCTATTATTTCTAGGCCAGTCTTGACCATTGGGGGGTGGGGGGGGGAGTCTACCCCCTTCTCATCGAGGAAGCTGCCTACTTTATTGTAAGCTTGCCAGGGGAAATCCTGCACCCCAGCCCTCTTTTTCGGGGAGCATAGACCTCCTCAGTTGAGAAATTTAAATTTTACAGTAAATTTCCTTTCTTATTATAGCTATCGCAATTGTTTACAACAGGCTTGCATTACAGTGGAAGTCCCTAACTCGGAAAAACACTCTCTATTTTCTTCTTTCCCAAGCGATTTGGGAAAGAAAAGAGGTGCAAAAGCACCAAGAAAAAATAAGCCAAAACTCGGTCGAGTGTGACCAGAGCACATCCAGTAGGGAAACTCTTCTCCTTGTACTAATCCACGCCTTCCAGAACCAGTGTGCAGACATATAACCAACGTGTCGTTCTATTTGAATCCGCCAACATTGGAGTTATGTGATCAGTGGGGAGGAGGATTCTTACCCGAATAAGAAGACGGAAGAGCCATCATGTAAACAATTGCGGTAGGTATGATAAGAAAGAAAATTTACTACAAAATTTAAATTTCTTATCAACCTACCTTACAATTGTTTACAACAGGCTGAATAGACAAGAGGAGGAGGGAATCACATAACCAACCCCCACATAACTTGACTGCACTAGAACCGTGGACACAGAAGAAGTGTTCCCAAGGCCTATACAATTAAAGCATCACAACCATTAGTAAATGACAATGAGAGATGAGGTGTATGGCCCTGTGTGACACACAGCCAGAAAGGACAGTACCAAGAACAGGGCTGGAACTGACCTTGCAAGGACCCTAATGGCTAGGGTAGATGACAGTCTGAGCAGAAGAAAGAGGCCCTAAAGAAAACAAGAGTGCACATATCGCTGAAGCAATACAATGTCCCCTACCGGACTAATGAGCATTAATAATTATACAAATGTTATAACCTAGATGTGATCAGAATGAATTCCGTTGAAGCATTTCCCAAAAAAGTCCAGAAAACTGATATTTTGGCACTTTTCCATATTTCCAAGGGCCATAACTCACACAAGAATAATGCAATCAGCATGAAACTCAAACTTGATCTGTAAGTCATCGTTCTCTAGTAGGTTACCAAGAATGAAATCATTCGGTTGAAGCGTTTCCAAAAAAAGTCCGGAAAACTAAAGTATGACTGACAGACTGACTGACAGACTGACGGATGGACAGAGTGCAAATGAAACTTGATCTGTAAGTCATCGTTCTATAGTAGGTTACCAAAAATGAAATCATTCCGTTGAAGCGTTTCCAAAAAAAGTCTGGAAAACTAAAGTATGACCGACAGACTGACTGACAGACTGACTTATGGATGGACAGAGTGTAAATGAAACTTGATCTGTAAATCATCGTTCTATAGTAGGTTACCAAAAATGAAATCATTCCGTTGAAGCGTTTCTCGAAAAAGTCCGGAAAACTGATATTTTGGCACTTTCCATATTTCCAAGGGCCATAACTCACACAAGAATAAGGCAATCAGCAAGAAACTCAAACTTGATCTGTAAGTCATCGTTCTATAGTAGGTTACAAAAATGAAATCATTCCGTTGAAGCGTTTCCAAAAAAAAAGTCTGGAAAACAGATATTTTGGCGCTTTTCCATATTTCCAAGGGCCATAACTCACACAAGAATTATGCAATCAGCATGGAACTCAAACTTGATCTGTAAGTCATCGTTCTATAGTAGTTTACCAAAAATAAATTCATTCCGTTGAAGCGTTTCCAAAAAAACTCTGGAAAGTTAAAAAATTTATAGTAATTTATATATTTTTTATACTTACCAATGACCCAGACTTAGCTGGTGCTAACTCTAAAAAATCCAGGGCCAAACACAAATTTTGCCCCCCAATCCCCAAAATTTGCATCTAAAACCAAAAGAAATCATGTCCTATAGGACCTCTATACTTTGCCCTTACTGCGCATGCGCAGTGTCAAGGACGTTCCGAAATTGGCGCCAATTATCATTCTTACTGGCAGTGCCTGGTCAGCGCTATGTACTCAGCGGGGAGGTAAGAGTTCCCAACTCCTGGGAGGGCCATCCCCGTCTGGGTCATTGGTAAGTATAAAAAATATATAAATTACTATAAATTTTTTAACATTTTTATACTGTACCAATGACCCAGACTTAGCTGAATAGTAAAAAGGCTGGAGGGCCTAGGACAGAGAGGAAAATCCAATAAGCTCAACTATATAATATAGAGGCAACCCCTCAAGGAGAAAAGGAGTATTAGGCTTTACATGTATCTTTCTTATTTAATGTTAAATTAGAAAGATACAATACCCTTCATAATTGAGCACAATAACATTCATGTTCTCTATTAACATCCAGTATAACCCTTTATACTAATTATTTTTAAAGTAAGCCAATAAATAAAGTTAGTCCAGAGAACTGAGACTCTTATATTCTTTTAAAAGTGTCCGAGGATTGTATATTAACGCCCGTTTGACACTTGACATATACAAATGCTTCACACCGAGCTACACTTTAAAAATATGACATGAATGAATTTTTAACATTATTATTACACTTTAAAACCATCCCGGAAACGACTCAGAAATACTGACTTCGGAGGAGGCATTCCCTTGCTTTTCACTATAAAGCAGGTGACCTAAGGGAACACACTCCCCCCCCCCCCTTCCCCTTACCCTGGGTCAAATAGCCCAGAGCGAAGAGGGCAGCCAGACGGAGTCACTGCCGGAACAGAAAGCCTGCATAACTATAGTTGCAACTGTTTAGTGGACGACATTCTGAGCAACAGATAACGGACCTAAACAATGCAGGTCTCCAGAAATGGACTCAATATTTCTGAGATAAAAATTCGTGAATGTGGATGGCTGAGACCAATAAGCAGCCTTCATTAAATCTGTAATAGCAATACTATTAGCGTAAGCCCAAGAAGTAGCAAGAGCTCTTACTTCATGAGCCGAAATCTTAAGCACAGACTGCTGAGAAGAAGATAAACTCTCATAAGCAGTACGGATAGCTAATTGAATCCATCTAGCAATAGAATGGACCGAAATGTCCCTTCTATTAGGCATCAGAGACAGAAAGAAACGTTTTTGTCCCTTTCTGATAAACTGAGATCTCTGTTTATAGATACGTAACACTCTAACAGGACAGAGTAAAGGTTCCGGATATTTATTAGGAGCCTGATTCTTAGCTAAAAAACCCACAATAGTAGTGAAGGTGATAGTGTTCCCGACACTACGATAGTGTTCACCGACAGTGCATGAAGCTCACTGACCCTTCTAGCAGAAGAGAAAGCTAAGAGAAAAACTGTCTTATAAGATAAGAATTTGAAATCTACTGTCCCAAGAGGTTCAAATGGCTTTTCCTTCAATTTAAGAAGAACCCAAGCTAAATTCCATTTAGGAATTAACCTAAGAGTTCTGGGTCTATTTATCGAGAAGTTTCTAACCAACTTAGATAAAGAGACATTAGATCCAATTTGTAAACTATCATGATGTGCATAGGTATCAGATAACATAGACCTATAACCCTTAATAGTAACAGGCTGCAGTTTGATTTCGTCAAACAAGTATACTAGAAAGTTTGCAATGTCTGGTATAGAGGGATCAAAAATATCCACAGAATGATCCCTACACCAACGACGAAAAACCTTCCACTTAGCCGCATAGTTTAGCGAAGAGGAGGTCCTCCTACAGTTAGAAATCGCGTCCACTGCTCATCCTGTAAAGTGCTTGCCATGCAAGAAGGACCGCACAACGGAAAAACGTGAAGGTTGAGACCTTGCGGGTTGTGATGGAGTTGACGCGATTTCCCCTGCGAAAGAAGATCCTCCCGTGGAGGAAGCTTTCGCGGTAGGTCCCACAACAGACACCTGAGTAGATTTATCCACGGTCTCTGTGGAGACAGAGATGCTACCAACAGAATCTTGCATTGAGATTGTTTTATCTTCAGCAATACTTGCTGAATTAACGGCGCTGGAGGATACGCATATCCTATCATTCCATCCCAAGGGATCGACAGAGCGTCTACTGCAAATGCTCTTGGATCCGGACACGGAGACACATACGTCTGCAACTGATTGTTGAGATGTGTCGCAAATAAGTCTATCATTGGCTGTTCCCATTGGTAGCAAATCTGATTGAATACTTGTTTGTTGAGAGTCCACTCCGACGGCAACAAGCGACCCTTTCGTGAAAGGGAGTCTGCTAGTACATTCAGACGACCCAGTATATGACGGACCGAAAGAAGAACCTGATGTTCTAGAGCAAACAGAAGGATTCTTTCCGTTAGATTTAACAACGGAACTGAATGAGTGCCTCCCTGATTCCGTATATACGCCACTACTGTCGTATTGTCGGACAGGATTTGGACGTGAGCATTGTGAATAATGTCCATCCAATGACGTAACGTAAGCCAAATTGACATCATTTCCTTGATGTTTATGTGCTTGCCCAGGAATTGCGGATCCCAAAGACCCTGGCATCTCGAATCCGTTGGGATCAATGATGCACCCCAACCTGTTTGACTGGCATCCGTCATAATGGTAAAACTCGGATCCGGCAACTGCAGCGGAACTCCCTGAGTTAACCACTGAATGTTTGCCCAAGTCTGAATCTCTCGTTTCACTTGATCTGACAAGAGAACGTCTATGTCGAGCGAATGAATTTTCACACTCCAATTCTGAGTCAAGAAAATTTGGAGAGGACGCGTGCGTAACCGCCCCATCGGAATGAGATCCGCAGCGGCTCCGCACAGACCTATCAGTCTCATAAATTCTCTCGCTGTGACTTTGTCTGCGTGCAGACAATAGCGAGCGTAACAACTGACTAATTTCGCTCTGGTTAACGGCAGACGAACGAGATTGTTGTGCGTCTCGAAGCTCATTCCCAGATGTGTGAATGACTTGGACGGCACCAGATCCGACTTCTCCTTGTTTACTATAAAACCGAGACGTTGGAGCAATAGAAGTAGATTCTGCACATCGTTCTGAAGTGTTAACTCGTTGCCGTACCTCTGAAGCATGTCGTCCAGGTAGGCCAACGTTACCGCAGACAAATGAGCTCGGAAATACATCATTACCGAGTTCATTACCCGAGTGAAAGCCCAGGGTGCTAGATTCAATCCGAAGCACATCGCCCGGAATTGATACACCACTCCTAGGACTGCGAAGCGTAGATACTTTCTGAATGTCGGATGTACCATGACGTGAAAGTACGCATCTTTGAGATCTATGCTCGTTGCATAATCGTTCACCCGAATACTCGCTCTGACCGACCGAATCGTCTCCATATAAAACTTCGGAGCGACGATCAGCTTGTTTATCCAGCTCAAATCTGACTGGACGGAACGAGCCGTCTGGTTTCGGAACCAGAAACAGATGGCTGTAGAATCCCGGAGTCTCCTGGTTTTCTACGACCTCTACCGCGTTCTTCATTAAAAGAGACTGCACCTCTGATAATAGAGCGTCTCTTTTCTGCGGATCTGACGGAAGTTGAGTCCATTTTGGACTTCGAGTTAATGGAGGCTTTCGTTTGAAGGATATCTTTAGACCTTCCGAAGTCACCCCTCTCACCCAAAGGTCGTCCGTAATCGACGCCCACTCTTGTGAAAAACTCGACAACCTTCCGCCAACCGGTATGCGATAGAGGTTGAAGCCATCACCTCCTGGACCTGCGAGGCCTGCGGTAGGAGAAACCACATCCTCCACGACCCGCACCTCGTCCCGTCGACCTCGGGGCGTCCGATCGGTTGTCCCGGCCCGAAGGACGTCCCGAACGTGAGTCGCTACCTTGACGGTCTCTTGAATAAGACCAAGAGGACGCACCGGAACCTCTATAGGAACCTCTCTTGGGTGCATTAGACCCAGAAGTGCCTGTCTTACTCTTATCTGCCGAGTCTGACTTCTTAGAAGCAGATTTGAACAGCAGAGAATCCGAAGCTTTCTTTGTAATTTTATCGTAAATTGCAGAAAGCTTGCCGTCAAAGAGAAGTTCTCCGGAGACCGAAGCGACTCTGAGAGAGTTCTTCACCTTAGTATCCACGAGTGTGGATGTAGCTAGGGCTGCGTCACGTCTAACCAACTCCAGGTTTGCCACTGAAAGGGGGAGTTACACGTGGAATAAGCTACTGCCCTTGAAAGAAGTCTTAAAGAGGATTGTATATCCTGAAATTCTTTCCCTTGAAGGCGCAGTGATAACGCCTTAGTAAGGTGATCTGTGTAAGATAAGGCATCTAAACTGGCTCTATTAGACGATATAGTTGTTTCCAACACCGCGGTTGGAATAGACGCCGACGACGGTAATGATAACTCTAAGTCTTCCGCCTCGTCGTCCATACGCAGAGGAACTCTCGGGATACCCTGTCCTGCCATGTCAAATTTATTCCTTGCATTAATGAAAGGCAGGTTGAGAGTATTGGCGGATAAGAAACCTGCTTTTCCCGTTTTGGAAGCAAGTTTGAATATAGCGTCGTTCAATAATTCAAATGTTCTTGCAACATTATTGGACTGAGACGGAAACTCGGGAGCGATGTCCCTGAACCGCTCAAAGAAATCAGAGTCCAATGACGCTATAATCCTCTTGTCCGGAACCGCAGCAGTCTGGCCCGACGGAACAACTTGAGGGAGAAAGTGCCGGATGAAGTCCACGGCAGCTTTATGTTGTTCCGAAAGGGATAGCTCCAAGTCATTCGTATCCCTTTCACCATCCGGTCGGACCTCATGATGCTCCCGGTCGTCCGCCCCCGATGCTTCGGCGGAGCGTACCGACCCAGCGCCGTCGGATAATTCCCGATCCGACACCGTTTCTGACGGTTGCTGGGATGCTGCGATAAGTTGTGCTATCTGCACAAGTACGTCCGATGTCGAGGCCTGCGGAGGCGCAGTCTTTCGCTGCTTCGCCGAGGGCAGCTCCGCATCTGATGACTCCCGCATACTCTTCCTATGCGAACGTCCGGAGTCCATCGGCCTCGTGTCCCTGGCTACCGGATGGTGTGACCTGGTCGCCGAAGAATCCCTGATCGGCGAAGCTGGCAAAATATCGCCGGTCACGTAGCCAAGGTGCGGTCGTGTGCGCTGACGAGAGGAAGAAGCCTGAGCAGTCTCCACGGACTGCCTATACAACGGAGCGTCCCGAGCGACGGACGTGTGCTCCGCTTGCGACACATTTTGTACCACAACATCTGGTCCCAGATGTTGTTGTACGAGAGAGGGGCCTCTCTCGCTCGCGGCCCGGCTGGACCTGGACGAGCTAGGAACCGGACTCAAAGGCTTCCTCCGATCTCGCCTACTATCCGCCGTCACTGAGTGTGCACGTTGAATGTTTATAGTGCTCGCATCACCCAACATTTCCTCCTGGACGGCATCGGACGAACCCGGCTGGTGAACCATTCGGTGAATGGACGCTACACCGGGCGAGCTAGCGGACGACATTTGTTTAATCTCCATGAGCACATTTGCCGCTAGCTCTGTATTCATTTGTGACGACGGAAGCGCACTTGCGGAAGATAACATGGAAACATCACCCTGTTCTTGTTCCTCTGAAATAGAAACTGAGAGAGTAGAGTGACCTTTTCTCCACTAACAACATCTCGTGACACACGTTTCCAATGTTTGTCATCCCAATATTGACATATAGAACAGGGATTTGTGCGAGAACACTGACTACAATTAATGCAATAATCATGAAAGTCAGAGAAAGATTTCTTCCTATTACAATTTGAACAATATCCTTTCATTGTGAAAAGTCAACAACAAGTCCTAGTTACTCGCACAAACCCCTGACACAAAGATACATAATAACATGATCCATTAATAATGAAAAAACAATAGCAAATCAAAATAATTTTTGAAAAATATTTTTTCATCGAAGCCCAAGTTTCTGAAAAGTAACGTTGAGCCCCAATGGATCCGATGGCTAAGTGTGGTCAAAAATTTTAAATTTATATTAAATAATTAATGCAACACTTACGGATAATAAAAATGTATCTTATAGTGAGATAAACTACTCCAAAGGCAAACAGCCCCCCCCCAAAAGAGACTGTATCCAATGTAAACAAACAGTGTAAAAACACCAGAAAACATGACTCCAGGCACTGACAAAACTGGCCCGAAATCAGTCATCAAAATTACACTCTATCTGATGCAAGACAGAGACTCCCAGGGGAGAATCTGCAGAACATCAGATGGAAGATGCAGAACACAACGTTTATACACCCATGGGTGAAAACGTAACTATGGGGAAAATAACAGAAAACATTCTGTAACCAAGCAACTCTCCCAAGAGAATTTTAGAAATGATCTTCTCAAAAATATGCCAAAAGCATGGGAGAATTGCAAGGGGGGACTTAGAAGACCAGGGGAGAGGAAACACTGAATAAGCAGTGCAACTTTTTAGCAAGAATGACAACAAGAGGCCCATGCCTCGAAAATAGGCAACTTAACATAATTTCATAAAAAATTTTAAGAACAGCCCTGATTATTTTTTGTCACTCCTTTTTCCTCTCCTCCTTCTATATCCTCCTTAGAATCACCATTTCTCCAATAATTACATGTCTGGCATCCTTTAAACTGAGATTTACAAGCACAAAGATCAGTGAGATGTTGACTGATGAAGGGCCAAACAGAGAATGATAATTGGCGCCAATTTCGGAACGTCCTTGACACTGCGCATGCGCAGTAAGGGCAAAGTATGGAGGTCCTATAGGACATGATTTCTTTTGGTTTTAGATGCAAATTTTGGGGATTGGGGGCAAAATTTGTGTTTGGCCCTGGATTTTTTAGAGTTAGCACCAGCTAAGTCTGGGTCATTGGTACAGTATAAAAATACTGATATTTTGGTGCTTTTCCATATTTCCAAGGGACGTAATTCCCACAAGAATAATGCAATCAGCATGAAACTCAAACTTGATCTGTAAGTCATCGTTATATAGTAGTTTACCAAAAATAAAATCATTCCGTTGAAGCGTTTCCAAAAAACTCCGGAAAACTAAAGTGTGACTGACAGACTGACGGATGGGCAGAGTGCAAACCTATAGTCCCTTCCGGCGATGTCGGTAGGGAACTAAAAAAGTTCTTCAGACTGCTCCTGCAACTGACGCAGATTGGTGGACAAAGTAGAACCATTTCTCCAGTAGTCTGCCTGCATAATATCCGACAACTTGACAGAGTCAGCATAAGCCCAGGAGGTAGACAATGCATGCACCTCGTGGGCAGAAAAGCCATTGGGAAAACAATCGTCAGTTGCTAGATGAGCCTATGATGTGCGAATAGCAAGACAAATCCATAGAGAAATTGATTGAGGAGAGATCTTCTGTCGACCGGGGAGAGACAGAAATTATCTTTTCCTGCCTTTCCCAATGAACTGTGTCCGGTTGAGGTAAATGCGAATTGCATGAACCGGACAGACCAAAGGGCATCTACCCTCTGCAGAAGGAAGAGCCCTGATAGATATGAGGTGGAGTAGTTTCTGGCATCTGATTCTTAGCCAGAAAGGAGCAATCAGTGGTAAAGTAACACTGTTGGCGGGGGTCCTGAAAAAGGCCGGATCAACTGAGAGGGTGTGAAGCTCACTAACTCATCTGGCTGAGGCAAAAGCCATCAGAAAAGCTGTCTTGTAGGTGAAAAAGTGCATATCCACCTGGGATAAAGGTTCAAATAGTGCCCAACCCCCACCCAAGCAAAGCAGCACCCAAGAAATATACAATCTGGGGGTAAGCTGCAAATTCCTCGGCCAAGTCAAAGAAAAGTGACGAAAAAGCTTGGAGAGGTATGGACAGATTAGTGCTGATATGACGCTTTCCTACATACTAAAAGGTCTCCAAAAGCATGGACGTGTACCCTTTGATGGTAACAGGTTGAAGACCCCGAGAATCAAACAGATATACCAGAAACTCCACAATCTATGTTATCGAAGGATTGGCATAATCAACACACCAGAGTGATCATCACACCATCAACGGAAGACCTTCCACTTAGCCACATAGGTTAAATCAGTGGAGTGCCGCCTTGAAGAAGATATGCACTCCACTGCTCGTCTTGAAAAAACCTCTACAGAGGAGACAGGACCTGACAAAAGATATGAGTGAAGGTACACTGAAAGCGGGTCGACCTGAAACCTCCTCGGGTGACCTTGGCAAACAAGGTCGTGATGTAGAGGGAGACGTTCCGGAAACGTCACCCACAGAGTAGAGCTGATAGATCCACACCCATTGAGGCAACAGGAGTGATCCACACACATTGAGGCAACAGGAGATCGATCAGAATGATTCAACAACTGCAGGTTCGTACCTTGGCTAGAACCTAAGGCAGAATTGGAACCAGAGGGAAGGCGTTGCTGACTAGACCATTCCAATCAAGTGACAGAGCATCCATGGCGAAAGCCAGAGGATCTAGAGATGGGGACACGAAAGTGTCCATCTGAGGGCTCCAACAGGTCGCAAAAAGATCGCTGTGGGGACAACCACCGAGATCACAAAGCGACTGGAACACTGCCCTGCAAAGCATCCACTCAGTGTGGCTGAGAGAACACAGCAAAGGGATCGGTTGGCAACCACTTCCGACTTCGCTGAGTTGAAGCCATGGAAGGTTGAGGCTGATATCCCACGTCCAAACAGAAATCCCTGCAGACCCCTGCAGGGATTATCCGAGGCCAGCTGAAACAGAGACTGGTAACATCACCGACAGAGCAGCAGCAGGAGAGGATACATCAGCAGCTGTTGACAAAGGCAGAAAAGCGGAGAAAGCAACTGAGCATGGCTCCAAATAAGGAGTCACAACCCAAGTGACAGCCTCAGATGTCGAATGGGGGGGGGGGGGGGGGGGGGGGGGGGACAGTAATCCCGGAACCAGGCATCTCTTCACCAGAAAGTCTGCAGCTACTGCAGTATCCATGACACAAAAACTGCAAAACTCCCACCGAGGGGGTAGAACTCTCTCTAGACAGAGTCGGTTTGGGACTGCGGCCATCTTCCCGCAGGCACGGGAGGAAATGGCACATGCCTGAACTACACAAAAGACTGAAGCCCAAAAGGCGGAAGACCACACCACCCACAGGGTCTTTCAACCAAACACCCACATAAAGTGGGGCATGAATAATGGGAAACTTCAAAATGCTAAGACAACGAAAAATCGCCCAAAAGATAATGTCCTAGGCATATCTGGTGAGAGCAATGTAGATGGGAAGGTGAAGAAAAAATAATTCAGGACACGCCCAGTTACCAGGGTAAGGTGGCAGGAAACAAAGGCCGACGGGAAAAGAAAAGTACTACATCAGCCAAAAAGGGACCTGGCAGAAATTCTACCCTCAACAGAGGGGAGAAAAGCTGCCACAACAGCCCCCAGCTGACACCGAACTCAGATAAAAGCAGAATCCAAAGGGTTAGCATTAATGAACAAAAGACCGAAACAGCACTGTACATGAAAATCGCACGCGTATAGAGATTTATCACGAAAAATACAGTGAATAATCAAGAGAATATATAAAAACACAGCCCAGTATGTCTGGATAGGGAAGAAACAGATATGAATCCACAATTCAGAACAGGAATCATTGTTGATGAGCAAAACAATCCGCATCTTGACAAGATGGCGGAAGAAAAAAAAATGACCCCTTGATCATACGTCTGCGCACTGGTTCCGGAAGCCGTGGATTAGTACAAGGAGAACAGTGTCCCTCTACTGGGTGTACTCCGATCGCACTCGACCCAATTTTGGCTTATTTTTTCTTGGTGCTTTTGCACCACTTTTCTTTTCCAAATCGCCTGGGAAAGAAAAAAATAGCGAGTATTTTTCCGAGTTAGGGACTTCCACTGTAATGCAAGCCTGTTGTAAACAACTGTAAGATAGGTTGATAAGAAATCTTGGTGCCGCCACTGCTGCCGAGGTTTCTACAATGTAAAGTGCAAGTGCACCAAAGGACTGAATGTTAGGGCACCTATTTCAGTCAGAAACAAATGAATCAGGTCAGAATTAGGCCTTAAGGTTTATAGGCTAAACTAACTACTGCTGCTTTTTATATAAGTATGTTTGTATTTCTTTGTTTTCTACTTACTTCTACTGTACATGAGGATGTAAGATAAGTTCAAGTTGTTTAGTGTATGTGGAGAGTGTATTAATTCTTTACTCAATATGATCAGAAAATGGCCATTGAAAAAAATTTAAAAAATTGGCTGACATTTGTTGAAGTGGCAGGCTAATAAGCACAAAATTAGTCAGTTTTAACAAAGGGCCATAACTCTTGAAAAAAAAACAAGGACCGCCCTATTTCGCGTCATTGGGTGTTGAATAGAACAGGCAGACAGACAGACAAGTCGATGGATATTGAGAAATATCTTTTAGATAATTTAATTTGCGATAATTCACAGGATAGCATATAATAATCTTTTCCTGCACTTCGCCAGTATAGCGGGAAAATATTGTCTGAAGGTAACGGTAAATCTTAGGTTGAAGATTGTTCAACCAATCAATTTTTCGATCGATGATCACATGATCATTGTAGTCGTCTTTGCTGAAGAGTTCAGTTTCTAGCTAAGCCCTCGCATGTACACAACCACTTTGTTTTTTTGTCTCAAAATGGATGACGATATCGATCAGATTGTTGGTGACAAAGTTAAAGAAGCAATGTTACAATCACAAGATCAAATTCTGAACAGATTAGAGACTATTATAACATCTAAGTTAGCCAATTTTGAGGACAAGTTGAGCTCTTCACAGAAGGAGATTTCTGAAACACAGTTGAGTTGTATTCAACAAAACATTGACTCGATTGATTCATATAAATTCCAAAGGAAGTCGTGTGAAGATCAGCACAATTTTAATAAGAAAGTGGTTGCCAAGATTACATATGCAGAGCTTTATTTATCTTCGGTGCCTTCATGTAGCGAAGTGACTAAGGCTAAGCAAGCCATTACAGAAGGTAAAGATTTACTTCACCTTCGCCAGAAATTTTTTAAATTGGCTGATTCCTCTGAGTTAGGGTGGAAGGTCGTCCAGGAGTATGAAGCCAACCCACTTGCAGATGCTTCCGACGACGAGAAGAGAATGGTCAGAGCAGAAGCACGAGCTACTCGAACAATAAAACAAGAAAAGCTACGAAAAATGACAAAGAAGGACAATTATTTTCATCCTTATAGATTTACCGTTAAAGATAATGTAAAATCTCAACAATTACAAGCTGGAAATGTTAAACCCAAGCCAGGATCTTGTTTCGCTTGTGGGAAAGCCGGTCATTGGAGAGCAGAATGTACCAGTGTATCAGGTGGCCAGTCATCTAAGATAAGTATTGATTCTAGTAGTTATTTTGTTGAGAGTAGAATTGAGAGAAGCGTGTTGTCAGAAACGAGCAAATGTGAAAATTTGAATAGTGTGTCTGGCACAAGCTGTGACAATTCGAATGATTCAGCCTCTAACGCAAACAAATTCAGTCAAACTTTAATGGTAGTTTTTGTATGCTGGCTACGGACAGTGACTCGCCCGTTGTTCGATTGCAAAATGCATACAATTTTTGGTCGAAAGCTGGAGCTAACGGTCATGTTATTAATATTAACGTTCCCAGAGCTAGTGTTTTGCCCAACAATCGATCCTCGGTCTCAAACAAAGATTTTGTGTTATCGGAAATTCTTAAATTGTTAGAAAGGCGTTGTATTTCAGAAGTTTCAGTCAAGCCAACAGTAGTTAACCCTCTAACAGTTGCTCACAATAGAAACGGAAAGCTCAGATTGGTTCTAGATTGCAGGCATGTCAATTTATTTCTGTATAAATTCAACTTCAAATATGAAGATATTAGTGTAGCACGGGAATGTTTTCAAAAATAGGCCGATGAAATCGTCAGATGTGTACCCATACGCGCTACTAGTAGAAAGCTGTATGACGGAGGGCCACCACGGATGCTGACATCATGTACACCATACAAGGTATGGGTATATATAGAAATGGATTGGAGGAGTGTCTAATTTGATGGATAAACGGTTAATATCTCCGGATCAAATTATCAGATTTACATAAAAAACTATACAGCACAGCATATCAGTAACATGAATAAATATATAAAGAAACATGACAATCGGATTGATCTTTTTTGAGTTATCTCATGCCAAAGGGATTGGAGGAATTTTCAATTTGAAGGATAAAGGGTTAATGTCTCCGGATCAAAATAACAGATTTACACCGAAAACTATACAGCTCAGCACATCAGTAACCTGAACACAATTATAAAGTAACTTAACAATCCAAGCAATATTTTTCAAGTTATCGAATGCCAAAGGGATTGGAGGAATTTTCAATTTGAAGGATAAAGGGTTAATATCTCAGGATCAAAATAACAGATTTACACCAAAAACTATACAGCTCAGCACATCAGTAACCTGAACACAAATATAAAGTAACTTGACAATCCAAGTAATATTTTTCAAGTTATCGAATGCCAAAGGGATTGGAGGAATTTTTAATTTGAAGGATAAAGGGTTAATATCTCGGGATCAAATTATCCGATTTACACCAAAAACTATACAGCTCGGCACATCAGTAACCTGAATACAAATATAAAGTAACTTGACAATGCAAGCAATATTTTTCAAGTTATCGAATGCCAAAGGGATTGGAGGAATTTTCAATTTGAAGGGTAAAGGGTTAATATCTCAGGATTAAATTATTAGATTTACACCAAAAACTATACAGCTCGGCACATCAGTAACCTGAATACAAATATAAAGTAACTTGACAATCCAAGCAATATTTTTCAAGTTATCGAATGCCAAAGAAATGGATACGGATGCCGGAAGGACAGATGGACGGATGGACAGACGGACGGTATGACGGACAGACAAAGGATGGACGAACGACGGATGGTCACCCCGGATGCCGGCATTATGTGTACCATACATAGTATGAGTACATATAAAAAGGAGACTTATTATTTACATTTGATCTCAAATCAGCTTACCATCGCATTGAAATTTTTCCATACCACCGAAAATTTTTAGGTTTTTCATGGATCATTGGCGGAAAACAAAAATTTTATGTTTTCAATGAAATGTCCTCCCATTTGGCTTATCCACCGCAAGTTATATCTTTTCGAAAGGCATGAGAGTGGTCGTTTCTTTCTGGAGGTCAAGTGGTCTTAAAGTTGTGTTGTTCCTAGAAGACGGGTTGGGCGGTGGCTCCAATTTAAACGAGGCCATAAAATTCAGTGAGCATATTCAGAATACTCTCCCTCTTTTTGGCTTGTTGATTTCACAGGAAAAATGCAACTGGTTACCCGCGGCCCGCGCACAGTGGTTGGGGTATGTGTTAGATATGACAGACGAGAGACTTTGTGTGTCTGAAGATAGGCTACAGCGATTGTAACGCAGTTTAGAGTTTATGATTGATCAGATCACTTCAGATGGCACCCCTCTTGTAAAAGCAAGAAGTTTGGCTGCACTTGTGGGGCAGATGATTTCTATGAAGGCCGCCATGGGTGATGCTGTGAGGCTTAAAACAAGGAGTATGTACAGATGCATTTTGTCTAAAGCTAGCTGGAACACTCCAGTAATTGTGAGTGAGGAGGCGAAGAATGAAATGTTGTTTTGGAGTGAAAACTGTCAAACACTGAATGAGAACGGGATGCCTATGTATTGCTGTACTGTTGATCCAAATGTTGTGTTGTTTTCAGATGCCTCTGAGATAGACTATGGTGGTTATGTTGCCCCATGTGTGGGCGCCCTGGCTGAGGGCAATGGGATGATTGGTATATGGGATACCCATGAACAGGTAATGAGTTCCATTTGGAGAGAAGTGGAAGCTGTGCACAGACTGCTATACACTACAAAAGACACTCTACGAGGTCACGATGTACAATTGTATGTTGACAATAAGAATGTTGAGTATGTTTTGAAAATTGGTAGTAAAAAACAACGATATATGTAAAGAAAGTGAAATAAATTTGTTTCCTAAATGGATTCCCAGGGCCGAAAATACAAGAGCTGATATGCTAAGCAAATCTTCTGATAGTGATGATTGGGCTATCCAAAACGTCGTTTTCTGTCAACTGAATGCGAAAAGGGGTGTTCACGATTTTGATAGATTCGCTACCCACCTTAATACCAAATGCCCACAGTTTAATTTCAGGTTTTGGTGCCCTGGTACCAAGGGAATAGATGCTTTTCGGCAAAACTGGGCCAAGTACAATAACTTGTTAGTGCCACCCCCTCGCCTCATTTGTAAAGTCATAAACAAAATCCGACACGACCGTGGGATAGGAACTTTGATAATCCCAGAATGGAAATCTGCCCCCTTCTGGCCTTTGATAACAAATAACGATATATTTTGCACATTTATTGTTGATTTTCATAGATTCAATAAGCATACGGTCATTACTAAAAAAGGACATGGTAATAATGGTATTTTCGGCTGAAAACCTCTGAAATTTTGTATGCTGGCCTTGAGGATAAACTGCAATTGAAAGCAAAATGTTGATGCTTGAATTTTTCTTGTTTTCAGATTTAGGCTTGGCGAAGAATATCCATAAGGCTTTGGAAGACGCATCGATCGAGAAGACCGGTGAGATTTGTGCTTTAGCAGATAAACTGTGCCATTATTTATTGCTTTCCAAAAGTGACAATACAGTTAAAAAGTACTATAACAGTTTCAAAAATTGGTGCAAGTACTGTAACATGCACAATGCCGCGTGTCTTCCAGGAGAACCTATTCATGTTGCCTTATATTTGACAGAACTTATAGACTCCGGCTATAGTGTACATTCTATTTCCTCAGCCATATACGGAATTAAGTGGGCTCACAGCTTGAATGGGCTTGCTGATCCCACCACCAGTTCTTTTGTAACAAGTTTAGTTGAAACTGCGAAACGCACTCGAAGCACTCCAACGGTTAAAAAGGACCCCATTAACTCGGATCATTTGAAACTTTTGTGTAACATGTATTCAGACAGCATTGATTTGGCAGATATTCGTGATTTATGCATGATTTTATTTTCATTTGTCATTTTTTTAAGATTCGACAAAGTTAGCTCTCTCAAATGCTCTGATGTTGCTATTCACCCAGATTATTTAATCTTGCGAATTGCAAAATCCAAAACTGATTAATATTGTTCTGGTAACGAAATTTATGTTTCCAAAGGTGTAACATCAGCTTGTCCTTATTCAATGTTTCTCAAATATTTACAAATTTCGAACCTCAGTACATCTCTGAACACATATTTATTTCTCCCCCTTTACAGATCAGGTTCCATTTGCAAGTTGATTTCCAAAAACAGAAAACTCAGCTATATTAGGGCCAGGGAATGTATTCTTACCAAACTGAAAACAGTCGCTCCTGGTTTGAATTTGGGGTTGCACTCAATGAGGTCGGGAGGGGCTACTCAGGCGGCATGTTCCCAAGTTAATATGAGAGATGCTGGAAGCGCCACGGTAGGTGGCGCAGCGACATATGTAAAGATGGTTATGTCGCTGATTCTGTCAGCAAGCGTCTGGAAGTTACTCAACGTTTAGATTTATAAATTGTTCTTGGATATCGGCTTGTTTGTATTTTGCCTCTTCCCTTCCCGTTCTTTTCTTGTCTGAGGCAGGTGGCGCTAGACAGCATTGAGAATGTGTTAGTTTTTATATTTCATAGTTAAATTTAGACTAATCTTTTCCCGCGTTTCGCCAGTATAGCAGGAAAATATTGTCTGAAGGTAACGGTAAATCTTAGGTTGAAGATTGTTCAACCAATCAATTTTTCGATTGATGATCACATGATCATTGTAGTCATCTTTGCGGAAGAGTTCAGTTTCTAGCTAAGCCCTCGCATGTACACAACTGCTATGTTTTATTGTGTGAACGCAAAACTTGTAAAAAAACAAAAACAAAACAAAACAAATGTTTAAATCTGGTTTGAATGCAGGCCCGACATTCCCTCTCAAGGCGGCTCGTAACATTAGCTTTGGGTGCACGTTTCCAGAGGAATTTTCTCCATAAAAAAAAAAAAAAAAACTGAAGAAAATATGGTTTTATCTCTGGTTTTCCTGACTGGTTCAGTCGTCGATGACAGAGTTTTCATGTACCATTATTGTGCACATTGTTCAGTTAATCGATACAGTGTATGCGTATCTGCTGTTTCAAAATAAATTCTGTAGTAAGAGGTCAGAATAAATATTTCGTCATCCATTCTATGGCGGGCGGCGCTAGACAGCATTGAGAAATGTGTTAGTTTTTATATTTCATAGTTAAATTTAGACTGACAATTTTATACAGACCTGAGCACCATGTGTGGATTTCATGCTATAAAATTACAAAATGCCTTAACTGGTTGTGTGCTAGAAGCCACTATCAGCACTTTCAAAAATGAGGGTACATTTGAAAGTGTCAATGACACTGTAGCTCAACTTGTCAAGACAAAGACATGCACATGTATAGTATGTGACACAGCAATGACAAACATCTAGGTAATGACCTGATAACAAAGGTACATATAAAGTATTGTAATGGTCTGTACATAAATACTGACCGTTGCCTGTAACAAATGTATAGGTAAAGTATTGTAAAGGTGGGTGACAGTCAGATGCTAAACTAGAAAAGAAAACTTTGAGTCCCAGAGTGGGTCTGACTGAACCCCAAAATATTTGTTCTCATAGCACAGTGATAACAAAGGCACCCCAAAACACACTCGTTCCTGTCCCAAGGTGAAAACAAAGGTACCCAAGAAGTTTTGTGAAGATCAATTCATAAATACGAGCTGTATAGAACTTGTGACAAAAAACTGATTGGACCTAATTTTGGTACAAAATGGCCACTGGCAGCCATCTTGAATTTTGGACCGTACCCAGAAACACTCATTCTCGTCCCAAGGTGATAACAAAGGTACCCAAGAAGTTTTGTGAAGATCGGTTCATAAATACAGCCTCTACCCTGAGCCGTATTGACATGTGTGCTCACATTGTGCAAGTAGCACTGAATAAGTCAAAGTTCATCTAATTTGCATAATTTCTGCACGAAAAAAAAAACCCTTAGAATATGTGATGTATTCCATGTTACTAAACATTCATACAAAAATTTATTCAAATCAGAACTTTCATACAGAAGTTCTGTACAAAAGACTGATTGCACTAATTTTGGTACAAAATGGCTGCTGGTGGCCATCTTGAATTTCGGACCACACCCAAAAACACTCGCTCTCATCCCACGGTGATAACAAAGGTACCCAACAAGGTTCGTAAAGATTGGTTCATAAATATGGCCTCTAGTCTGAGCTGTATAGAAGTTGTGTACAAAAAACTGATTAGACCTAATTTCGGTACAAAATGGCCACTGGCAGGCATCTTGAATTTTAGACCGCACCCAGAAACACTCGTTCTCGTCCCAAGGTGATAACAAAGGTACCCAAGACATTTCGTGAAGATCAGTTCATAAATACAGACTCAAGTCTGAGCCGTATTGACATGTGTACTTAATGTGTGTAAGTGGCACTGAAATATCGAAGTTCATCTAATTTGCATAATTTCTGCACGAGAAAAAAACCCGTATTATATGTGATGTATCCCATGGTACTAAACATTCACACAAAAAATTATTCAAATCAGCGCTTTCATATGGAAGTTCTGTGCAAAAATCTGATTGCACCTAATTCTGTACAAAATGGCTGCCATCGGCCATCTTGAATTTCGGACCGGACCCCAAAACACTCGTTCTCGTCCCACGGTGATACCAAAGGTACCCAAGAAGTTTCGTAAAGATCGGTTCATAAATACGGCCTCTAGCCCGAGCCGTATTGGCGTTTGCACTTACAGTGCTGAAATTAACACCAAAAAACATCAAAATTAGTCTAATTTGCACAATTTATGCACAAGAAAAAAACCCGTATTATATGTGATGTACCCCATGGTACTAAACATTCGTACAAAAAATTATTCAAATCAGAGCTTTCATATGGAAGTTCTGTACAAAAAACAGATTTCTGCATCATCGGTACAAAATGGCGGCTGGCAGCCATCTTGAATTTTGGACCGCACCCAAAAACACTCGTTCTCGTCCCACGGTCATAACAATGGTACCCAAGAAGTTTCGTAAAGATCGGTTCATAAATACGACCTCTAGCCCGAGCCATAGCCAATTGTTGACGTACAGACAGTTTTGGCGTTTGCACTTACAGTGCTGAATGGACGGACGGACAGACGGACGACGGGCCATGACAATAGCTCAAATTTGACTTTGTCAAAGTTGAGCTAAAAATCAGTAAAAGAAGGTTAAATATTTTGAAAATTACAATTTTTTCAGACAGTATTCTCTTTCAAAATAGCTTTGAATATGTAAAGGGTTACAGGAAACACATTTTATTCCGATTTTGTCAAATCTTAAAAGATATACAATAATTACTGTCATCTAGGCTGACATGATGTGAAGAGAACTCTAAACAAAACTTTCATGGTTTTCCAAACACCTGTCATCATTCAGTATTTTCTGATAAGTAACTTGAGATTAATAATACATGTTATAAACAAAATTACAGTTGCACTTGTTTACAGTACAAGTCAAAATAAGTTGTAGGATAATCCTATAAACTATGTATAAACTATGTATCTTTCTCTTCCTACACTGATAAGACCAGAAGCTGACATCATTTTCTGGAAAGCTCTCACTGATAGCTTTCCAGAAAATGTTAGATTTACTTAGTTTATTGCAGTTATGTTACAGTATATTTTGACTTGTACTGTATACACAATTTTGGGTTTTTTTTTTTCCCAGTTCTCAGTGGATAAAACTGGAACCAACCCTTACCAGATTTTCAAAAAACAAGTATTTTGCTGACAGTACCAATCTTCTTGCAGACAGGAGAGGTATTGGGTTAAGCATTAAAATATAGGTTCTGGTGGCCACATATTTCCATCCTCTCATAGACCATTCCTGCAAAGTTTGGTTCACGTTGGCTCAGTAGTTCTAGAGAAGAAGATGAAAATGTGATTGCCCATAGGGTTTCTATAGTAACTATAAGCTGCAATTACAGCCATGTTTACAACCCGATCAACATTAAATGAGGATCCTTGGTAGTGGGGATCCCAGGCTTCATTTATGTGAAGTATCAAAAAATTTGGCCTGGCAGTTTCAGAGGAGAAGATTTTTGAAAATCCACAAACCAGAATCAAACAATGCTTCTGGCAGCCATATTTTTCAACCCACGGGAACAAAATGAGGATCGTTTGTAGAGAACCTCCCATAGACCATTCTTGCCAGGTTTGGTTCATGTCAGCTCAGAAGTTCCGGAGAAGAAGATGAAAATGTGATTTCCCATAGGATTTCTGTAGTAACTATAAGCTGCAATTGAGGCCATGTTTGTCACCCAATCAACATTAAATCAGGATCGTTGGTAGAGGGGGGCCCAGTCACCATTTATGTGAAGTTTCAAAACATTTGGCCTGACAGTTTCAGAGAAGATTTATGAAAATCCACCAACCAGAATCAAAGAATGCCTCTGGAAGCCATGTTTTTGATCCGACGGGAACAAAATGAAGATCGTTTATAGAGGACCTCCCATAGACCATTCTTGCCAAGTTTGGTTCACACCGGCCCAGCGGTTACAGAGAAGGAGATGAAAATGAAGGTGAAAAGTTTATGGACGACGGACGGCGATGGACGATGAAGTGTTGAGAAAACTCACATGGCCTTTTAGGCCAGGTGAGCTAAAAATTGAATAGAGTTTGTTGCTATGATAACCAATCCCTTGTGAGTCGGTCGGGGAGGGTCAAGCTATGGGGGGGGGGGGTGGAGAGAAGTGACTGTGAACCAAGTTTACCTGGCTTGTTACTATTGCCCATCCATATCCATATCCACTCTGGTGTGACTGCATAAGCATGTTTGGAGCTGTTCTAGAGTTGACGTTGTTGCAGTGTGTGTGAGTATAGTGTGATTTTTCAGTGTGAATCTAATGAGTGGGTCGTGGCAGGATCAAACATGAGCAGCACCCAGATGCCATCTGTTCTGGGGTGGATGTTATGTTATGGCAAAGGGATAACACTTGAGGAGTGGAGTCCCCTCATACCAGCCCCAATACAAAGTCCCCCAACCTTACAATAATTCCACATCTGCCCAAGAAAAAACATAGTGAATAATAATATGACTTCAAAAGACTGAACTTGCATGATGAACTCATGTCTCGGGGGGAAAAAAAGGTGTTTTAAAGCCCTTGTAATATTGGTAACTTTAAGAGCAGCAACTTTTTCATAAGATAAATAGACAGAATGCGGTGTGTGTTTGAATCAGAGGGTGTTCTACATAACGAGTTGGAATGGCGTAGTCATATTTCGCAAGAGCCATAGGCTCGAGTGAAATATGATTACGCCATTCCAACGAGTTCTGTGTTTATTACACAACCCATGCATTAAAATTCATTTTAATAAACAAATTTTAATTCTGATGTTTAAACCCAAAGGTGAAGAGTCCATTTGTTTTGAGTGAAGCTGTACTGATAAAATGGATCAACAAAAAATAAAAACAACTTTTTTGGTACCAGTGTTTGTTGAAGTTTGTATTGCTGTTTCTCTTCGGCTGGTGCCCATTCACGCCTAACCATTTGGTGGCTATTATTGTATTAGTATTTATTTATTTATTGGTGTTTAAGGTCACATATTTTTGCACAATGGCTAATCATGACCACAACATGAGTATCAACTCAAGACCAGGGGTGAGTGTTAATAAGCTATGTTGCCTATTTTAGAGAGGGTTTGCACCTCCCAAGCACTGGCGACTGGGTCCTATTTTACCAGTAAAACAGAGCCTGTTTACCGAAGTGAACAGGCACTGCTTCAATTCCCAGGGTTCACACAGGGAAGGCTATTAGTGTTAGTAAAAATATAAGTACAAATTTGTGCAGATTTACAAAACAGCTGGGAGAAACATTTTTAAAAGAAGTTCGAAGCATGTCAAGATGTACGAAGATTTACCGAAATAAAGTTGACCAATTTAGATATAATGGATCCACAAAACGAGACGGCCACGGGACTAGGTTAATGTTCTGGTTGGAAATGATTGGTTTTTTAAAAAAAATTATCTCATTTTTGGGTAACTAATTTTTTGTGAACCGACTTTATTTTGCTTTGGACGTTTTCATTTTCACACTATGCAACAGACTGTCGATAATTGTATAACAAAATTTGGAAACTTTTCAAAGTGTAATTAATGACTCGATGGGAAAGGAACTAGTATGAACGGTGCTGGGAAAAAAGTTCCGGCTTATACATCACCCACTGAATACAGAATCATTTATGTCATAGCAGCTATTCCGTTAAATACAAGGGTTTAAAGTTGAATGGATGTGTAATAAAATGAAAATATAAATGTAAAATGGAGTCACCTATTCAACTTTTAAAAACTGCAGTATTAGAGAGAAAGAAATTCCACTTACAGCTTCTTTCCCTATACCATAGGCAACATTAAACAAGTATCTTAGTCCGCCAGCTGATGATATGTTAACTATTAAACCACTTCTCCTTGGCACCATTAACCTTGATGCCAACACTGAACACATATAGTGGTTCCTGCAGAGAATAAATAAAAATAAAAAAGTTTTTTTAGGCAAAAAAAAAGTTAAAAATCTATTTCTCAGGCCCTCCCACATGATCCTTTTGGCTACTACATGCTCTCTTTCTATAACCAATGCAAACTTGAAAAAAATAAAAATTAAATGGATTAGGCCTAAAAAAATAAAAAATCTGTTTCTCAGGCCCTCCCACATGATCCTTTTGGCTACTACATGCTCTCTTTCTATAACCAATGCAAACTTGAAAAAAATAAAAATTAAATGGATTAGGCATAAAAAAGTTAAAAAATTTATAGTAATTTATATATTTTTTATACTTACCAATGACCCAGACATAGCTGGTGCTAACTCTTAAAATCTAGGGCCAAACACAAATTTTGCCCCCCAATCCCCAAAATTTGCATCTAAAACCAAAAGAAATCATGTCCTGAAGGACCTCCATACTTTGCCCCCACTGCACATGCGCAGTGTCAAGGACGTTCCGAAATTGGCGCCAATCACCATTCTTGCAAGCAGTGCCTGGTCAGCACTATGTACTCAGCGGGGAGGTATGACTTCCCAACTCCTGGGAGGGCCATCTCCGTCTGGGTCATTGGTAAGTATAAAAAATATATAAATTACTATAAATTTTTTAACATTTTTATACTGTACCAATGACCCAGACATAGCTGAATAGTAAAAAGGCTGGAGGGCCTAGGACATAGAGGAAAATCCAATAAGCTCAACTATATAATATAGAGTCAACCCCTCAAGGAGAAAAGGGGTATTAGGCTTTACATGTATCTTTCTTATTTATGATAAATTAGAAAGATACAATACCCTTCATAATTGAGCACAATAACATTCAGGTTCTCTATTAACATCCAGTATAACCCTTTATACTAATTATTTTTAAAGTAAGCCAATAAATAAAGTTAGTCCAGAGAATTGAGACTCTTTATATTCTTTAAAAGTGTCCGAGGATTGTATATTAACGCCCGTTTGACACTTGACATATACAAATGCTTCACACCGAGCTACACTTTAAAAACATGACATGAATGAATTTTTAACATTAATATTACACTTTAAAACCATCCCGGAAACGACTCAGAAATACTGACTTCGGAGGAGGAATTCCCTTGCTTTTCACTATAAAGCAGGTGACCTAAGGGAACACCCTCCCCCCCCCCCTTCCCCTTGCCCTGGGTCAAATAGCCCAGAGCGAAGAGGGCAGCCGGACGGAGTCACTGCCGGAACAGAAAGCCTGCATAATTATAGTTGCAACTGTTTAGTGGACGACATTCTGAGCAACAGATAACGGACCTAAACAATGCAGGTCTCCAGAAATGGACTCAATATTTCTGAGATAAAAATTCGTGAATGTGGATGGCTGAGACCAATAAGCAGCCTTCATTAAATCTGTAATAGCAATACTATTTGCATAAGCCCAAGATGTAGAAAGAGCTCTTACTTCATGGGCCGAAATCTTAAGCACAGACTGCTGAGAAGAAGATAAATTTTCATAAGCAGTACGGATAGTTAATTGAATCCATCTAGCAATAGAATGGACCGAAATATCCTTTCTATTAGGCATCAGAGACAGAAAGAAACGTTTTCGTCCCTTTCTGATAAACTGAGATCTCTGTTTATAAATACGTAACGCTCTAAAAGGACAGAGTAAAGGCCTACGCCCGTCTGAAGACGGAAGGGCCTTAATAACAATAGGTTCCGGATATTTATTAGGAGCCTGATTCTTAGCTAAATGCAAGTGTCAATGACACTGTAGCTTAACTTGTGTGTTGTGTTTGATGAAAAGGATAATGTTCAATGTTTATGAAAGGATTATGAAATAAGACAAGAATTGTGATAATTGGGAATATGTTCATTTCTGTTCCCTGTATGCTATGTTTATGATAAAAATAATATGAGGTGTACACTGTACTAAAGATCTGAGGGGTGGGTTAATATGACCTCACAGTTAATATATGTGGCCCTCACAGTTAACATATATCAACAAAATTACAATGAAATTATTCCAAAATGAGTCATCCTATCAAGTTACATTAAAATCCCTTCATAAATATGGCCTGTAGACTGTGCTAAAGGTTTTCAGGCTTCGGGCCCCTGTAGCCGTCAGTTTCCCAATTGCATCCAAAGGGGACGTTCTCATCTAGGCATTACATGGAGTCAACCTAACAAGTTACAATGAAATCCTTCCATAAATACGACCTACAGACATGCTAAAGGTTTTTGGGCTCGGGCAGCCATCAAGGCTGAATGATCGTGACCAAAAGGGGACGTTCTCATCTGGACACTATTTGGAGTCATCCTACCAAGCTACAATAAAATCCCTTCATAATTATGACCTGTAGACTGTTCTAAAGGTTTTCGGGCTTTGGGCCCCTGAAGACGTCACAGTTGCCCACTCGTGTCCAAAAGGGGACGTTCTCATCTAGACATTATATGAAGTCAACCTACCAAGTTACAATGAAATCCCTTCATAAATATGACCTTAGACTGTGCTAAAGTTTTTCGAGCTTCGGGCTCGGGCAGCCATCATGGTTGAATGATCGCAACCAAAGGGGACAATCTCATCTGGGCATCATCTGGAGTGATCCTGCGAAGTTACAATGAAATCCCTTCATAAATATGACCTGTAGACTGTGTTCAAGGTTTTCGGGCTTCGGGCACCTGTAGCCATCACAGTTGACCAATCACGACCAAAAGGGGATGTCATCATCTAGGCATTATATGGAGTCAACCTAACAATGTTACAATGAAATCCTTCTATAAATATAAACTTTTGCCTATGCTAAAGGTTTTTGGGCTTGGGCACCCATCAAGGCTGAATGATCACGGCCAAAATGGGACGTTCTCATCTTGACCTTATTTGGAGTCAACCTACCAAGTTACAATGAAATCCCTTCATAAATATGACCTGTAGACAGTGCTAAAGGTTTTTCGGCTTCGGGCACCCTTAGCCGTCAAAGTTGCCCAAACATGTCCAAAAGGGGACGTTCTCATCTAGGCAATATGGAGTCAACCTACCAAGTTACAATGAAATCCCTTCACAAATATGACTTGTAGACTGTGCTTAAGGTTTTCGGGCTTTGGGTTCGGGCAGCCATCATGGTTGAATAATCGCAACCAAAGGGGACAATCTCATCTGGGCATCATCTGGAATGATCCTATCAAGTTACAATGAAATCCCTTCATAAATATGGCCTGTAGACTGTGCTCAAGGTTTTTGGGCTTCGGGCACTTGTAGCCAACACAGCTGACCAATTACGACCAAAAGGGGATGTCATCATCTAGGCATTATATGGAGTCAACCTAATACGTTACAATGAAATCCTTCCATAAATATGACTCTTTACCTATGCTAAAGGTTTTTGGGCTCGGGCACCCATCAAGGCTGAATGATCGCGATCAAAAGGGGCCGTTCTCATCTAGACATTATTTGGAGTCATCCTACCAAGTTACAATGAAATCCCCTCATAAATATGACCTGCAGACTGTGCTAAAGGTTTTCGGGCTTCGGGCACCTTTAGCCGTCACAGTTGCCCAATCATGTCCAAAAGGGGACGTTCTCATCTAGACATTATATGAAGTTAACCTACCAAGTTACAATGAAATCCCTTCATAAATATGACCTGTAGACTGTGCTAAAGGTTTTCGGGCTTCGGGCTCGGGCAGCAATCATGGGTGAATGATCGCACGTTCTCCTCTAGACATTATATGAAGTTAACCTACCAAGTTACAATGAAATCCCTTCATAAATATGACCTGTAGACTGTGCTAAAGGTTTTCGGGCTTCGGGCTTGGGCAGCCATCATGGATGAATGATCGCAACCATAGGGGACAATCTCATCTGAGCATCATCTGGAGTGATCCTAAGAAGTTACAATGCAATCCCTTCATAAATATGACCTGTAGACTGTGCTCAAGGTTTTCGGGCTTCGGGCACTTGTAGCCATCACAACTGGCCAATCACGACCGAAAGGGGATGTCATCATCTAGGCATTATATGGAGTCAACCTAACAGGTTACAATGAAATCCTTAAATATGACCTTTTGCCTATGCTAAAGGTTTTTGGGCTCGGGCACCCATCAAGGCTACATGATCGCGATCAAAATGGGACGTTCTCATCTAGACATTATTTGGAGTCATCCTGCCAAGTTACAATGAAATCATTTCATAAATATGACCTCCAGACTGTGCTAAAGTTTTCGGGCTTCGGGCTCCTGTAGCCGTCACAGTTGCCCAATCACGTCCAAAGGGGGACTTTCTCATCTAGACATTGTATGAAGTCAACCCACCAAGTTACAATGAAATTCCTCAATAAATATGACCTGTAGACTGTGCTAAAGGTTTTCGGGTTTTGGGCTCGGGCAGTCGTCACGGTTGGCAGATCATGCCCAAATGGGGAAATTCGCATCTAGACATCATAAGGAGTCATCCTACCAAGTTACAATGAAATCCCTCCACATTAAACATGACCTGCAGACTGTGCTAAAAGTTTTTGGGTTTCGGGCTTGGGCAGCCATCACGGTTGATAGATCATGCCCAAAAGGGGACGTTCTCGTCTAGGCACTATACAGAGGCATCCTACCAAGTTACAATGAAATCCCTTTATAAATACGACCTGTAGACTGTGCTAATGGTTTTCGGGTTTTGGGCTCGGGCAGCCATACCGGTTGCCCGATCGTGACCAAACGGGGACGTTCTCATCTAGACATGACCCCAAACCTGCATATGAAATTTCGTGACGATCAGACAAGAACTGCGGGGTGGATCCCGTGCTAAAGGAAATGTGAACAGACGTCACAGACTCACAGACTAACAGACTCACAGACTAACAGACTTCCGCACGCGTGATGGCAATAGCTTATCTTGACTATGTCAAGTTAAGCTAAAAACCCACATTAGTAGTGAAGGTGATAGTGTTCCCGACACTACGATAGTGACAATCATCCACCGACAGTGCATGAAGCTCACTGACTCTTCTCGCAGAAGAGAAAGCTAAGAGAAAAGCTATCTTATAAGACAAGAATTTGAAATCTACTGTCCCAAGAGGTTCAAATGGCTTTTCCTTCAGTTTAAGAAGAACCCAAGCTAAATTCCACTTAGGAATTAACCTAAGAGTTCTGGGTCTATTTATCGAGAAGTTTCTAACTAACTTAGATAAAGAGACATTAGATCCAATTTGTAAACTATCATGATGTGCATAGGTATCAGATAACATAGACCTATAACCCTTAATAGTAACAGGCTGCAGTTTGATTTCGTCAAACAAGTATACTAGAAAGTTTGCAATGTCTGGTATGGAGGGATCAAAAATATCAACAGAATGATCCCTACACCAACGACAAAAGACCTTCCACTTAGCCGCATAATTTAGCGAAGAGGAGGTCCTCCTACAGTTAGAAATCGCGTCCACTGCTCGTCCTGTAAAGTGCTTGCCATGCAAGAAGGACCGCACAACGGAAAAACGTGAAAGTTGAGACCTTGCGGGTGTGATGAAATTGACGCGGTTTCCCCTGCGAAAGATGATCCTCCCATGGAGGAAGCTTTCGCGGTAGGTCCCACAGCAGACACCTGAGTAGATTTATCCACGGTCTCTGTGGAGACAGAGATGCTACCAACAGAATCTTGCATTGAGATTGTTTTATTTTTAGCAATATTTGCTGAATCAACGGCGTTGGAGGATACGCATATCCTATCATTCCGTCCCAAGGGATCGACAGAGTGTCTACTGCAAATGCTCTTGGATCCGGACACGGAGACACATACGTCTGCAACTGATTGTTGAGATGTGTCACAAATAAGTCTATCATTGGCCGTTCCCATTGGTAGCAAATCTGATTGAATACTTGTTTGTTGAGAGTCCATTCCGACGGCAACAAGCGACCCTTTCGTGAAAGGGAGTCTGCTAGTACATTCAGACGACCCGGTATATGACGGACCGAAAGTAGAACTTGATGGTCTAGAGCAAACAGAAGGATTCTTTCCGTTAGATTGAATAACGGAACTGAATGAGTGCCTCCCTGGTTCCGTATATACGCCACTACTGTCGTATTGTCGGACAGGATTTGGACATGAGCATTGTGAATAATGTCCATCCAATGACGTAACGCAAGCCAAATTGACATCATTTCCTTGATGTTTATGTGCTTGCGTAGGAATTGCGGATCCCAAAGACCCTGGCATCTCGAATCCGTTGGGATCAATGATGCACCCCAATCTGTTTGACTGGCGTCCATCATAATCGTAAAACTCGGATCCGGCAACTGCAGCGGAACTCCCTGAGTTAACCACTGAATGTTTGCCCAAGTCTGAATCTCTTGTTTCACTTGATCTGACAATAGAATGTCTATGTCGAGCGAATGAATTTTCACACTCCAATTCTGAGTCAAGAAAATTTGGAGAGGACGAGTGCGTAACCGCCCCATCGGAATGAGATCCGCAGCGGCTCCGCACAGACCTATCAGTCTCATGAACTCCCTCGCTGTGACTTTGTCTGCATGAAGACAATAGCGAGCGTAACAACTGACTAATTTCGCTCTGGTTAACGGCAGACGAACGAGATTGTTGTGCGTCTCGAAGCTCATTCCCAGATGTGTGAATGACTTGGACAGCACCAGATCCGACTTCTCCTCGTTTATTATAAAACCGAGACATCGGAGCAATAGAAGCAGATTCTGCACATCGTTCTGAAGCGTTAACTCATTGCCGTACCTCTGAAGAATGTCGACCAGGTAGGCCGACGTTACCGCAGACGCATGAGCTTGGAAATACATCATTACCGAGTTCATTACCCTACTGAAAGCCCAGGGTGCTAGGTTCAATTCGAAGCACATCGCCCGGAATTGATACACCACTCCTAGGACTGCGAAGCGTAGATACTTTCTGAATGTCGGATGTACCATGACGTGAAAGTATGCATCTTTGAGATCTATGCTTGTAGCATAATCGTTCACCCAAATACTCGCTCTGACCGATCGAATCGTCTCCATATAAAACTTCGGAGCGACGATCAGCTTGTTTATCCAGCTCAAATCTATGACTGGACGGAACGAGCCGTCTGGTTTCGGAACCAGAAACAGATGGCTGTAGAATCCCGGTGTTTCCTGGTTTTCTACGACCTCTACCGCATTCTTCATTAAAAGAGACTGCACCTCTGATAACAGAGCGTCTCTTTTCTGCGGATTTGACGGAAGTTGAGTCCATTTTGGACTTCGAGTTAATGGAGGCTTTCGTTTGAAGGATATTCTTAGACCTTCCGAAATCACCCCTCTCACCCAAGGGTCGTCCGTAATCGACGCCCACTCTTGTGAAAAACTTGACAACCTTCCGCCAACCGGAACGCGATAGAGGTTGAAGCCATCACCTCCTGGACCTGCGAGGCCTGCGGGAGGAGAAACCATGTCCTCCACGACCCGCACCTCGTCCCGTCGACCTCGGGGCGTCCGACCGATTGTCCCGGCCCGAAGGACGTCCCGCACGTGAGTCGCTGCCTTGACGGTCTCTTGAATAAGACCAAGAGGACGCACCGGAACCTCTATAGGAACCTCTCTTGGGCGCATTAGACCCAGAAGTGCCTGGCTTACTCTTATATGCCATGTCCGTCTTCTTGGAAGCGGATTTAAAGAGCAGAGAATCCGAAGCTTTCTTAGTAATTTTATCGTAAATTGCAGAAAGCTTGCCGTCGAAGAGAAGTTCTCCGGAGACCGAAGCGACTCTGAGAGAGTTCTTCACCTTACTATCCACGTGTGTGGATGTAGCTAGGGCTGCGTCACGTCTAACCAACTCCAGATTTGCCACTGAAAGGGCGGAGTTACACGTGGAATAAGCTACTGCCCTTGAAAGAAGTCTTAAAGAGGATTGAACATCCTGGAATTCTTTCCCTTGAAGATGCAGTGATAACACCTTTGTAAGGTGGTCTGCGTAAGATAAAGCATTTAAACTGGCTCTGTTAGACGAAATAGTCGTATCCAACACCGCGGTTGGGATAGACGTAGACGACGGTAATGATAATTCTAAGTCTTCTGCCTCGTCATCCAAACGCAGAGGAACTCTCGGGATACCCTGTCCTGCCGTATCGAATTTATTCCTTGCATTAATGAAAGGCAGGTTAAGAGCATTGGCGGACAAGAAACCCGCTTTTCCAGTTTTGGAAGCAAGCTTGAATATAGAGTCGTTCAATAATTCAAATGTCCTTTCGACATTATTGGACTGAGACGGAAACTCAGGAGCAATGTCCTTGAACCGCTCGAAGAAATCAGTGTCCAATGACGCTATAATTCTCTTGTCCGGTACCGCAGCAGTCTGGCCCGATGGAACAACCTGAGGAAGAAAGTGCCGGATGAAGTCCACGGCAGCTTTATGTTGTTCCGAAAGGGATAACTCCAAGTCATCCGTATCCCTTTCACCATCCAGTCGGACCTCATGATGCTCCCGGTCGTCCGCCCCCGATGCTTCGGCGGAGCGTACCGACCCAGCGCCGTCGGATAATTCCCGATCCGACACCGTTTCTGTCGGTCGCTGGGATGCTGCGATAAGCTGTGCTATTTGAGCAAGCACGTTCGACATCGAGGCCTGCGGAGGCGCAGTCTTTCGCTGCTTCGCCGAGGGCAGCTCCGCATCTAGTGACTCCCGCATACTCTTCCTATGCTAACGTCCGGAGTCAACCGGCCTCGTGTCCCTGGCTACCGGATGGCGTGACCTGGTCGCCGAAGAATCCCTGATCGGCGAAGCTGGAAGAATATCGGCGGTCACATAGCCAAGGTGCGGTCATGTGCGCTGGTGAGAGGAAGGAGAAGCCTGAGCAGTCTCAGCGGACTGCCTATACAACGGAGCGTCCCGAGGGACGGACGTGTGCTCCGCTAACGACACATTTTGTACCACAACATCTGGTCCCAGATGTTGTTGTATGAGAGAGGGGCCTCTCTCGCTCGCAGTCCGGATGGACCTGGACGAGCTAGGAACCGGACTAGAAGGCTTCCTCCGATCTCTCCTACTATCCGTCGTCACTGGGTGTGCACCTTGAATGTTTATAGAGCTCGCATCACCCAACATTTCCTCCTGGACCGCATCGGACGAACCCGGCTGCCGAACCATTCGGTGAATGGACGCTACACCGGGCGAGCTAGCAGACGACAGCGCCGTCGATCCTACTAGGGACCTCTTAGGCAACTGTCGTATCTCCATGAGCACTTTTTCCGCTAGCTCTGCATTCAATTGTGACGACGCAAGCGCACTTGTGGAAGATAACATGGAAACATCACCCTGTTCTTGTTCCTCTGAAATAGAAACTGATAGAGTAGAGTGACCCTGCGGAGAAAGGGCCGGCATAGCCCTCTCTCCACTAACAACATATCGTGACACACGTTTCCAATGTTTGTCATCCCAATATTGACATATTGAACAGGAGTTAGTGCGAGTACACTGACTACAATTAATACAATGATCATGAAAGTCAGATGAAGATTTCTTCCTATTACAATTTGAACAATATCCTTTCATTGTGAAAAGTCAACAACAAGTCCTAGTACTCGCACAAACCCCTAAACACAAAGATACATAATAACATGATCCATTAATAATGAAAAAACAATTGAAAATCAAAATAATTTTTGAAAAATATTTTTTCAGCGAAGCCCAAGTTTCTGAAAAGTAACGTTGAGCCCCAATGGATCCCAAGGTTAAGTGTGGTCAAAAATTTTAAAATTATATTAAATAATTAATGCAACACTTACGGATAATAATAATGTATCTTATAATGAGATAAACTACTCCAAAGGCAAACAGCACCCCCTCAAAAGAGACTGTTGCCAATGTAAACAAACAGTGTAAAAACACCAGAAAACATGACTCCAGGCACTGAGAAAACTGGCCCGAAATCAGTCATCAAAATTACTCACTATCTGATGCAAAACAGAGACTCCCAGGGGAGAATCTGCAGAACATCAGATGGTAGATGCCTAACACAACGTTTAAACACCCATGGGTGAAAAAGTAAACATGGGGAAAATAACAGAATACATTCTGTAACCAAGCTAAATCTCCCAAGAGAATTTAGAAATGATCTTTCTCAAAAATATGCCAAAAACATGGGAAAATAGCAAGGGGGGACTTAGAAGACCAGGGGAGAGGAAACACTGAATAAGCAGTGCAACTTTAAAGCAAGAATGACAACAACAGGCCCATGCCTCGAAAATAGACAACTTAAAATAATTTCATTAAAAAATTTTAAGTTACAGCCCTGATTATTTTCTGTCACTCCTTTTTCCTCTCCTCCTTCTATATCCTCCTTAGAACCACCATTTCTCCAATAATTATGTGTCTGGCATCCTTTAAACTGAGATTTACAAGCACAAAGATCAGTGAGATGTTGACTGATGAAGGGCCAAACAAAGAATGGTGATTGGCGCCAATTTTGGAACGTCCTTGACACTGCGCATGCGCAGTGGGGGCAAAGTATGGAGGTCCTTCAGGACATGATTTCTTTTGGTTTTAGATGCAAATTTTGGGGATTGGGGGGCAAAATTTGTGTTTGGCCCAAGATTTTAAGAGTTAGCACCAGCTATGTCTGGTTCATTGGTACAGTATAAAAATATAAAAAATCTGTTTCTCAGGCCCTCCCGCACGGTCCTTTTGGCTGCCGCATGCTCTCTTTTTATAACCCATTTAAACTTTAAAAAAACAAAAATTAAATAGTTTATGTCTGATATTTTACCCAAGTTAAAAATATTGATGAATTTGTCCCTTGAGTGCAAGAAGGCTTTGCAATGCTTTAGCCTTCTTGCACTCAAGGGATGAAATACACTACCACCCATGCTATTCTGTAGATTATGAGGCCTAAAACTTGAACCAAGAACATGAACTTTTGATGGCAAAAGGAAATTACTAAAATAAACAAGAGGCCCCAGGGGGCCTGAGGGCGCTCACCTGACATGGTAGCCTAAATATCAACCCAGAGAATTGATTTCCACAAGTTGCATCTGCTCCTCCTAAGAAAAGCTGAAACCAAATATCCAAATATTCTGACCAGTGGATCTAAAAAAAGATTTTTAAAGAAAATTCCTCATATTGAACTAAGTCATAATTCGGGCTCCCACAGGGAGCCCATATATGAACCCAGGGTCTTGGCTTTAACAAACCTAAATCTCACACCCCTAAGGATTCTGCACACCAAATATCAAAACATTCCGATTGCTGGATCTGAAGAAGAAGATTTTTAAAGAAAATTCCTCATTTTGAACCAAGTTACAATTCGAGCTCCCACAATCAGCCCAAATATGGACCTAGGGACATGGCTTGAACAAACTTGAATCTTACCCCCCTAAGGATGCTGCATAAAAAATATCAAAAGCATTCATATGCTGGATCTGAAGATTTTTAAAGAAAATTCCTCATTTTGAACTAAGTTGTCATTCAGGCTCCCATAGTGAGCCCAAATATGAACCAAGGGACTTGGCTTGAACAAACTTGAATCTCAGCCCCCTAAGGTTGCTCCATGCCAAATATCAAAACATTCCAACTGCTGAATCTGAAGAAGAAGATTTTTAAAAAAAAATTCCTCATATTGACTAAGTTATAATTTGGGCTCCCACAGGGAGCCCAAATATGGACCCATGGACTTGGCTTTAACACACTTGAATCCCCCCTCCCCCCAAGGATGCTACTCACCACATATCAAACCATTCCGACTGCTGGATCTGAAGAAGAAGATTTTTTAAGAAAATTCCTCATTTCGAACAAAGTTACAATTCAAGCTCCCACAGTGAGCCCAAATATGGACCTAGGGACATGGCTTGAACAAACTTGAGTCTCACCCCCCTAAGGATGCTGCATACCAAATATCACAAGATTCTGCCTGCTGGATCTTGAGAAGAAGATTTTCAAAGAAATTTGCCTGAAATGCACTAAGTTCGAATTTGGGCTTCTATAGTGAGCCCAATTATGAATCCAGGTGGCCGATTTGAACAAACTGGAATCAGATCCACCCCACAATGTTGCATACCAAATATCAAAAGATTCTGCCTGCTGGATCTGGAGAAGAAGATTTTTTAAGAAATTTGCCTGAAAAGCACTAAGTTCAAATTTGGGCTCCTATACTGAGCCCAAATATAAACCCAGGGAGCTGATTTGAATAAACTTGAATCAGATCCACCCCACAATGTTGCATACCCAATATCAAAAGATTCTGCCTGCTGGATCTTGAGAAGAAGATTTTCAAAGAAATTTGCCTGAAATGCACTAAGTTCAAATTTGGGCTCCTATACTGAGCCCAAATATAAACCCAAGGGGCCGATTTGAACAAACTTGAATCAGATCCACCCCACAATGTTGCATACCAAATATCAAAAGATTCTGCCTGCTGGATCTGGAGAAGAAGATTTTCAAAGAAATTTGCCTGAAATGCAGTAAGTTCAAATTCGGGCTCCTATACTGAGCCCAAATATAAATCCAGGGGGCCGATTTGAACAAACTTGAATCAGATCCACCCCACAATGTTGCATACCAAATATCAAAACATTCTGCCCGCTGGATCTGGAGAAGAAGATTTTTTAAGAAATTTGCCTGAAATGCACTAAGTTCGAAATCGGGCTCCTATACTGAGCCCAAATATGAACCCAGGGGGCCGATTTGAACAAACTTGAATCAGATCCACCCTCCAATGTTGCATACCAAATATCAAAAGATTCTGCCTGCTGGATCTGGAGAAGAAGATTTTTTAATGTTTTTCCCATTGCCTACAGTGTTAAAAAGTGCTGACTCAGCACTTTTTCAAAGTCCCGAAACTGTACCCTATGATAAAACCGATGGCAATTTCTTTTTACCAATTCTTTCTGTTGGTCCTAAGGAAGCTTCACACCAAATAAAAATTCTCGGTGCCGTGCAGTTTTGGAGATATGGGCGTTTTAATTTTTTTTCTATTTTTAGCTCCTGCGGTTCCCATGGGGCTACGGGGAAAAAAAAATCAGCATAAATTAGGTACTTATGACCCAATAAGCCCTCACATAAAATTTGGTTGAAATCAGCCTCTCGGTTTGGAAAATAGAAATTTTGGGCGGGGCCAAAAATTTTGCCCCTCCCATAACGACGCCAAGTATAGCCCCATAAACTTCTCTTGAACAAATCTGAGTCTACACCTCAAAAGGAAGCTGCACACCATATATCAAGTCTCTGCTACTGCTGGTTCATGAGAAGAAGATTTTTTAAGATTTCAGCACACTTTTTGGGTGTGGCCCTACCCACGGGCGAGGCAACTTGATTTGAACAAAATCAAATTGCGATGTCATAACAAACTATTATCTCAAATATCAATTAAATTGGTTCAGCGGTTTGGGAGGAGAAGACGCAAACACCATGTTCACGGACGACAGACGCAGGACGACGGACGATGGACGGTGAGTGATCACTATAGCTCTCCTGACTGAAAGTCAGGTGAGCTAAAAATAAAATAAAAAACCGCTCGCCCGCATGCAATTTCTCAAATAATGGCCTGAGAAACAGAAGATCTACTTTGTGTGGCCTTATGTCTGACATTTTACCCAAGTTAATAAAATTGATAAATTTGCCCCTTGAGTGCAACAAGTCTTTGCAATTCTCTATAGATTATGAGGCCTGAAACATAAAACAAGCCGTGAACATGAACTTTTGATGCCAAAGAAATAATTACAAAAATAAAAAAGAAAATAAAAAATGGCCTGCCCACATGCTATTTTACAAAAAATGGCTGTAGAAACAGAAGATCTACTTTATGGAGCCTTAATCAAATTATTATTGTCCATTGGGGTGGGGGGTGGGGGGGGGGGGCCGTACAAAATGACAGGTACAAAATGACTGCTGTCAGACATATATTTAGAGACCTTGTCGGACAGGGGTAAAATCTTACTGGCAAAGAATAGGTGCCATCCACTGAAAGTAGCTCCGGGTTTGACGTTCTAATTATAATTAAGAAAATATAACACATACCTTGAAGGGTTTATACCATATCATTGATAAGTCAGTGTAACGACAGTACTTCAATTGAAAACACTGTATTCAGGTTGCTTTTGACAATTGTGAATACGGAAATTCAAATCAAGGTGAAGCACTGCATGTTCAATACGATGCTGGAGTAATCCCCTGGGAAAGTGTCCATCTACAAAATCCTTGTTTTATGTTTTTGTTTTGCATTGAATTTTTATAACGTGGTATACGGAATCCGTAAATGATTGTCATGTATTATGATGACAGGGAATAAACTGTTATGGATTTGTACTTTCAATGAAAAAAATAGAGGTGAGCAATAATTCACCCACCATTCCCACATGTCACTGCCCACTTAACTATGAAAATTGGCCTTGGACAGAGTGACGGGCGCAAGCTTCTGGCCGTCTGATAAACACATAACTGAGTCAGACTTTGTCCGTGTCCGACCTCTTACATCCAGGCTTGGTTCCTGTCAAGCTCAAAGTGTGCCAATAGTGTAACTCAATTCCTGAAGAAAAACAGTGTGTCCAGTAATTCTATACTAAAAAATAGAGATCATTAATATCTTTCCTAATCTCCACTGGGCTTCGTGTATATGTAATGACGTAAATAAATAGATATCAAAATTTGACTGCATGTTAACCCTTTACCTAACGTAACGATCCAAAACCGGCCAGCGCTATTCTCAAAAATCGCCAACTAATTTTCATTATTTTTTTCATTTTTTGTCTCAAAAACATAGGTTATGACCCCTCATTGGAACGAGCTCGTTGAGCTCATTCCAACGAGGGGTCATAACCTATGTTTTTGAGACAAAAAATGAAAAAAATTAGTTATTCAAGAATTATTTTTGCAAGTGCCGTCTGCTTTTCAGGTTAGGTAAAGGGTTAAATATATCATTTGGCTCAAATATGACTTTGATCTAATAATCCAACTTGGAAGTGATGTAAAATATATCATTTGGTTCAAATTTGACTTTGATCTAATAATCCAACTTGGAAGTGATATAAAATATATCATTTGGTTCAAATTTGACTTGGATCTAATAATCCAACTTGGAAGTGATGTAAAATATATCATTTGGTTCAAATTTGACTCTGATCTAATAATCCAACTTGGAAGTGATGTAAAATATATCATTTGGTTCAAATTTGACTTTGATCTAATAATCCAACTTGGAAGTGATGTAAAATATATCATTTGGTTCAAATTTGACTCTGATCTAATAATCCAACTTGGAAGTGATGTAAAATATATCATTTGGTTCAAATTTGACTTTGATCTAATAATCCAACTTGGAAGTGATGTAAAATATATCATTTGGTTCAAATTTGACTTTGATCTAATAATCCAACTTGGAAGTGATGTAAAATATATCATTTGGTTCAAATTTGACTCTGATCTAATAATCCAACTTGGAAGTGATGTAAAATATATCATTTGGTTCAAATTTGACTTTGATCTAATAATCCAACTTGGAAGTGATGTAAAATATATCATTTGGTTCAAATTTGACTTTGATCTAATAATCCAACTTGGAAGTGATGTAAAATATATCATTTGGTTCAAATTTGACTTTGATCTAATAATCCAACTTGGAAGTGATGTAAAATATATCATTTGGTTCAAATTTGACTTTGATCTAATAATCCAACTTGGAAGTGATGTAAAATATATCATTTGGTTCAAATTTGACTTTGATCTAATAAACCAACTTGGAAGTGATATAAAATATATCATTTGGTTCAAATTTGACTTTGATCTAATAATCCAACTTGGAAGTGATGTAAAATATATCATTTGGTTCAAATTTGACTTTGATCTAATAAACCAACTTGGAAGTGATGTAAAATATATCATTTGGTTCAAATTTGACTCTGATCTAATAATCAAACTTGGAAGTGATAGTATGTGTAGATTTGTCTTTTACAGGAACTGATTCTAATTTCATAAATGAACTTGGAAGTGACGATATGTGTGAATTTGACTAAAACAGCAGCCATGAATGTCAAATTCACATATTTCGTTTACTTTCAAATTCATGTATTAAATCAAAATGGGAAATTTTAATCGAATGTTAAGTGGAACGTAGGAGGACTGTTGCGTACAAAATTTATTGGTTTGGCCAGCTCAACCCACAAAATTGTTAGAATTTGAGTGTTTTCATACTTTATCCCTTTAACTAATTTGACTAGAGGTTGTTTTTTGAATAACTAAAAACCGTTATTTTTTCCCTCAGAAATATTGCTTATGACCCTGCTTTGGAAGGTGCTGGATGCACTAGTTCCAATTTTGGGTCACAAGTTATTTTTGAAAAATAAATTTTCAAAAATAATAAAATTTGATCAGAAATTTTTGTGAACTACACTGGCTAAACATGGCCATTACCTTAGATGAAGGGTTAAACTAAGTTTAATCCTTTTATTCATCTTCACCCAACAAACTGTATCATAATTTGTTATTTTAGGAATTTTAAAAGAAACATTTCACCCAAACCATATCATGTGATCTCTCATTGGAATGAGCTCAATGAGCTCATTCCAATGAGGGGTCACATGATATGGTTTTGTTGAAATTTTTTGAAAATTAAATTATTTTCACCCCACCCAATGTTAACCCTGCTTGTACTAAGTTAGTATGGTGGGGAGTCTGACAGTTGCTTGCCATTGCATGGTGGTTCTCTCCAAGTACTCCTGCTTTCTCAACCCGTAAAACTGTCCGACTCAAGGTGACCCTGGCTGTCGAAAGTGTCAAATAAATAAATAAAGAATTATTTTCAACTTATCAGTTTGTAAATTACACAGGCAGATGTGGTCGGTTCATCAGATGAAGGGTTGAAACAAATCATAGCACTGACTCAGAGAAAATGTACAAAGAATGGTACAAACCTTAATCCTACATTATTAACATCATCCCATACTGTTAATGGTTGCTCAAAAAAGGGCTTCCTCATATTTTCAAATATAGACTGCAAATAAAAGAAAAAGAAATGACCACTATTAACTTCTTGTATACTGCTAGTGGATATTCCTACCCAGGAAAACAAACCTCTTCCGATAGGAATTCGTATAATTTGGTTATTTTTATTAGAGCTGTAGGTTTTTAAATTTCTTGTTCGGTTTCGGTTTTGATTTTTCAGGTGGAATAAAACCTCAGTTCGGTTCGGTTTTCGGTTTGTTCATGAGGCCAAATAAAATTCAATAAAACTCATTCTTATGTCCGGAGTCATAACTGAATGGCAGTGAAATTGAGTGAAACTCAATGAATGCCCGAAATACGCTATAATACATGAAGAATCAGGAAGGCCAATATAATAATTACCTAAATATACAGAACTTTTATTGTGCTTGGCCATTTTTCGAGGTCTGACACCTACACGCAACTTGAGGAAGGCTGCAAACACAACTAAACTGAAATGTCGGAAATTCATGGAATGTAGCCTTCCCAGAGTAGTGAGAGTACCCAGACATTGCCATTGGCAGTGTCTGGGTACTCTCACTACTCTGGGAAAGCTACATTCTGTAAATTACTGCAGCAAGAGAGTATTTAATAAAAAACGAAAAACCTTACATTACGGGATGTCGACGGTTTCGGTTTTTAAAAAAACTAAAAACCTCGGTTCGGTTTCGGTTAACCCACAGCTCTAATTTTTATCAAATTTTTCTGTAATTTGAATCAACTTTTTGACCAGTATTTTTTATCAGTTAGATGTTCTTGCATTTTATCAAGGAGACGCAGGTTGTTAACACTGTTAAACTTACGCCCCAGAAGTGAATGGCCTGTAGAATGTTTCAAAGTATTTGACTAATGGCATTCATGACTCATGGACTCATACTGTCAAGTAGGGAGGGTATCCACCAGGGAGGCTGGGAGGGGAGAGGCAGAGAATAAAATCTTGAATTTTGAGGTAGCCTATTTACTGTTCATCTGGATATAATAAAGAAGACCAATTACAGTACAGCCATCGTGGACGGGTCAAAATCTATGGGTGGGCATTTTTCCATGCATATAATTCAGAGATGATCCGCTTTGACACCCAGCAAAATTACCCTGGTGCTTCATTGGAGGAAATTTCGCAAGGTGTCACACCGAATCATCTCTGAATTATATGCATGCAAAAAATTACAACACGTGGATTTTGACCCATCCACAATGGCCCTACTGTATAACATATCACAGATTTTGAAAGCATCAGCGACAAGCACAGGGGGTGTCAGCTGTCTTAGGGAGTTTGACTATTAAAGAGAGGGATTTTCCCACAGGAACAGTGCTATCAAATAAGGTTGTAAGACACAACTTTTTGACGAACTGTTTGTAGCTCCAGATGATCAACTTTTTGGTTATCTGTTTTTTTATTTAGATAACCACCAGCGGAACAATAAAATCGTTCCTCTCAAATTTTATGGCCTGGAGGGGTGGGGTGGGGTGGTGGGTATCCCAAGATATTTTTCCTCAAATCTTTTTTTTCTGTGACAAATTAATATCCAGACCTATATTAAGCTGAAAATGTATATTCAGGGCAAGGATTACGCAGCAGGATGAAGATGGTTGATCAAGAAGGCATACATGTATAAACAATTCCGAGCTGAATTTGTAACTATAAAACCTGCCACTGTCATACCTTTGATCTTGATTATTCTGTCGAAAGCAATGAACATCACTTTTGGTGGAAAAGATAATAAGGGGGATGTTCCACAACAGGATTTTGCATTAGTGTCACAGTCTCCAAGTACAGGGCTTAAAATTCATGTGAGAATCAGAATATATTCTCACAAATGATTCTCACAAGGAAAACAATGGAAATCAACTATGATTCTCACAAAACTTTTGATTTAGCAGTGGTGCAGGCATGGCATTCTTAAAAATGCAGGAGGGCTAAAAAGACGCGCCCCTCGCATGGCCTAGGGGAGTGATTAGCTCTCCTCAAACTTACAAAAGCTAAAAATGACAATATGAAGTTTTACTATTAATGTATTCTATCTAGAGGGCTTTGTACATTTTATTTGGTGCGACTTACAGGGTAGTCTCTGTGAGAGGGCTACACTGCCCCTCCCACACCTCTGGGCCTTGGCAAGGAGGTGCAGTGTGGTCGTCTTATGGAGACCACTAACATAGCAGAGGTCTTAAAAGATGTGTGTTTGAGGAATAGGCTGTTATGGTAATCATTATTTTCTAAGGCTGGGAGGGCTAGTTTTTGCTCGCCTTAATTGTTTAAGGCGAGTTGTAGGCAAGTGAATAAATTGCTCTCCTGAAAATGCCAAGCCTGACAGTGTCATGAGAAACCACTTCCAAGGTACTGTAACTTTCATCAGCAAATCCATCAAACGCCAATATGTTGAAACATGTGTTTTACATGTCCATGACCATGTAAGACTAGAAGAAACACATCAAAATTTTAATTAGGTCCTTCAGGGTTAAACTCTAGCAAATATATACAAGGTTTGTATCACATGTAGAAACAATATTCTTGGCAATTAGATTTCAGAAGCAATACTTCAGTTTAAACTTACAAGATTTCAGATGAGCCTGTTGTGTAAGCCTACATAAAATAAGTAAGCAGTTCACTCGGCAGTGCACTGGCTGAGTGATTACGGCATTGAACTTCAAACCAAAAGGTCCACAGTTCGATCCCTGCCATGGGTAACTGCATTGTGTCCTTGGGCAAGGCACCTCAACCCGATTGCCCATGTGGGGGCATGGTGGCACTGTGTACTAAGGTATACTGCACATCGATGGAGCACTTGTTTTCAACCAATGCTAACCTGCTTGCACAGAGTTAGTACATTCGGGAGTCTGACAGTTGCTCTCCGTTGCTCGGTGGTTCTCTCTGAGTACTCTGGCTTCCTCCACCTGTAAAACTGTCTGACACCAGGTGATCCTGGTTGTTGAAAGTGTCATTAAACCCCAATAAATAAATAAATAAATAAATAAATAAATAAATAAGAGGTGCACATCGGAGAAGTAGACGTGGAGTTATGGCTACTTTCTTCAGGCACTCTCTAGTGAAAATCAGAAACGTCATCGCTCTGAGCTCAAAATTCATAAAAATGGACTAATTAAGGCCCATAACTCTGTAATGAGAAAGCGGACCTGGCCAGTTTTCGAACTCGCCTGTGATATTGTTGCAAAACACCTACATGGCAAATATTAGTCAAATCGGAGAGCGTTTGATCAAGTTTTTGTGCCAACGAGCTCAAATTCGTAAAAATTGATGAATTAAGGCCCATACCTCAGTAATGAAAAAGGGCCATGCAGTTTTCGAACTCGCTTCTGATATTATTGCAAAAGACTTGTATGGCAAATATTAGTCAAATCCAAGAATGTTTGTTCAAGTTATTGTGCTGACAAGATCAAAATTTGTAAATTCAAAGTAATTTGTATATTTTTATACTTACCAATGGCCCAGACTAGCTGGTGCTTAACTCAAAGTTATTAACAGCCAAACACAAATTTTGAACCCCCCAATCCCCAAAATTTGCTTGCAAAACCGAAAATTAAAAGTCCTATCTGGCTCTCCATACATTTACTCTCCGCACATGCGCAGACTTCAGGAACTGACCGGAATTGGCGCCAACATCATTTTTTGTAGAAGAGAGTACTACATAAAAATTTGGCAGGAAGGTATGAGTGCCCACTCATGGAAGGGCCATCTCCGTCTGGGCCATTGCTTAAGTATAAAAATATACAAATTATTTTGAATTTATAATATTTTTACACTGTAAACCGATGGCCCAGACTAGCTGAATCGTAAAAAGGTGGAGGGCCTAGGACTTCAGAATTAGTAGATCAACATATTTCCATTCCTGCAATCCAAGGTGAAAGGAAATTAAAACTATTAGGAATTACATGTATGTCTCTCTATAAAGTAATAGAGAAGACATATCATACAAAAGGAACCAAGTTCAAGTAATTCTAAATAATTCGCATGAAGACTATGCTAACTGGATGTAACAAGTTCCCAATTTTTAAGGTAAGCCCGGACTAAGCCCCAAAAATTAGGATGGCGTATTTGAGAATGAGAGAATATCCCCCACAAACATATGCCATATACAATAAAACTCGAGCTGTATGCAGCATATAATTACGGACAAAACAGCTTCTCTCATAGTTACATACCTATCAAGCTGAAGGAGAGGTAAAAAATCATCCCCCCCCCTTTTCTTTTGAAGGAATCTTCAAAAAGAAAGAAGGGAGTGCTCTGGAATCAGTAAAAGCAGTACCAAAAAACAATACAAATATTCATCGAACAGGCGCTCAGGTATTAATTATTATTAATAAATGGTGCTTAACGCCACTGCAGAAGCTCAGGCTATAGCGACGATCCCGGTAATAATATCGCCCACTATATAACGTACACCAGATTCGGCATAGGCAAATAGGTCGAAAACCGGAGATATAATATATAACATGTACATGTCCAATAGAACCTCAATGAACGATCTCTGGAAAGTGACACACTTCCAAGGTAACCCACAGGTGACCCCATTCAGGCGTACAATAAATTCCATTAACAACACTCCCCGACTAGTACTATCCGATATCTATGACACTATAAATGTGTGAATATACGAGAGTGTAAACAAGGTGTATTCGAATGAGTACCAACATTAACAGAAACCTGGATCTAGAAATGGAAGTAGGTATGATTAACAGGCTCGACATGGACCGCCCCCAAAATAATTCATAATTTCTAAGGTCCATAACAATTTATTTATGATGAAATAAGCGCTCGCATATGACATATAGATGAACAATCACAGGAAACCAACCAACTAAAAAGAGGATGTGCCCATGAGGTCGCCATAGAACACGACCCAGCAGCCAATCGAGAAGTCATGAAATGCAAGTATGTATTTAAACTCATACGAGGCTTGCAGGAAGAAAACTACGTCTTGCCCGGTAATCGCCTCTAAACACATTGGCGGTGAGGTGGGGGGGGGGGGGGGGATTTGAAGTTATATCGAACCCTCCTCACCCACATTACTTAATCGTTCTTATGTTAGTCATAAAATAATATTGGAACCGCAATGGTTCCCTCACGTCTAACCAACTCCATTATGCCACTATGGACGGAGAAGGACGTGAAAAACAAAAACTTCCCCTGATAAAGAAGGTCCTCCCATGGAGGAAGCATCCAGAGAACGTCCCATAAGACTCTTGAGAAGACTAATCCAAGGTTTCTGCGACGACAGAGGAGCTACTAGTAGGATTCACAACAAGACTGTGTGATCTTGAACATAATCTACTGAATCAATTGAATTGGAGGATATGCGTATCCTCTCATTCATCTCCATGAGATTGGCAGAGCGTCTAATGCATACGCTCAATGGTCTGGGCATGGCGGCATGAATGACGGTAACTGATTGTTCCGTTGCGTCGCAAACGGATCTATCATGGGGCGATCCCTCTGGTAGCAAATCTGTCCAAATACTCGCTTGTTGCGCGTCCACTCCAATTGCAACAGGCGACCTTTCCGAGAAAGCGATTCTGCTAGTACATTCAGACAACCCGGTATATGATGAATAGAAAGATGAACATGATGATTCGTGACATATTAGGAAATCTTCTCCGTTAGTTAGCATAACGGAAATGAATGGGTGCTGCCCTGGTTCCCGATGTATGCTACTACTGTCGAGTTGTCCGACCAAATTGAACGTGGACGTTCGTTATTACGTGAATCCAATTTGTAGTGCTAGCTATAATTAACATCATCTTGTTGATGTTTATGTGAGGGTTCCAAAGACCCTGACACTTCAACACTTCGGGACTTAGGGTCACGTCCCAACCCGTCTGACTCACATCTGTCATAATCGTGAAAGGCGGATCAGGCAGTTGCAGCGTAATTCCCTGAGTTAACCACTGAATATCTTAACAATTTAAAACCTTGTTTTACTAGGTCCATTAAAACAATACTGGTTCAAGTGAAAGCATCTTTACACTCCAGTTCCGAGTAAAGAATATCTGGAGGGGATGTGTGCGTAGACGGCCCATCGGAATGAGATCCACGGCTGCTGCACACAGCTCCAACCATTGCATGAATTCCCCCACTATTAATGCGTCCGAGTGTAGATAAAAGCGAGCATAACAGCTGACTAATTTCGCTCTGGGTAACGGCAGACAAACCAGATTGTTGTGAGTCTCAAAGCTCAATCCCAAGTGAATAGACGATTTGTACGGAGCTAGATCTGACTTTTTCTTGTTTACGATGAAACCGAGATGGAGTAAAAGAAGCAGAATTTGAACATTGTTCTGAAGAATTATTCTGGTGCAGCATCCATGTAGAAGGTCGTCCAAGTAAGCCGATATTACAGCAGACAAATGAGCTTGTAAGTGGGTCATTACCAAGTTCATTATTCGAGTGAAATGCCCAGGGGACCAGATTCAGACCAAAGCATATTGTTCTCAACTGACACACCTTCCCTTGTATGGCAAACTGCAGGTACTTTTAGAATGCCGGATGTACCAGGACATGAAAGTACGGATTCTTAGATCTATGCTTGCCGCATAGTCGATCACTCGAACGCACACTTTTACCGACTGAATGATTTCCATAAATAAACTTTTGGAGCCATGATAAGCTTGTTATCCATCTCAAGTCTATTACCGGTCGGAACGGGCTTCGGTATGAGGAACAGGTGACTGTAAAAATCTTGAGAATCCTGATTCTTGATGACCTGTAATGCTTCCTTTGAAAAGAGAGCTTATACCTCCGGTAGGAGAAACTATCTGATGCAAGAATTTGCTGGAAGATTTGTCCAACGCGGACTTGTTAGTGGGGTTTTTACTCGGAATGATAGCCGTAAGCCATCCGAGACTACACTTCTAACCCACTTCCACACGTGGTTGTTATCCAGTTTTTTGCGGAGCTTGATAACCTTCTGCCAACTAACTGGCCGGCAATAGAGGTCTAAACCATCACCTGTATGACCTGCAAGGCTTACGGAATGAGGAACCACGTCCTTCCCGCGAAAAACCTCATCTCGTCAGCCTAGGGGTGTCTGATCTACAGTCCTGGTCAGACCTACGCCCCCTTCCGAGTCGCTCTACTGATGACCTTTAGAGTAATTATAAGAGGGTTTCTTGTACCCTTGTGAGGAGTTTCCTTTTGATGATTTTTGTCTGGAACACCCTCCTTACTCTTGTCTGCTGAAGCGGGTCGTTGATATGCCGACTTCAAAAGCAGAGCACTAGACACATTCTTAGTAGCCTGTTCATAGACTAACAAAAGCTAGTCGAAAGTTAAAAAATTTATAGTAATTTATAGATTTTTATACTTACCAATGACCCAGACTTAGCTGGTGCTAACTCCTTAAAATCTAGGGCCAAACACAAATTTTGCCCCCCAATCCCCAAAATTTGCATCAAATCTGAATTTTCAATGTCCTATGTGGTCCTCCATACCTTTTGTCCACTGCGCATGTGCAGTGTCAAGGAGGTCTCGAAATTGGCGCCAATTGTCATTCTTACAACCAGTGCCTGGTAAGCGTTATGTAATCAGTGGGGAGGTAAGAGTTCCCAACTCATGGGAGGGCCATCCCCGTCTGGGTCATTGGTAAGTATAAAAAATATATAAATTACTATAAATTTTTTAACATTTTTATACTGTATCAATGACCCAGACTTAGCTGAATAGAAAAAAGGCTGGAGAGCCTAGGACATAAAGGAAAATCCAATAGGCTCAATTACATGTGAACAGAATTATCCCCTCAAGGAGAAGAGAACAGGTTTTACATGTATCTTTCTTATTTGTATCAAAAAAGAAAGACACAATACCATTCTATAATTGAGCACAATAACATCAATGATCTCTATTAACATCCAGTATAACCCGTTATACCAATTTTTTTAAAAAGGAAAGCCAATAAATAAAGGAAGTCCAGAGATATGAGACTCTTTATACTCATTAAAAGTGTCCGAGGATTTAAATTAACGCCCGTATGACACGTGACATATACAATTGCTTCACACCGAGCTACACTTTAAAAATATTACATGAATGAGTTAAACATTAGCTTTACACTTTAAAACCATCCCGGTACCAACTCGGAATTACTGACTCCAGAGGTATTCCCTTGCTTTTCATTATAAAGCAGGTGACCTATGGGAACACCATCCTCCCCCCCCCCCCCCCACCCCTTGCCCTGGGTCAAATACTCCAGAGCGAAGAGGGCAGCAGGACAGAGTCACTGCCAGAACAGAAAGCCTGCATAACTATAGTTGCAACTGTTTAGTGGACGACATTCTGAACAACAGGTAACAGACCTAAACAATGCAGGTCGCCAGAAATGGACTCAATATTTCTAAGATAAAAACTTATGAATGTGGAAGGCTGAGACCAATATGCAGCCTTCATCAAATCGGTAATAGCAACACTATTAGCATAAGCCCAAGATGTAGATAGCGCTCTAACTTCATGCGCCGAAATCTTAAGCACAGACTGCTGAGTTGTAGATAATTTATCATAAAAAGTATGGATAGTTAATTGGATCCACCTTGCAATAGAATGGACCGTAATGTCCCTTCTATTAGGCAGCAGAGACAGAAAGAAACTTTTACGTCCCTTTCTGATAACCTCCGATCAACGTTTGTAAATATGCATTGCTCTAACAGGACAGAGTAAAGGCCTATGCCCATCTGAAGACGGAAGAGCCTTAATAACAATAGGTTCCGGAAACTTATTAGGAGCCTGATTCTTAGCCAAAAATCCAACGTTAGTGGTCAAGGTAATAGTATTACCTACACTACGATAGTGAGAATCGTCAACAGATAGTGCATGAAGCTCAATAACTCTTCTTGCCGAAGAGAAGGCTAAGAAGAAAGCTGTCTTATAAGATAAGAATTTGAAGTCCACCGTGTCAAGAGGCTCAAATGGCGCTTCTTTTAGCTTAAGAAGAACCTAAGCTAAATTCCACTTAGGAATTAATCTAAGGGTTCTAGGTCTATTTATCGAAAAGTTTTTCACGAACTTAGATAAAGAGACATTAGATCCAATCTGTAAACTATGATGATGTGCATAGGTATCAGATGGCATAGTCCTATAACTCTTAATGGTAACAGGCTGTAGTTTGATCTCATCAAACAGGTAGACTAGAAAATTAGCAATGTCTGGAATGGAGGGATAAAAAATATCAACAGAATGATCCCTACACCACCTATAGAAAACCTTCCACTTAGCAGTATAATTTAGAGAAGAGGAGGTCCTCCTAAGTTAGAAATTGCGTCCACTGCTCGTCCTGTAAATTGCTTGCCATGCAAGAAGGACCACACAACGGAAATACATGAAGGTTGAGACCTTGCGGGTTGTGATCCAGTGTGCGCGATTTCCCCTGCGAAAGAAGATCCTCTCATGGAGGAAGCTTCTGCGGGAGGTCCCACAACAGACACCTGAGTAGATTTATCCACGGACTCTGCGGTGACAGAGATGCTACCAACAGAATTTTACAGTGCGATTGCTTTATCTTGAGCAATATCTGCTGAATCAATGGCGCTGGAGGATACGGGTATCCTATCATTCCGTCCCAAGAGATCGAAAGAGCGTCTACTGCAAACGCTCGAGGATCTGGACACGGTGACACATACGTCTGCAACTGATTGTTGAGATGCGTCGCAAATAAGTCTATCATTGGATGGTCCCATTGGTAGCAAATCTGATTGAATACTCGTTTGTTGAGAGTCCATTCTGATGGTAACATGCGACCCTTCCGTGAAAGGGAGTCTGCCAAAACGTTCAGACGACCCGGAATATGACAGACCGATAGGAGAACTTGATGCTCTAGGACAAACAGAAGGATTCTTTCCATTAGATTGAATAACGGAATGGAATGAGTGCCTCCCTGGTTCTGAATATATGCTACCTCCGTGGAATTGTCGGACAGAATTTGCACGTGTGCATTCTGAATTATGTTCATCCAATGATGTAGCGCAAGCCAAATTGACATCAATTCTTTGATGTTTATGTGCTTGTTTAGAAACTGCGGATCCCAAAGACCCTGGCACTTTGAATCCGTTGGGCTCAAGGTTGCGCCCCAACCTGCTTGACTGGCATCCGTCATAATTGTAAAACTCGGATCCGGCGATTGCAGTTGAACTCCCTGAGTTAACCATTGAATATCTGCCCAAGTCTGAATCTCTTGTTTGACTTGATTCGACAAGACGATGTTCGTATCGAGCTAATGAATCTTGACACTCCAATTCTGAGTCAGAAATATTTGGAGTGGCCGAGTACGTAGCCGCCCCATCGGAATAAGATCCGCGGCGGCTCCGCACAAACCTATCAGTCGCATGAATTCTCTCACTGTAACTTTGTCGAAGTGAAGACAAAAGCGAGCATAAACAACTGATTAATTCAGATGGCTGTAGAAACCTGGAGATTCCTGGTTTTCTACGACTTCTACCACGTTCTTCTGCAGAAGAGACTGGACTTCTAATAGAAGCGAACTTCTCTTCTGAGGATCTGACGGAAGTTGAGTCCATCATCTTGGACTTCGAGGTTTTCTTTTGAAGGACAGTTTTAGCCCTTCTGAAATCACCCCTCAAACCCAAGGGACCTCCGTAATCGACAACCGATTGGTTAAGCAACTCGATAACCTTCCACCCATTGGAACACGATAGAGATTTGCACCATCACTTCCTGGACTTGCGAGGCTTGCGGGAGGAGAAACCACGTCCTCCACGACCCGTATCTCGCCCCGTCGACGTAGTGGCGTCTGACCGGCTGTCTCAGCCAGTATTACAGCCCCTACCTGAGTCGCTACCTTGACAGTCTCTGGAGTAAGACGTAGAGGACTTATAAGAACCTCTATAGGAACTTCCCTTGGATGCACTCGTCCCAGAAGTGCCTGTCTTACTCTTCTCCGCTGAATCCGACTTTTTAGAAGCAGACTTGAACAGCAGAGAGTCTGAAGCTTTCTTAGTAATCTGATCATAGATTAAGGAAAGCTTGCCGTCGAAGAGAAGCTCTCCGGAGACTGGAGCGACTCAAAGAGAGTTTTTCACCTTACGATCCACCCGAGTGGATGCAGCCAGGGCAGCATCACGTCTAATTAACTCCAGATTTGCCACTGAAAGGGCGCAGTTATACGTAGAGTATGCTACGGCCCTCGAAAGAACTCTTAAGGATGTTTGAACACCCTGGAATTCTTTTCCTTCGAGACGTAATGATAACGCTCTGGTAAGGTGATCTGCATACGATAATGCGTCTAAGCTGATCCTGTTAGATGAGATAGTCGTTTCCAAAGACGTGGTTGGAATAGACATAGACAACGGCAAAGACAATTCTAGGTCTTCGGCCTGGTCGTCCAGACACAGAGGAACTCTCGGAATGCCCTGTCCTGCCATTTCAAATTTATTCCTTGAATTGATAAAAGGCAGCTGTATGGCATTGGCCGATAAGAAACCGGTCTTGCTCATCTTGGAGGCAAGTTTGAATATAGCGTCATTCAAAAGTTCAAATGTCCGTGAGACATTCCTGGACTGGGTCGAAAACTCAGGGACGGTGTCCCTAATCCGGCCAAAAAGTCTGTGTCCAGTGACGCTATCAGTCTCTTATCCAGCACTGCAGCATTTTGGTCCGGAGGAACAACATCAGGAAGGTATTGCCGGATGAACTCTACGGCTACCTTATGTTGCTCCGAAAGGGAAAATTCCAACTCCTCTGAACCCCTTTCTCCATCTGGCTGGACCACTTGACAATCTCGGTCTCTGCAGCGGAACGAACCGACCCAGCTTCCTCTGACAATTCCTGACGGAAAAGGCTTCTGACGGCTGCAGAGACCGAGATTGTCAAGTGGTCCAATAAGATGAGCTATCTGCGATATCAAGTCCGTTACGGAGGCCTGTGGAGCAGCGGTCTTACATGATTTAGCCACGGGAAGCTCCTGGGACGTTGAATCCTGCATACTTCTTTTATGTGCATGTCCCAATTATAAAGGCCTCGTATCCCTGGCTACCGGATGGCATGACCTGGTCACTGTGGAATCCCTGGTCGGCGAAGCTGGCTGGATATCAACGGTCACGTAGCCAAGGTGCGGTCGTGTGTTCTGCTGTGAGGATGAGGAAGCCGATAGATTAGTCGCTGCAGACTGTCTATGTAACAGAGCGTCCCGAGCAGGTGGAGTGGACGTATGCTCCGACTGACTAGCATCACAAACAACAACATCTGGTCCCAGATGTTGCTGTAAGAGCGAGGGAGCTTTCTCGCTCGCTCTCCTGGTGGACCTGGACGAGCTAGTTATCGGACTGACAGGCTTCCTCCGTACTATCCTCGGATCCGTCGTCGAAGGGTGTGCACGTTCAATGTTTAAAGTGCTCGCATCACCCAAACTGCTTCCCTGGACCGCAACGGACGAACTCGGCTGCCGAGCCATTTGATGAATGGTCGCTACACCGGGCGAGCTAGCGGACAACAATGCCGTCGATCCTACTAGGGACCTCTTAGGCAATTGTTGTATTTCTATGAGCACTTTTGCCGCTAGCTCTTCATTAGACTGCAACGGCGGAGACACACTTATTGAAGACATCACGGAAACATCACCCTGTTCTTGTTCCTCTGAAAAAGAGACTGATAAACTAGAGTGACCTTGCGAAGACAGGACCGGCATGGACCCCTCACCACGTTTGTCATTCCAATTGGCACATACTGAGCAAGAATTAGTGTGAGTACACTGACTACAAGAAACACAATAAACATGAGAATCAGAGGAAGATTTCCTCGCATTACAATTTGTACAATATTCTTTCATCATGAAAAAATACAAACAGTCACATACTCGCACTAACCCTTGAAACAAAGATACATAATATAATATAATCCATTATAACATTTTGGAAAAATAATTTCCCAAAAAAAAATTTTTTTGAAAAATTTTCAAAAGAGCCCAAGTTCCCAATGGGAACAATGAGCCCAAATGGATCCCCAAAAAGCCTAAGTGTGGACAAAATCTTTTAAAACATTTTTAAAAATTAATGCCACACTTACGACTTATGAACAATATTAATGTATCTGGATATGAGCAGAACTAATAGAAGACAAGTAATCACTATCAGAAGTAACCGTTGTCAACATAAACAAAAGTGTACAAAAACCGGAAAAATGACTCCAGGCACTGTAAACATGGCCCAAAATCAGTCACCAATTTCAACACTATCCCATGTAAAGACGAGACTTCCAGAGAAGAAACTGCAGTACATCGGATGGTAGATGCAGATCACAACGTCTAATCACCCAAGGGTGAGGACGTAACATGGGGAAAAAACAGAATGATCATTCTGTTACCAAGCCAAAACTCCCAAGAAATTTTAGTAAGAAAAATTCCAAAATTATGCCAAAAGCATGGGAGAATAGCAAGGGGGGAATAAAGAAAAGGGAGAGAGGGAACACTGAACAAACAATGGTAAATTCATAGCAAGAATGACATCATCAGGGCCATGCCCCGAACTTAGGGAACTTGAAATAATTTTGTAAGAAAATTATTAGTTACAGCCCTGATCATATCCTGCCACTGTTCTGTTTCACCCTCTCATCCTTCTGTTTCCTCATTAGATCCACCATTTCTTTCATAATTATGTGTCTGGCATCATTTAAACAGAGATTTACAGCACAAATATCAGTGAGGTGTTACTGAATTTAGGGCCAAACAAAGAATGACAATTGGCGCTAATTTCGAAACCTCCTTGACACTGCGCATGCGCAGTGGACAAAAGGTATGGAGGACCACATATAGGCCCGTAACGATACACCGATGCATCGGTGCATCGCGATACACTCTCCCCAAGATACGCGTATCGGTTGGGAAGTGCCGTATCGTGGAATCGCGATGCGGTTGGATTGGTAATGGTCGCTTGATTAAATGCTTACATACACGACAGTCTATCACTTCTTCTTATACTGTACTGACTCGTGTCGAAGCCCAGGGGGTGCTTGCAGTGGATAAATTTCAAAGTGTGTGGGGGGGGGGGGGGGGGCTTCGGGACGAGTAATAGTGCTTGCAAGTCGCGTTTGGATGCGACAGAAATTGGTGATATAAGACAAGTAAGTATCCACTGGCACTGGGTATGTTACGTTTCTTTGGAAACCGCCTACCAAAATTATCTTGTACATACGTTTCATTTTCAGATTTTGGGTTTTAATCCTCAATTTAATGAATAAAACAAACAGAAAACCATGCGGTGTTGTTTCCATTTTTTTTTTTTGTTTACAGCATACAGGTTACTCTCGAAGCCAGAAATGGACGTAAGTATGTCAATAAACACTTCAAACCACCCCCTTGAAAACAGACAAACACAGTCTGTTTAAAAAGAGCTGTTTTTTTAAATATGTACATTTATTACGAATAAAACAAAATATAGCTTCACACAAAATCAATAAAAAAGTTAAAAAATTTATAGTAATTTATATATTTTTTATACTTACCAATGACCCAGACATAGCTGGTGCTAACTCTTAAAATATAGGGCCAAACACAAATTTTGCCCCCCAATCCCCAAAATTTGCATCTAAAACCAAAGAAAACATGTCCTGAAAGGCCCTCCACACTTCGCCCCTACTGCGCATGCGCAGTGTCAAGGACGTTCCGAAATTGGCGCCATTAATCATTCTAATAACCAGTGCCTGGTAAGCGCTATGTACTCAGCGGGGAGGCAAGAGTTCCCAACTCCTGGGAGGGCCATCCCCGTCTGGGTCATTGGTAAGTATAAAAAATATATAAATTACTATAAATTTTTTAACATTTTTATACTGTACCAATGACCCAGACATAGCTGAATAGTAAAAAGGCTGGAGGGCCAAGGACATAGAGCAAAATGGAATACGCTCAATAAAATAAAATAGAGTCATCCCCTGTAGGGAAAAAGAAGTAATAGGCCTTACATGTATCTTTCTTATTTATGATAAATTAGAAAGATACAACACCTTCCAAAATTGAGCTTCATACATCCATGTACTCTATTAATATCCAATATAATCTTTATACTAATAATTTTTAAAGTAAGCCAATAAATAAAGTAAGTCTAGAGAATAGCCAACACATACGTCTGCAAAAATCTATAATAGCGACACTATTAATGTAAGCCCAAGAAGTAGAAGAACTCTTACTTCATGAGCCGAAATCTTAAGCACAACTGCTAAGTCAATGATATACCATAAGCAGTACCGATAGTTAATAGAATCCATTAACAATAAAATGGAGCGTAACGTCCTTCTACTAGACATCAAAGACAGAAGAAGCTTACGCCCATAGTAATAAACAGAAATCTGTTTATAAATACATAAACTGTACCCGGAAAGAGTAAAGGCCTATGCCCATACGAAGACGGAAGGACCTTAAAATAATAGGTTCCGGATAATAGGAGCCTAACTCTTGTGCAACAATCCAACCTAAATAGTAACGGAAGTAGTGATTCCGAAACTACGAAAGTGAAAATCATCCATCGATAGTGCATGAAACTCACTGACTCTACAGTAAAAGAGAAACCAACAGAATTACTGTCTAAAAGGTCAGAATTTGAAAACTACTGTTTCCAGAGGCTCAAATGATTACTTAGCTAAATAAGAACCGAAGTTAAAATCCATATAGGAATTTAATCTAAAGATTCTAAGTCTATTTATCAAAAAGTTACTAACTGACTTAGATAAAGAGACAAAAGACTCAATTGTAAACTATCGTAGAGTGCATAGGTATGAGGTAACATAAACTTATAACCTAAATAATAACAGGCTGCAGTAGATCTTGTGAAACAAGTATACTAAAAAATAGCAATGAGTAGTATGGAGAGATCAACAATATGAACATAATGATCCCTACACCACGACGGAAGAGCCTCCACTTTAGCCGCATAGAATAGCGAAGAAGAGGATCTCCTATAGTAAGAAATCGCGTCCAAAGCTCGTCCAGTACAGTGCTTACAATGCTATACGGACCACACAACGGAAAACATGAAGGTTGCGACCTTGCTGGTTGTGATAAAGATGACACGATTTACCCAGTGAAAAAAGATCCTCACATAGAGGAAGATTTCACGTTAAGACCCACAGTAGACAAGAGAGTAAATTACCCATGATCTCTGTGAAGATAGAGATGCTATCAACAGAAATGTATTGTGGTTGTTTATCTTAGCAATACCTGCTGAAACAACAGCGCCGGAGGATACGCGTATCCTATCATTCCGTCCTATAGATCAATAGAGCGTTAACAACATTAGCTCAGAGATCTGGACAAGCCAACACATACGTCTGCAATTGATTAGCGAGCTGTGTCATAAATAAATCATCATTGGGCGCTCCCATAGATAGCAAATCTGATTGAATACTTGTTTGTTGAGAGTCCATTCTGACAGCAACAAGTGACCCGTAAGAGAACGGGAGTCCGATAAAACAATCAGACGACCCGGAATATGACGGACCAAAACTGAACTTGGTGTACTATAACCAACAGACGGATTCTTTCCATTAAATTGAATAACGGAAACGAAAGAGTGCCTCCCTGGTTCCGGAGATACGCCACTACTGTCGAATTAAAGGACAGGAATTTGGGCAAGCGTTTCTGAATAATGTTCATGCAATGACATAAAGCAAGCCTAAAAAACATTATTCCGCGGAAGAAAACTGATTGCTAAGAGACTGCGGAACCCAAAGACCCTGGCACTTCGAATCCGTAGGGATCAGTATTATATCCCAATCTGTTTGACTGGCAACCGTCATAACAGCCACACTCGGGTCCGGCAACTGCGGTGGCACTCTCTGAGTCAACCACCGAATGTTTGCCCCAGTCTGAATCTCTTGTAACACTAGACAGACAAGAGAACGTGTAAATCGAGCAATTCATGGATTGCCGAAAAGTTGCCGTCGAAGAGAAGCTCCTCCGAGAACGAAGCGACTCTGAGAGAGTTCTTAACCTTACTATCCACGCGTGTGGATGTAGCTAGGGCTGCGTCACGTCTAACCAACTCCAATCAGCCACTGAAGGGCGGAGTTATACGTGAACAAACTACTGCCCTCAAAAGAAATTACATTGAGAATAATATCCCGTAAATCTTTTCTTGAAGACGTAATGATAACGCCTCAGTAAGGCGGATTACGTATGATAAAGCGTCTAAGTTAAGTCTACTATACATAATGTCGTTCCCAACATTGAAATTGGAAAAGACATAAACGGCGAAAAAGAATATATGCAGTCTTTAATCACACCGTCTAGACGCATATGAACTCTCGGTATGCCCTGCTCTGCCAAAATAAACTATTCGTATAAATGATAAAATGGCAGAAATGAGCAACGCGGACAAGAAACTAAACTATCATGCTTAGTAGCAGGCTTGTATATATATATATAGCATCGAAAAATAAAACACATGTTGTAATGACAATATTGGACTGCGTCGGTAAGTCAGGGACAATGTCCCTGAACCGATCGAAAAATCCGAGTCCAATGACGCTATAAGTCTCTTATCCAAGATCGCAGCAATGAAGTCCGAAATAACAATCACTGGAAGATAATGCCAGAAGATATGAAAGGCATCTTCCAATACTACTAAAGGGAAAACTCGAAATCTTTCGAATCCCTTTCGCCATCCTGTCGGACCCTATAAAGCGTTCGGTCGTCCGTACCTGATGCAACCGCGGACTGCACCGACCCAGCGCCGTCGGATAATTCCTGATTCGACCGAGAAACTGTCAATTGCTGGGATGCTGCGAAACAACTGTGCTAACTCGGATAGCACGTCCGTCACTGAGGCCTGAGGAGAAGCGGTCTTACGATGCATTGCCGCTAGAAGCTCTGTGATCGTTACCCCGTGCATACTACCAATATGCGAGCGAACGGAGTGTATAGGCCTCGTGTCCCTTGGCTACCGGATGGCGCGACCTATTCGCCGTGGAATCACTGAATGCCGAAACTGATCGGATACTCGAGGTCACGTAGCCAATGTGCGGTCGTGTGCCCTGCTGTGAGGATGAGGAAGCATTAAGGACAGTCTCTCGGACTGTCAATATAACGGAGCGTCCCGACCGACGGACATATGCTCCGAATGTAAAATATCTGAACCACAACATGCGGTCCCCTATGTTGTTGGACGAGAGAGGGACCTCTCTTGCTCACAGCCCGGACGGACCTGGACAAGCCAGGAACCGGACTAACAGGCTTCCTCCGATCTATCCTCAATCTGCAGTCACTGGGTGAGTACTAGAGTAATTAAAGTGCTCGCATCACCCAAATCTCCTTCCTAGACCGCAACGGACGAACCCGGCAGCCGAACCATTCGATGAATGTACGCTACACCGGGTGAGCTAGCGAATGTCACTCCGTAGGCGATAGACATATTCCATGAGCACTTATTGCCGCTAGCTCTTCATTAACTATGACGACAGAGGCACACTTTTGAAAGACATCTCCATAACTCTTCGAACAAGAAACCAGAAATGCTTGGTTAGCAAGCATAAAATAATAACATATATAGCGTCGTTCAATAATTCGAAAGTTTGTGTGACATTATTGGACTATGTCGGAACTGAGGGACGATGTCCCTGAACCGAACCAAAAATTTCTAAGTCCACCGACGCTATCAGTTTCTTATCCGGCATCACAGCATTCTGGTCCGACGAAAGAAGCTGTAGAAGACCAAGTCAGATGACATACACAACAGCATATGTTGTTCCGAAAGGGAAAGCTCGAAATCCTCTGAATCCCTTTCGGTATCCCGTCGGACCGGATGAAACTTTCGGACGTCCGTACCCGCTTCCGCGGAGCGTCCCGACCCAGCATCGTCGGATAAAATATATGCGACAGATTCAGTTGATGCTGGGATGCTGCGATAAACTGTGCTATTAAGGAAAGCACGTCCGTTCCCGAGGCCTGTGCAGTAGCGGTCTTACGATGCATTGCCGCCGGAAGCTCTGTGTACGTTGACTCCCGCACACTTCCTATGCGAACGTCCGGAGTCTGCAGGCCTCGTGTCCCTGGCTACCGGATGGTGTGACCTGGTCGCCAAAGAATCCTTGATCGGCAAAGCTGGTAATATATCGGCGGTCACGCAGCCAAGGTGCGGTCGTGTGCGCTGACGAGAAGAGGAAGCCTTAGCAGTCTCCGCGGACTGCCTATACAACGGAGCGTCCCGAGCGACACATTTTGTACCACAACATCTGGGGCCAGATGTTGTTGAACGAGAGAGGGATCTCTCTCGCTTGCCGTCCGGATGGACCGGAACGAGCTATGAACCGGACTAAAAGGCTTCCTCCGTTCTCCCTCCGATCCGCCGTCACTGGGTGTGCATTAGGTTAATTTAAAGTGCTCGCATCACCCCAAAATTCCTTCTAGACCGCAACGGACGAACCCGGCTGCCGAACCATTCGGTGAATGGACGCTACACCGGGCGAGCTAGCGGACGTCAAAGGCCGTCGAACCTACTAGGGTCCTCTTAGGCAATTGGCGTATTTACATGAGCACTTTTCCGCTAGCCCTTCATTAATTGTGACGACGGAGGCACACTGTTGGAAGACATCACAGATACATCACCCTAATCTTGATCGTCTGAAATAGAAATTGATAAAGTAGAGTGACCCTGCGGGGAAAGGACCGGAGTGTCCAAATCCCCAATAACATACCGTGACATACGCTTCCCATATTGTCATCGAAATCATACGATACAGAACAGGAGTTAATGCGAGTACACTGACCACATATAGAATGATAATAAAGTCAGAGGAAGACTTCCTCTTAAAACAATTGATCAATATCCTTTCAATGTGAAAAGAAAACAAGTCCTGGTACTCGCACTAACCCCTGGCAATCAAAATACATAATAATAATATGATCCATTAATATAGAAAAAATAATTGAAATCAAAATATTTTGAAAAAATATTTTTTCAGAACAGCCCAAGTTTCTGAAAAGTAACGTTGAGCCCCAATGGATCCCAAGCCTAAGTGTGGACAAAAATTTTAAAAATATTTTAAACAATTTATTCAACACTTACGAACAATAATAATGTATCTAGTTATGATTAAAATAACATCAAGATATTATTTTTTAGAAATCCCCCCCTCACACAGAGGGCTGTTGTAAATGTAAACAATGAGTGTAAAAACACTAAAATAAGACTCCAGGCACCCAGGCCCGAAATCAGTTACCAAAAATACACTATCTGATGCAAAACAGAGACTTCCAGGGAAGAAACTGCAGAACATCAGATGGTAGATGCAGAACACAACGCCTAACCACCCGTAGGTGAAGACGTAAACATGGGGAAAGAACAGAATTCATTCTGTTATTCAGCTAAAACTCCCAAGAAAATTTAGTAATAATAATTACAAAAACTATGCCAAAAGCATGGGAGAATAGCAAGGGGGAACTTAAAGGACAGGGAGAGAGGAAAACACTTAAAAAACAGTGTAACTAAATAATCAGAATGACAACAAAATGGCTGCTGCCTCGAAAATAGGTAACTTAACATAATTTCATTAAAAAATTTTAAGTTACAGCCCTGATAATATTCTGTCACACATTTTTTTCCTCTCCTCCTTCTCTATCCTCCTTAGAATCACCATTTCACTAATATTTATGTGTCTGGCATCATTTAAACTGAGATTTATAAGCACAAAGATCAGTCAGATGTTAACTGATGAAGGGCCAAACTTAGAATGATTAATGGCGCCAATTTCAGAACGTCCTTGACACTGCGCATGTGCAGTAGGGGCGAAGTGTGGAGGGCCTTTCAGGACATGTTTTCTTTGGTTTTAGATGCAAATTTTGGGGATTGGGGGGCAAAATTTGTGTCTGGCCCTATATTTTAAGAGTTAGCACCAGCTATGTCTGGGTCATTGGTACAGTATAAAAATATCATAATGTGCTGACCAGATAAAATTTGGCACAGCGGAATATGAATAACAAAATAGTTGCCTCCCTTGGCAAAATTCGAAAAATTGATTTTACACTGAAAGTCATAACTTCACATGTTGCAGAGCATGATGAAATGATAAATGAGTATGTTTCATTGAACCAATAAGTGATAAATCATATCCCTGGTTATATTGTTATATAATTCTCAAATACCAGAGTTGTAATTATTTTTATTTTTAATTATCACTTTCTCATTAATTTCTGAACACCCGTTTTTCACAATGAGTTGTGCACGTTCGAAAGTGGCAGTGTTCTTTCACAATGAGTTGTGTACCGCTCAAAAGTGGCAGTATTCAATCAGTATCTTTCTGATGATATTCAACCACTGTGAAAACTATATGTTGTGGGCGTGTTTCAGACAACTATTGACAGTAGCCTGCACACTCATTTGAAACAAGTGACAGCTTCCAAAACGAGGTCGACAAAAAAATAAACAAGTCAATTTTGCTTGGGATATATAATTTTTTAATAAAGACTTATTACACTGAAGGCAGACATAATGTATTACACAAAAGACGAATTTAACAACACAAAAAATCTCAACTCCAAAAAATATACATAATACAGTATAACAGTTCTGTTTAGTAATTACAGTGTTGCAACAAAACAAGTCACCTGTTTTTCCATTTGATGCCACTAAATTTGATGTCTTGTCTCAAACAACTTTCGTCCAATTGGCAATTTGAAACTTGGGGGCGGGGGGGGGGGGGGGGGGGGGGGGGGTGACTCGAGTAGGGCACCCTGGTTCACAAATCTGAAGAAGCAGGGGGTGGGCTTCGACACGAGTCAGACTCAGTCAGTACGGTAATAAAATTCATTGAAGTTGAACAAGCTTTGCCTGGAAAAAAAAAAATTCCCCAAATCCCTGATTCCCTGTGTGTATTTAAACATTGATCGTATTCTTATATTCTGACAGGGTTAAACACTGTGTAACCCTGTCAGAATATAAGAAAGCAATCAATATTTAAATTTTTAAGCAATGAAAAATGTTCAGAACCCCACTCTCTCAGTCTCCCTGAATCCCGCTGGCTGAGAATGAGTGACCCTATAGAAGATCAAGTCATACAAGATCTCCCATTCTTAATCACTGCAGTTCAGGGGGTTATACATGTACTGAAGTGACAGGTGCACTGGTGCAGTGTATATATACAAACTGAATCAAGATAGTTTGAAGATACGTATCTAGATACGTATTGTATCGTGGGTAAAATATCGAGATACGAATCGTATCGAAGCGCATCGTTACGGGTCTAACCACATAGGACATTGCAAATTCGGATTTGATGCAAATTTTGGGGATTGGGGGCAAAATTTGTGTTTGGCCCTAGATTTTAAGGAGCACCAGCTAAGTCTGGGTCATTGGCACAGTATAAAAATATAAAATGTCTGGAAACCTGAGGGACTCAGAGCTTTTCACCTTGTCATCTTATCAGTGATGACAACGCAAGGCACATCACATCTGATTAACTCCAGATTAGCCACTTTTAGGGCAGAGTTATACATGGTATACATAATTGCCCTGGAAAGAACTCTAAGAGGGGTACGAACGTCCTCAAATTCCTTTCCCTTGAGACGTTGCGCCATAGCTTTTGTAAGGTGATCTGCATAAGACATAACGTCCAAATTCGCTCTATCTGAAGAAATTGTGTTTGACCGAATACTGAATGATACAGGTAAGGATACCTCTAGATCCTCTGCCTGTTCATCCAATCGCAGAAGAACTCTCTGAACATCTTCCCCGACCGTTTTTAAATGAACGTGGTCCAAAAAATGGTATGTATACGGAAGATGAAGATAAGAATCTGCCTTCTTCCTCACACTCAAGAGAATAAAAACGGTGTTGTCTATATGGCCGAAGGCCTACGACATCTGCATAAACTGAACCGGAAAAGAAAGGACTTCCTCCTTTGTCCTGATAAAGTCTGCACCTAACGATGCCAGCGGTTTCTCTCTTGTCGACGCAGCATTCTGATTCGGCGGAACAAAATCAGTGTAGTATTGATGGATGAAAGCCATCACAACCATGTACTGTTCCGAAATGGAAGGATAATCCACTTCCTTATCCCTTTTACCATCCGAGAGAATCAGTTGCGAATCTTGGTTCATCGCATCTGCTTGAACAGATGACTGGACCGACCCAGCACCGTCCGACAGCTCAGAGTCTGAGGGAGGCTGCATCTGCACTTGCTGGGATGCTGCGATCAGCTGCGCAATCTGTGATAGCAAGTCCGTCATCGAAGCTTGAGGAGCAGCGGTTTTTCCGTTCCTTAGCCGCATGCTGCTCCTGGGACGGTGTGTCGGAAACGGATCCTTTCTTCGAATGTCCCGATGATCAAAGCCTCGTCTCCCTAGCTACCGGATGGTCCGACTTCAAGGGCAAAGAGTGGTTCCTTCTTCGTGCAGCAGGCTGGATACCCGAAGTTGGGTAGCTAGGATGCGGTCGTGTGTGCTTAAATAACGTAGCGGAGGAAGCCGTGACTGAAGCCGACCATGGATGCAGACTAGACGGAGCGTCCCCGAGCAGCGAGCGGGCATATGCTCTGTCTCATGCAAGTTTCTAACCAGAAAAATTCATTTCGGCCTTGTGAATCATAGCAGAGGAAGCCTTGACTGAAGCCGATCCCGGCTGCAGACTAAACAGAGCGTCCCAAGTGGAGAGCGGACATATGCTCTGGCTTGTGCAAGTTTCTCAAAACAACATCTGACCGCAGACGTTGCTAGATTAGAGAGGGGGGGGGGGGGGGGCTCTCCCGCTGGCAGTCTATCAGACCTTGCTAAGTACAAGAACTTGCTGACTTCCTCCGTATTGCCTCCCTATTTCCGTCGTTGCTGGGTGAGCTATTTATATTATAGTGCTTGCTCCACCCAATCCACTTCTTAGACCGCAACGGACTTACCCAGCGTCACGGCTCCCAAAGACAGAGTACTACTTCACCGGTCGAGCTTGCTGCTTGCAAGAGATTAAAACCTTTAACAAAAGGCCCTAACTCTTGCAATAATGAGCACTGCAGCAAGCTCTATATGCTCCTAGGAGCGCAACGACGGTAGCACATTTGGATGGGTGTCAGAATATCATCACCATGTTCATGTTCCTCTAAAATAGAAACTGACAGAAGGAATTAAAACGTGGTGAGATGCTCTGATCCTCAGAACCTCACCGCCAACAACATATCGCAACACCCGACTCCAACATCAGTCATCCCAGTGCAACACAAGAATGACAACAGTCCACAGGAGTGTATCAACAAAAGTCAATATCAGTCCTCCGAACTCCACAACAATATATATATATAACTGAGATACATGAATAATAGCAATCATAATTAAATTCAAAATATTTTTTGTAAACAAACAATTTTGAAAAACGCCCAAGTTCCCAAAGGGAACATTAAGAGCCCAAGGGCATCCCGGTAGAGCCTAAGTGTACGTGGACAAAATCCAAGCTTTTTTGAGCTACACTACCGGAATAACAATCTATGTATCCAACAGTATACGACAGTAATAGAATATAAAAAAACTACCTACATATGAGGACGTTGATAATGTAAACAACGTCAATGTAAACAAGACATCAGGAACACAAAAAGTCAGAAGCGATTGAAATGCTATCAGATGCAAAGCCAGATCTTCATATGAAGAAAAAACGATACATCGGATAGAAGATGCAAGACTAAATGGCCTAACACCCCCTAGGGTGAGGATGTAACCCTGGGGAAGAAACAGAATAATATTCTGTAATAAATGTTAAACTCCCAAGAAATTTAATAAAAAATTCAATAAAAAATAGCCAAAAAGCTTAAGAGTTTAACAGGAAGGGTTCATGGAAGGACAGAGAAGGAATACTTAACAAACAGTGGAATAATAATTTTTAAAAATGATGACGTCAGGCATATGTCCCGAAATTGGGAAACATAAAATAATTTTATAAATATTATAAAGTTACAGCCATGAACGTCCAAAACCACTGTTGAACACTTCCTTCATCCAATAACAGCCTTGTATCCACCAATTCTTGCATTGATTTGTGTCTGGCATCCTCAAAAAAGGAGATTTTAAAGCACAGATGTCATTTCATTGTTGATGACTTTAGGGCCAAACAAAGAATGATATTGGCGTCAATTCCGGTCACTTCCTGATGTCTGCGCATGTGCACAGAGTAAATGTATAGAGGGCCAGATAGGACTTTTAATTAATTTTCGGTTTTGCAAGCAAATTTGGGGGAATGGGGGGGTTCAAAATTTGTGTTTGGCCTTTAATAACTTTGAGTTAAGCAGCAGCTAGTCTGGGCCATTGGTTTACAGTGTAAAAATATTGACAAATTAAGGCCCATAACTCTGTAACAAAAAATCGAGCTGCGCCAGTTTTCAAACTTGCTTGAAATATTATAGCAAAAAACATGTATGACAAATATTAGTCAAATCAGATAACGTTATTGTGCGAACAGGGACAGTAGGCCTGGACGCTTGCCTGTCTGCCTGCACACTGACCATCGGCAAACTATAGGTCTTGGGTGTTAACACAACTCGACCAATAAACAAGAGGTGCGCATAGGAGATGTAGGCATAAAGTTATGGTGGCAGTCAGAAAGTGTTGCATGTCAATCATATGCTGGTTGTCAAATCAGGAACCTTTGTTCAAGTTATAATGCTATGAGGCCCATAACTCTGTAACCAAAACTTAAGCCAGGCCAGTTTTCGAACTCACTTGAGATATTATTGCTAAAAACTTGCATGGCAAAAAATTAGTTTAAACGGAGAACGTTTGTTCAGGTTATTGCACCAACAAGCTCAAAATTCGTCAAAATAATTAAAGCCCATATCTCTACAATGAAAAATTGGGCTTGGCCAGTTTTCGAACTCACTTGAAATATTATTGCAAAAAACCTGCATGCCAAATTTTAGTAAAATCGGAGAACGTTTGTTCAGGTTATTGCGCTCCAAATTCATAAAAATTGACTAATTAAGGCCCATAACTCAGTAACAAAAAATTGCGCCATTCTAGTTTTCAAACTCGCTTGAGATATTACAGCAAAAAACCTGCATGGAAAATATTAGTCAAATAGGAGAACGTTTGTTCAAGTTATTGCACTAACCAGCTCAAAATTCATAAAAATTGACTAATTAAGGCCCATAACTCTGTAACAAAAAATCAGGCTGGGCCAATTTTTGTACTCGCTTGAGATATCATTGCAAAAAACCTGTATGGCAAATACTAGTCAAATTGTAGAACGTTTTTTCAAGTTATTGTGCTAACAAGCTCAAAATTTAGAAAAAATAGAGATGGTCTGTCATCCGCTATACCCCCACCGTGGCATACCGCCTAGTGTGAGTGACTGAAAGGTGGCATTCAATTTTTCTAAGAAAAAAAAAATCCAATATGGCTGCCAGTCGGCCATCTTGAAACTGAGCGGGTGAAAAAATTATGTCACGGACTTCCCCTCATCATGTTGATCACTTTTGTGAAGTTTCATGAAAATGCGGCTGAAACTGTGGAAGTAGTTCGCTCCACAAGTTTACATAAAAAAAAATCCAACATGGCCACAAATCGTCCATCTTGAATGCGATCGGGAAAAAATTATGTCACACACTGCTCCTCATCATGTTGATCATTTTTGTGAAGTTTCATGAAAAACTGTGGAAGTAGTTCGCTCCACAAGTTTACATTAAACAAGAGGCCCCAAGGAGCCTTAATCGCTCACTGACCAAAGTGGTTCAAAGAAGTATTTGGGGTCACATTCAGTTAGACATGGTTCATCAACACTACAAAGGAATGAAGTCATGAGAGACAACTTTTATGGAACTAGGGACATGGCTTGAACAAACTTGAATCTTACCCCCAAGGATACTCCATACCAAATATCAAAAGCATTCATCTGCTGGATCTGAAGAAGAAGATTTTTAAAGAAAATTACTCATTTTGAACTAAGTTATCATTCGGGCTCCCACAGTGAGCCCAAATATGAACCCAGGGACTCGGCTTGAACAAACTTGAATCTCACCCCCTAAGGATGCTGCATGCCAAACATCAAAACATTTCGACTGCTAAATTTGAAGAAGAAGATTTTTAAAGAAAAATTCCTCATATTTAGTCAGTTATAATTCGGGCTCCCACAGGGAGAACCAATATGGACCAAGGGACTTGGCTTTAACATACTTGAATCTCACCCCCCTAAGGATGCTACACACCTCATATCAAAACATTCTGACTGCTGGATCTGAAGAAGATTTTTTAAGAAAATTCCTCATTTTGAACTAAGTTATCATTCAGGCTCCCACAGTGAGCCCAAATAAGGACCTAGGGACATGGCTTGAACAAACTTGAATCTCACCCCCTAAGGATGCTGCATACCAAATATCAAAACATTCCAACTGCTGGATCTGAAGAAGAAGATTTTTAAAGAAAATTCCTCATTTTGAACTAAGTTATAATTCAGGCTACCACAGTAAGCCCAAATATAAACCCAGGGACTTGGCTTGAACAAACTTGAATCTCACCCCCATAAGCATGCTGCATACCCAATATCAAAAGATTCTGCCTGCTGAATCTTGAGAAGAAGATTTTTAAAGAAATTTGCCTGAAATGCACTAAGTTCAAATTTGGGCTCCTATACTGAGCCCAAATATGAACCCAGGTGGCCGATTTGAACAAACTTGAATCAGATATACCCCACAATGTTGCATATCAAAAGATTCTGCCTGCAGGATCTGGAGAAGATGATTTTTTAAGAAATTTGCCTGAAATGCACTAAGTTCGAATTCGAGCTTCTATAGTGAGCCCAAACATGAATCCTGGGGGCCGATTTGAACAAACTTGAATCAGATCCACCCCACAATGTTGTATACCAAATAACAAAAGATTCTGCCTGCTGGATCTGGAGAAGAAGATTTTTTAAGAAATTTGCCTGAAATGCACGAAGTTCAAATTCGGGCTTCTATACTGAGCCCAAATGTGAATCCAGGGAGCCGATTTGAACAAACATGAATCAGATCCACCCCACAATGTTGCATACCAAATATCAAAAGATTCTGCCTGCTGGATCTGGAGAAGAAGATTTTTTAAGAAATTTGCCTGAAATGCACTAAGTTTGAATTCGGGCTCCTATACTGAGCCCAAATATGAACCCAGGAGGCCGATTTGTACAAACTTGAATCAGATCCACCCCACAATGTTGCATACCAAATATCAAAAGATTCTGCCTGCTGGATGTGGAGAAGAAGATTTTTTAAGAAATTTGCCTGAAATGCACTAAGTTTGAATTTGGGCTCCTATACTGAGCCCAAATATGAACCCAGGAGGCCGATTTGTACAAACTTGAATCAGATCCACCCCACAATGTTGCATACCAAATATCAAAAGATTCTGCCTGCTGGATGTGGAGAAGAAGATTTTTTAAGAAATTTGCCTGAAATGCACTAAGTTCAAATTCGGGCTTCTATAGTGAGCCCAAATATGAATCCAGGGGGCCGATTTGAACAAACTGGAATCTATCCCAGGTGCAAGATATTTGAGTTTGAGGTGACAAAGATCAAAATTTTTCTCTCATAGAAAACCATGATTATGTAGGCCAATCATGTGATTTCCACCCAGGACTGCCCATCAATATATTTTACAGGGATGGAAACCATTCTTCAAGGCCCCCCTCAAGCCATTTTTGAGACTATTTTCAACTATATGGACACAATGAAACTTTAGTCCATTAGCTGAAACACTGCTTGTTCAATATTATGATTTTCAGGGGGTTTCAAAGTTAGTTTCTACTCTGTTGGTGTTGTACTGCTATGGTGAAAACCTGTTAAATGAATAGCCACTGTGTCAATGAAAATTATTCAATTAATAAGTGTTCAATCAACAAGAATTTTGTAATTTTCTTGAACTCTAGTGATAAACTAAACATTCTTTTCTATTATATCTTGCTTGACAGAGAGCTCTGTCAAACAAGATATATAATAGATTAAATTCTACTAGTGAATGTATTGAGGCTGAAGAGCTCTAAAAACATGGAAATTCAGCAGTTGAGAGAATAATTCTTCGGTAAATCAAATGTTTTTATTCAATCAGTAATAAATATTTAATACCGAAATAATATTAAAAGATACCTTTACAGCTGAATATGCATTGTTGACCAGAATATCTAACTGCCCATCTTGTTCCCTTTTCACTTGTTCAAACAAGCGTTCAATGTCAGAGTCTTTGCTGTGATCACACTGAACTGGTATACATTTTCCACCTCGATCTTCAATCTGAAATAATAACACACTCATTGCTAGTATCTTTTTATTTGTGTTTAAGTATTAACCCTTTACCTAACGTAATGGCCAAATGGCTATTCTAAAAAATCGCCAATTACCTATGTTTTTGAGACAAAAAATGAAAATAATAGTTATTCAAGAATTTTTTTTGCAAGTGTCGTCTGCTTCTCATGTAAGGTAAAGGGTTAAGTCAAGTTTAACCAATTGTTTGTTAGATATGGCCTGTACTGGAATTTTAAGTTCGGTTCCTGTTGTCTGGGGCCATCAGTGACAGCTATGAGTTTGGTGGAAATTAAAAGCACATCTAGATACTGATGGATGGTATTGGAATTTTGAGTTTGGTTTCGGTATTTTTAGGGGTATACCTCGGTATCAGTTCAGTATCTGACTTGACTGAGATTTGCAGATAGTACCAAAGAGGAATTCACATGAAGAAAAACAGAATAAGTTGTTGTAGTATCATTCTACAACTAGAGCTGTTGGTTTTTAAATTTCTTGTTCGGTTTCGGTTTTGATTTTTCAGGTGGAATAAAACCTTGGTTCGGTTTGGTTTTCAGTTTGTTCATGAGGCCAAATAAAATTCAATAAAACTCATTCTTATGTCTGGAGTCATAACTGAATGGCAGTGAAATTGAGTGAAACTCAATGAATGCCCGAAATAAGCTATAATACATGAAGAATCAGGAAGGCCAATATAATAATTACCTAAATATACAGAACTTTTATTGTGCTTGGCCATTTTTTGAGGTCTGACTCCTACAAGCAACTTGAGGAAAGCTGCAAACACAACTCAACTGAAATGTCAGAAATTCACAGAATGTAGCCTTCCCAGAGTCACTACTCTGGGATGGCTACATTCTGTGAATTTCTGCAGCAAGAGAGTATTTAATAAAAAACGAAAAACCTTAGATTATGGGATGCTGACGGTTTCGTTTTCGGCTTTTAAAAAAAAACTAAAAACCTCGGTTCGGTTTCAGTTAACCTACAGCTCTATCTACAACGTCATACAATTGATACTACCAATGAGCTCAACACTGGCATTCTTTTACTACCACAAATCATATCTACAATAATTTTGTAACTTGTACTAATGGCACCTTAATGTTTAAAGACCTATTTCAGGCTCTGTGATCTCAGAGCATGTGCCCTGACCATGACATCTTTAGGAGGTCCTGCTTACAATAGACAAAACACATGGGCAGTGATTTCTAATCAGAACTTTCTCATCCCTGAGCCTAATAAACGGGGAAAATCTTTATGTATAAAAAACAAATTTCAACTGTCATCTTACTGGTCCTGGTTGCTGATTTGTGTAGCTGATGGTTTGAAAGCCAACAAAAGCGTCAATCATAAATGATTGCACTTTGTAATTTTTATTTCTTTTTCAGCTTTATCACGTTGTTGAGTTCTAAAAACCACTACCATGGCCCCCATTGAATAGTGTTAAAGATCAATTCAGTGACTTCTCATTGTCCTCATTAGTTTGTTCTTGCAGCTAAAGGAAATATCGCTTGAAAAATTATCTTGTTACACTTTATTAGAGAGTGCCATCAAGTACTCACAATAGTTACTCGCAATAAGTCTGTTAGGCCTAAAAAAATAAAAAATCTGTTTCTCAGGCCCTCCCGCATGGTCCTTTTGGCTGCCGCATGCTCTCTTTTTATAACCAGTTTAAACTTTAAAAAAAATCAAAATTAAATGGTTTATGTCTGATATTTTACCCAAGTTAAAACAATTGATGAATTTGTCCCTTGATTGCAAGAAGGCTTTGCAATGCTTTAGCATTGCAAAGCCTTCTTGCACTCAAGGGATGAAATACACCACCACCCATGCTATTCTGTAGATTATGAGGCCTAAAACTTGAACCAAGAACATGAACTTTGGATGGTTAAGAAGTAATTACTGAAATAAAAAATAAAATAAAAAGCCGCACGCCCGCATGGAATTTCACAAATAATGGCCTGAGAAACAGAAGATCTACTTTGTGTGGCCTTATTTATTTATTGGTGTTTAAGGTCACATATTTCTGCACAATGGCTAATCATGACCATGACAGTTTTACGGGTGGAGGAAGCCAGAGTACCCTGAGAGAACCACTCAGCAAGAGCGAGCAATTGCCATGCTCCCATTTGGGCAATGGGGGTGAAGTGTCTTGCCCAAGGACACAATGCAGTTGCCGCAGGTGGGATTCGAACCGAGGGCCTCTCGGCTTGCAGCCTGCACCTCTAACAACTGAGCCACAGTGCCTCCCAATAAGTCTGTTACAAATCAACTGCTGATCAACATATCTACACTAACTATGCCTCCACTTGCCAAAATTCTGAATTCTAAAAATATTCATGTTCAAATTCAGTTGTCGGAGCCAATGAAAAAGTATTTTAATGGAAATCACAGAAGAGTACCAATGTGGACTTCACAAAAAACAGCTACTAATTTATTATTTGTTGACATATAGTATGCTAACCAAGACCTCACTTGCTGGAATGCTGAATTCTTCAAAAAATATGCATGTTGTAAATCAGCATGTCATTTTTATCCAGTACAACTTGAAGATCCAGCGTTAGAAGACAATTTCTTGGTTTATTCTAAAGGTTTTTACAGCATCTGAATTGGCATCTTGTTTTGGGGTTTTTTTGCAACCAAATATACATGCTTTTGAAAACTGTTTTCCCACATTCCGGTGGAAAGTGCCAAACGGAACTCACCAATGGATTGTTGTAAAACAATTATATCTCGACAAAGTTATGTCGGTTTTGAAATTACTCTTACTATTCATGTTTACAATGGACTTTTTACCCTTTACCTAACATGAAAAGCAGACGACACTTGCAAAAAAGTTTTTTGAATAACTAATTTTTTTCATTTTTTGTCTCAAAAACATAGGTTATGACCCCTCATTGGAATGATCTCGATGAGCTCATTCCAACATGGGGTTATAACCTATGTTTTGGAAACAAAAAATGGAAAAATAATGAAAATTGATTAGCGATTTTTTAGAACAGTGCTGTTCAGTTTTGGCCTTTAAGTTGGGTAAAGAGTTAAATAAAAAGACAGCACTCATTCGATCAGGTAGTCTGCACTACTATGCGAACTAGCACTTGGCTTCAATATGGAAACTGTTCTCGCAACCAGCTATTTTCCTGTTGAACTGACAGGTGTACGAAGAGCTACTCTGACATAAATTGAACTGTCAAGTCCTCAGTTTAATTTTCCTTCAAAAACAACAGTTTGTACATTGTGTGCACAGTAATAAATGACTCAAAAGTGTTTCTATATTATTGTTGGCCGCTTCTACATGCAGCCAATAATGATGTGAAAATGCTGTCAAAATACATGCATTCTACCAGTGGAGCTCTCAGGAAGAATACACTTAACCCTTTACCCAATGTATAGGCAAAAACCGGCCAGCGCTATTCACAAAAATCACTATCCAATTTTCATTATTTTTTCACTTTTTGTCTCAAAAACATAGCTTATGACTCCTCATTGGAACATGCTCATTGGGCTCATTTCAATAGGGGTCATAAGCTGTTTTTGATGAAAAAAATTAGTTATTCAAGAATTTTATTTGCAAGTGTCTTCTGCCTTACATGTTAGGTAAAGGGTTAAGACAACTTGTCCAGAGCAATATAAAAGGGGCAGTTTGTTGCTGAATGGAGACATGGAGGCTAACCTTACTGCATGTATATGAGAGCAAAAACATTACAATTATCCTCCCTATGAGTGATTAATTATCTAGCAGTATCACTAAAAATGATGAAGCGGGCCCTCAGTCCCGATTAATTGTCATGTAACACTACTGACAACTCGAGTTGTTTTTTTCAACTCACTCCTCATCAAAGTCTGACTGACAAAATGGTAAGTTGTGTGAAAAAGAATAGAATATTAACTACCAGGTGGTGCTACAACTCTTTCAGTAATGGATGCTGAGCTGCAAAAGTTCAAAATTTCCCCTCTGACATACAGTTAAAACTAGAAGTCCTGTCATGAAATGCGCGCCAACAGCATGTCAATCTGCATGTTAATCTACGCGTTTTGACCATAGTAAGGCTATCAAATTCTGTACATATGTCCTGTGCACAAGCAATGTTTCAGCCAATGGACCTCCGGGTAACCCGGAGGTCCATTGGCAGAAACATTGCTTGTGTTCGCTATGAGTAACCAGGAGAACCTGCAATGCTTTGGATGCCATTCGATATGGCAATTGCACGCAATTCCTACGCGCAATTAAGCCTAGATAAGCGCACAATTCGTGACAAGACTTCTAGTTTTAACTGTACATGTACCTTTCATCACAGCAAAAGGCAGTTAACCCAAAGTTTCAAGTATATTCAGTTTTTCTATTTTATGTTTCTTCTAGGGCTGGGCGATATTTCGATATACCGGTAAATACCGGTATTGAAATCAGTACCGGTTAAATATCGTCTATTTTTTGGCAATACCGGTATATCGTCTGTAACGATATTGGTTTGGGTCACATGATAATAAAATTTCAACATGTGTTTTTTCGTAAAATCGCACAGAAAGTTGCTTTGAAAATACAGGAAGTTTATCTTTCCTTATTTCTTGAACAAATGATAAACAGCGAGAGATGATGAGAGTAACGGAAAACACACCCGACTGTCACGCTGTAAAAACACGGTCACCTGCTGTTGGTCGCATTTGTTTGAACTGTAATCAGCAAGCCATACTTATCGCTTAATTCATTGTCAGCAATCTGACACAAAAATGTTTCAAATCACACTATTCACAGTTGCGAAATGTGCAACAATTTTTGTCAAATATGACAGAGGTGTGATTCCATCACTGGGAGAAAACATTGTCTGCTGGTGATTGACACTTGCAGACTATCATGAAAGTGAAGGGTGGACACGTCTTGGAGGCGTGCTTAATAGCAACAGATCGACTGGCCTGACATGTGACAGATGACATTTGACATTGTCATCTTAGGAAGTTCACTGCTGGAAGATAGGAGAAGGGGAGGAGCTACTACTGGTTCTTTGTGAAACCAGGCCCTCGGAATTCCATCAACTGGATACCCGTTGTTTTGATAAAAAGTTTTGTTTGCCACAGTTTTCATGAAGCCACACATACGCAATTAACACAATGCGACAATTGACTGGCTCAGTAATTGAACGCTTATCAGTCTAGAGAGGCTGGCCATGTTTTTACAGGAATTAAATTGACAAAGACTAATTTACTTGTATCCCAGATTCAGATGAAAGCCAGTAAACCCATGATAATTTTATGGCTTATTTTCGTATTAAACAATAGGTTCAATAACTTTGTAGACATGGATTATTGTGGTCTTCCATTCAAATCACTCATTTTTCCAGAGCAGTAAGTGATACTTCTATCTTTTGCTCCAAAAATATCTTTTTTATTCATGATATCCTTTGCACTTAATATGTGTTTCACACACTGGTGCACGATATACCGGTATATCGCGATATTTTTTCTGATATCGTTACCGGTATTCAGATTCCCATATCGCCCAGCCCTAGTTTCTTCTTGTTTCCCTTTTTATTTTAATTTTTATACTTTATTTTTGTAAACAGATATTGATTGGTTGGCATTTTCCTCTGTTAAGTTATTAATCCCTTCAGTTAATCAGTGTACTTGTAAAAATCTTTTAGTATTATTTATTTATTTATTGTTGTTTAAGGTCACATACTTCTGCACAATGGCTAAAAATCTTTTAGTAGAATTCTATTCAACTTTAGTAACCAACCTGCTGACACTTTTGATCATTCACTTCTTTCTATAACTAGATTAACCATTATCTGCATAGCCCATCAGATTGCCAAATAATTTCGATTGACTAGAGCTGTAGGTTTTTAAATTTCTTGTTCGGTTTCGGTTTTGGTTTTTCAGGTGGAGTAAAACCTCGGTTCGGTTCGGTTTTTGGTTTGTTCATGAGGCCAAGTAAAATTCAATAAAACTCATTCTTATTTCCAGAGTCATAATTGAATGGTAGTGAAATTGAGTGAAACTCAATGAATGCCCAAAATAAGCTATAATACATGAAGAATCAGGAAGGCCAATATAATAATTACCTAAATATACAGAACTTTTATTGTGCTTGGCCATTTTTCGAGGTCTGACACCTGCACGCAACTTGAGGAAAGCTGCAAACACAACTAAACTGAAATGTCGGAAATTCACAGAATGTAGCCTTCCCAGAGAAATGAGAGTACCCAGACTCTGCCATTGGCAGTGTCTGGGTACTCTCACTACTCTGAGATGGCTACATTCTGAAAATTTCTGCAGCAAAAGAGTATTTAATAAAAAACGAAAAACCTTAGATTACGGTTTCGGTTAACCTACAGCTCTACCATTGACTAAAGTTATCATCGGGAAACCAAAGTGGGATGAATGGATGGATGGACGAACTGATGGATGGATGGATGGCAAGATGGATGGCAAGACGGATGGACACCGGCTATTTTAATAGTCAAATGAAAAATATTTTTCAGGGGACAACAAAACTCACAATATGTAGACCAATTTTCATCTTGTTTGAAAAATCGATGTAGAGGTGTACTTTCCTGGATGAATGGAAAAAAGGTGATGTAATCCCAATTTTTATGAAAGGTGACAAATGAAATTGCAAAAATTACCAGCCAATATTTATTTATTTATTGGTGTTTAAGGTCACATATTTCTGCACAACGGCTAATCATGACCTCCACAGTTTTACGGGTGGAGGAAGCCGGAGTACCCGAAAGGAACCACCGAGCAACGGCGAGCAACTGTCAGCTCCCCAACATACTAACTCCACACAAGCAGGGTTAGCATTGGTTGAAGATAGTGCACCATCGACGTGCAGTACGCCTTAGTACACAACGTCACTGTGCCCCCATACCAGCCAATATCACTTTCAAGTTGCATAGGGAATGTTATGGAAAGAGTGGTTATCAATGAAGATCATGAATATTTGATTACTAATAATCTTTTTATAAACTTCAATCAGGACCTCTTCCACTGAGCAGTATAGTTTTTCAGCTTATTGAGATATATCATAGTTTATGCTATGCCATCAATAATAATATGCAAACATGTGGTGCTTTTGTGACATCTCAAAAGCCTTTGATAGGGTGTGGCATGCAGGGATCATTTACAAATTAAAGATGAATGGTATATCAGGCCCACTTTTAAGTTGGTTTAAAAGTTATCTCAAAGATAGGAAGCAATGAATAAGAATAAATGAACAGAACCCGATATAAACTGAGACCAAGAATGAATCTACATTAAGCAATCAATCTCCATAGGATACATTGTTAACCCAGAGGTGACTAAAATAGCCAAATGCCTTTTCTTCAGTTGATCATAATGTAAAAAGTCGAGCTCCCCTATGGAGCTCACTTATACAAACTATGTGGATTAATCTTAGTTACACACTTCAAGAGGGTACTTAATAATAAAAAATTTCTAATTCTTCAGCTACATGGCCAATTCCAGCTCCCATAGGGTGCCCAAATATTAACACAGGTATTCGATTTGAACAAACTTGAATCTCACCCCACTGGAGATGTATACCAAACATGAAAGAATTCTGACAGGTGGATCTGAAGAAGATTTTTAAAGAAATCTCCTCATATTGCACCAAGTTAAAATTTGGGCTACCACAGGGAGCACAAATATTAACTCAGCGACCTGATTTGAACAAACTCGAATCTGACTCCCCTGGAGATATAAACCAAATATGAAAGGATTCTGACTTGTGAATCTGAAGAGGATTTTTGAAGAAATTCTCTTATATTGCTTTAAGTTAAAATTCTGGTACCCATAGGGAGCCCATATATGAACCCAGGCACTTGAACAAACTTGAATCTCACCCCACTGGAGATGTTATATACCAAATATGAAAGCATTCGGACAGGTGGATCTGAAGAAGAACATTTTAAAAAAAATCTCCTCATGTTACACTAAGTTAAAATTTGGTCTACCATAGAGCACAATATTAATCAAGCGACCCGATTTGAACAAACTTGAATCTGACTCCCTTAGAGATGTAAATCAAATATGAAAGGATTCTGACTGGTGAATCTGAAGAAGAAGATTTTTATAGGAAATTTCCTCATACTGCACTAAGTTAAAATTTGGGCTTTCATAGGATGCCTAAATATTAACCTAGGGACTTGATTTGAACAATTTTTAATATGATCCTCATAACACGGTTGTATGCCAAACATTAAAAGATTCTGACAGGTGGTTCTGAAGAAGAAGATTTTTAAAGATTACTTCCTATACTGCCCTAAGTTAAAAATTAATAAGCCCAATCATGAACCAAGAGGGATTCATTTTAACAAACTTGTATCTGTCCCCCCCTCCCTCCCTATGGATGCTGTATACAACAGATCAAAAGATTCTGACCATTGGTTCTGGAGAAAAAATTTAAAAAAAAAATTTTTTTTACCATTCAATTCTACTGGTCCTAAAGATGCTTCAAACCAAATAACAGTTCTCTATTCAGTGTGGTTTGGGAAATGTGGGCATTTGAAAATGTTTCTATTTTGAGCTCCTGGGGTTCAAATCGGACCATCGGTTCAGAAGCTGATAAATTTTAAGTAATTTGTATATTTTTTATACTTACCAATGGCCCAGACTAGCTGCTGTGCTAACACAAATTAATCCAGGGCCCAACACAAATTTTGCCGCCCAATCTGGGGGGGGGGGGGGGGGGGGGGGGGGGGGAGGTCTTCCAAAAAATTCCAGACACAAGGCCTAAAATATTTTTTTCCACCTTTTGACCACCACCCACCCACCCACGTGCAAAAAAAATTTTTTTTTCCTCTGACCACTTGGACACCCACCCCACCACCTATATTTTTTTCAGTGTATCACCACAGTGGGTAATGAAAACTTATTGCACTGAGCTTCCAGTTGTCAATCCTTGCCTTAATTGGAATCCTAATCTACTGTCTAAACTAATTATGTACACATCAACCAGCATCAACAGAAGCATTTAGATTTCACTAAAGAAAATTGTTATTAACTCCTTTGTTATCAAGCATGCATTTATTTTTACTGGGAAAAATTTCATTGTTATTTTTCGTTGTGACTGTTGAGCATTTGTAATTAATGCATTTCAATAATATGCCTATATACACTATGGCATAGTGTATACTGGCATATTATTGATGTGCATGAATTACAAATGCTGAACTGAAAGTTCTGGCCTCAATGCTCTCATAATAATTATCATTCATGTGTTAAGTTCCGAGACTGAAGAAACAGTTTAAATTTAGTGAAGAAGTTTTAATTTTAATAACCTGACTACAGGCTAAGTGTCTAGGCTTGAGGTTTCAGCCAATTGTCATTACTCAAAAGATAGTAGACAGCGTAGGAAAGCTGAAAATCTGTCACCTAACACTATTGTAAATCTCACTGTCCGTCCTGGTCCATCTCCGAAAAAATGTCAGCATTGATTTCTGCATATAACAGCATATAATGTAAGAATCAGGCTATTTTTGTGAACATCAAATAGAGGATTAAAATAATCTTCTTTTGCTGCATAGTATTATGCTCAGCTACTCATCTATATACTCTGGCTCAGTCAGGGTCAGTTTTCAATTCAAATATTAACTGTAACTTTTGTTTCATGTTTTCACGAGATAGCCAGACAAACCCTCTGTGAAAACCCTGGTACTATCACTATGAGCTTGAATTAAGTAAGTGGGGTTTTATATCAAAGATGCACAGTGAGAATTTTCATTAGTTTCAGGTTACAAGAGCTCTACTCAGAGAAACTGGACATTTCGATTATGTTCCGTAAATTTTTTACATTATTTTAGATGTTCTGCTAAACACATTGCTACTCATTGTAAAATCCAAATTGTGCCGTGGTGATTCAGCTATGAAAATTATGTTAACCATTCCCAAATTAAAATTCATAAATTTCCACCGATTGTTTTTAGTCAAACTGGAGTACACAATTCTTTAATGCATCTAATTTAATTTACAAAAAAGAGAACAAATCCCCTAATCAGCCTAGTGGGGCCTTATTCACTAACCCTTCCTGACAAACAGGTGCCTATTAGACTACTAAACAACAATATAGCCTTGTCATGTGAAAATAATTCGAAAAAAAACCACCAGGAAAAAAATTGCAACTCCAGGAAAAAAGGTGTTTTGGGCCCCATCCGACCACCCACCCACCCCGGCCTTGTGTCCGGAATTTTTTGGAAGGCCCCCCCTGGCCCAATCCCCAAAATTTGCATGCAAAACTGAAAAAGTTAAAAAATTTATAGTAATTTATATATTTTTTATACTTACCAATGACCCAGACATAGCTGGTGCTAACTCTTAAAATATAGGGCCAAACACAAATTTTGCCCCCCAATCCCCAAAATTTGCATCTAAAACCAAAGAAAACATGTCCTGAATGGCCCTCCACACTTCACCTCTACTGCGCATGCGCAGTGTCAAGGACGTTCCGAAATTGGCACCATTAATCATTCTAATAACCAGTGCCTGGTAAGCGCTATGTACTCAGCGGGGAGGTAAGAGTTCCCAACTCCTGGGAGGGCCATCCCCGTCTGGGTCATTGGTAAGTATAAAAAATATATAAATTACTATAAATTTTTTAACATTTTTATACTGTACCAATGACCCAGAGATAGCTGAATAGTAAAAAGGCTGGAGGGCCAAGGACATAGAGCAAGATGGAATACGCTCAATTATATAAAATAGTCATCCCCTCTAGGGAAAAAGAAGTATTAGGCCTTACATGTATCTTTCTTATTTATGATAAATTAGAAAGATACAACACCTTCCAAAATTGAGCATCATACATCCATGTACTCTATTAATATCTAGTATAATCGTTATACTAATAATTTTTAAAGTAAGCCAATAAATAAAGTAAGTCTAGAGAATAGAGACTCTTTATACTCCTTAAAAGTGTCTGAGAATTGTATAATAATGTCCGTTGACACGTGCTATATTCAAAAGCTATACTTTAAAAACTAAGACCTGAATGAATTTTTAAAACATAAACTTCTCACTAAACATCCATCCCAATAACAGCTCAGAATTACTAACTCCGGAGGAGGTATCCCCTTGTTTTCATAGTAAAACAGGTGACCCAAGGGAACACCCTCCCTCCCTCCCCCCCCCCCCCCCCTTTTTCTTGCCCTGGGTCAAATAGCCCACAGCGAAGAGGGCAGCAGAACGGAGTCACTGCCGAAACAGACAGCCTACCTAGCTATAGTAGCAACTGTTAAGTGAATGACATTCTGAGCAGTAGATAATAGACCTAACAATAGAGGCCTCCAGAAATGGACTCAATATTTCTGAGATAAAAATTCATGAATGTGGATGGCTGAGCGCAATGAGCAGCCTTCAAAAATCTATAATAGCGACACTATTAATGTAAGCCCAAGATGTAGAAGAACTCTTACTTCATGAGCCGAAATCTCAAACACAACTGCTGAGTCAATGATATACCATAAGCAGTATCGATAGTTAATTGAATCCATTAGCAATAGAATGGAGCGTAACGTCCTTCTATTAGGCATCAAAGACAGAAGAAGCTTACGCCCGTAGTAATAAACAGAAATCTGTTTATAAATACCTAAACTCTAACCGGACAGAGTAAAGGCCTATGCCCGTACGAAGACGGAAGGACCTTAATAACAATAGGTTCCGGATATTAATTAGGAGCCTGACTCTTATGCAAAAATCCAACCTAAATAGTAAAGGAAGTAGTGATTCCGAAACTACGAAAGTGAAAATCATCCACCGATAGTGCATGAAACTCACTGACTCTTCAGTAAAAGAGAAGCCAACAGAATTACTGTCTAAAAGGTCAGAATTTGAAAACTACTGTTTCCAGAGGCTCAAATGATTACTTAGCTAAATAAGAACCAAAGTTAAATTCCGTATAGGAATTTAATCTAATGATTCTAAGTCTATTTATCGAAAAGTTACTGACTTAGATAAAGAGACATAAGACTCAATTGTAAACTATCATAGAGTGCATAGGTATGAGGTAACATAAACCTATAATCTTAATAATAACAGGCTGCAGTAGATCTTGTCAACAAGTATACTAAAAAGTTTCAATGAGTAGTATGGAGGGATCAATAATATCAACATAGTGATCCCTACACCAACGACGGAAGAGCCTCCACTTTAGCCGCATAGTATAGCGAAGAAGAGGTTCTCCTATAGTAAGAAATCGCGTCCAAAGCTCGTCCAGTACAATGCTTACAATGCAATAAGGACCACACAATGGAATACGTGAAGGTTGAGACCTTGCGGGTTGTGATAAAGATGACACGATTTTACCCAGCGAAAAAAGATCCTCTCATGGAGGAAGATTTCGTGTTAAGTCCCACAGTAGACATCAGAGTAAACTTACCCACGGTCTCTGTGAAGACAGAGATGCTATCAACAGAAATGTATTGTGGTTGTTTATCTTAGCAATACTTGCTGAAACAACAGCGCAGGAGGATACGCATATCCTATCATTCCGTCCTATTAGATCAATAGAGCGTTAACAACATAAGCTCAGAGATCCGGACAAGCAAACACATACGTCTGCAATTGACAAGCAAGTTGTGTCGTAAATAAATTATCAGTGGGCGCTCCCATTGATAGCAAATCTGATTGAATACTTGTTTGGTGAGAGTCCATTCTGACGGCAACAAGCGACCCATAAGTGAACGGGAGTCCGGTAATACAATCAGACAACCCGGAATATGACGGACCGAAGCAGAACTTGGTGTACTATAACAAACAGAAGGATTCTTTCCATTAAATTGAACAACGGAAACGAATGAGTGCCTCCCTGGTTCTGGAGATACGCCACTACTGTCGAATTAACGGACAGGATTTGGACATGCGTTTCTGAATAATGTTCATCCAATGACATAAAGCAAGCCTAAAAAAAAAAACATTATTCCGTGGAAGATAAGTGCTTGCTTAGAGACTGCGGAACCCAAAGACCCTGGCACTTCGAATCCGTTAGGATCAATATTATATCCCAACCTGTTTGACTGGCAACCGTCATAATTATAAAACTCGGATCCGGCAACTGCAGTGACACTCTCTGAGTCAACCACCGAATGTTTGCCCCAGTCTGAATCTCTTGCTACACTAGACAGACAAGAGAACGTGTAAATCGAGCAATTCATGGATTGCTGAAAAGTTGCCGTCGAAGAGAAGCTTCTCCGAGAACGAAGCGACTCTGAGAGAGTTCTTCACCTCACTATCCACGCGCGTGGATGTAGCTAGGGCTGCGTCACGTCTAACCAACTCCAAGCAGCCACTGAAGGGCGGAGTTATACGTGAACAAACTACTGCCCTCAAAAGAAATCACATTGAGGATTATCCCAGAATTCTTTCTCTTGAAGACGTAATGATAATGCCTCAGTAAGGTGGATTACGTATGATAAAGCGTCTAAGTTAAGTCTATTAGACATCATTGTCGTTTCCAACATTGTGGTTAGAAAAGACATAGACGGCGAAAAAGATTATTTCCAGTCTTTAACCACGCTGTCTAGACGCATATGAACTCTCAGTATGCCCTGTTCTGCCAAAATAAATTATTCGTATAAATGATAAAAGGCAGAAATGAGCATTGCGGACAAGAAACTAAACTATCATGCTTGGTAGCAGGCTTATATATATATATAGCGTCGATAAATAATACACATGTTCTAATGACATTATTGGACTGTGTCGGTAAGTCAGGGACAATGTCCCTGAACCGATCCAAAATTCCGTGTCCAATGACGCTATAAGTCTCTTATCCAACATCGCAGCAATGTAGTCCGAAATAACAATCACTGGAAGATAATGCCGGAAGATATGTATGGCAGCTTCCGATGCTACGAAAGGGAAAACTCGAAATCTTTCGAATCCCTTTCGCCATCCTGTCGGACCCTATAAAGCGTTCGGTCGTCCGTACCCAATGCAACCGCGGACCGCACCGACCCAGCGCCGTCAGATAATTCCTGATTCGACCAAGAAACTGTCGATTGCTGGGATGCTGCGAAAAAACTGTGCTAACTCGGATAGCACGTCCGTCACTGAGGCCTGTGGAGAAGCGGTCCTACGATGCATTGCCGCTGGAAGCTCCGTGATCGTTATCCCGTGCATACTACTAAAATGCGAGCGAACGGAGTGTATAGGCCTCGTGTCCCTTGGCTACAGGATGGCGTGACCTGTTCGCCGTGGAATCACTGAATGACGAAACTGATCGGATACTCGAGGTCACGTAGCCAATGTGCGGTCGTGTGCACTGCTGTGAGGATGAGGAAGCATTATCGACAGTCTCTCGGACTGTCAATATAACGGAGCGTCCCGAGCGACGGACATATGCTCCGAATGTAAAATATCTGAACCACAACATGCGGTCCCCTATGTTGTTGGACGAGAGAGGGACCTCTCTCGCTCACAGCCCGGACGGACCTGGACAAGCCAGGAACCGGACTAACAGGCTTCCTCCGATCTGTCCTCAATCCGCCGTCACTGGGTGAGTACTAAAGTAATTATAGTGCTCGCATCACCCAATTCTCCTTCCTAGACCGCAACGGACGAACCCGGCAGCCGAACCATTCGATGAATGTACGCTACACCGGGTGAGCTAGCGAATGTCACTCCGTCGATCCTACAAGGGACCTCTTAGGCGATAGACATATTCCATGAGCACTTATTGCCGCTAGCTCTTCATTAACTATGACGACAGAGGCACACTTTTGAAAGACATCTCTGTAACTTTGCGAACAAGAAACCAGAAATGCTTGGTAATAGCAAGCATATAATAATAAATATATAGCGTCGTTCAATAATTCGAAAGTTTGTGTGACATTATTGGACTATGTCGGAACTGAGGGACGAAGTCCCTGAACCGAATCAAAAATTTCCAAGTCCACTGACGCTATCAGTTTCTTATCCAGCATCGCAGCATTCTGGTCCGACGAAAGAACCTGTAGAAGATCAAGTCAGATGACAAACACAACAGCATATGTTGTTCCGAAAGGGAAAGCTCGAAATCCTCCGAATCCCTTTCGGTATCCCGTCGGACCGGATGAAATTTTAGGACGTCCGTACCCGCTTCCGCGGAGCGTCCCGACCCAGCATCGTCGGATAAAACATTATGCGACAGATTCAGTTGATGCTGGGATGCTGCGATAAGCTGTGCTATTTAGGATAGCACGTCCGTCCCCGAGGCCTGTGCAGTAGCGGTCTTACGATGCATTGCCGCCGGAAGCTCCGTGTACGTTGACTCCCGCACACTTTCCTATGCGAACGTCCGGAGTCTGCAGGCCTCGTGTCCCTGGCTACCGGATGGTGTGACCTGGTCGCCGATGATTCTCTGACTGGCGAAGCTGACTGGATATCCGAGGTCACGTAGCCAAGAGCGGTCGTGTGCGCTACCATGAGAATGAGGAAGCCTTATTGACAGTCTCTCCGGACTGACTATACGTCGGAGCGTCCCGAGCGGCGGACGTATGCTCCGAATGCGAAACATTTTGTACCACAACATCTGGGGCCAGATGTTGTTGTACGAGAGAGGGGCCTCTCTCGCTCGCCGTCTGGATGGACCAGAACGAGCTATGAACCGGACTAAAAGGCTTCCTCCGTTCTCCCTCTAATCCGCCGTCACTGGGTGTGCATTCGGTTGATTTATAGTGCTCGCATCACCCCAAAACTCCTTCTAGACCGCAACGGACGAACCCGGCTACCGAACCATTCGATGAATGGACGCTACCCCGGGCGAGCTAGCAGACGTCAAAGGCCGTCGAACCTACTAGGGTCCTCTTAGGCAATTGGCGTATTTACATGAGCACTTTTCCGCTAGCCCTTCATTAATTGTGACGACAGAGGCACACTGTTGGAAGACATCACAAATACATCACCCTAATCTTGATCGTCTGAAATAGAAATTGATAAAGTAGAGTGACCCTGCGGGGAAAGGACCGGAATGTCCAATTCCCCACTAACATACCGTGACATACGCTTCCCATGTTGTCATCGAAATCATCAGATACAGAACAGGAGTTAATGCGAGTACACTGACCACATATAGAATGATTATAAAAGTCAGAGAAAGACTTCCTCTTATTACAATTGATCAAAATCCTTTCAATGTGAAAAGAAAACAAAGTCCTGGTACTCGCACCAACCCCTGACAATCAAAATACATAATAATAATATGATCCATTGACATAGAAAATATAATTGAAATCAAAATATTTTGAAAAAATATTTTTTCAGAACAGCCCAAGTTTCTGAAAAGTAACATTGAGCCCCAATGGATCCCAAGCCTAAGTGTGGACAAAAAATTTAAAAATATTTTAAACAATTTATGCAACACTTACGAACAATAATAATGTATCTAGTTATGATTAAATTAACATCAAGATATTATTTTCAAGAAATCCCCCCCTCACACAGAGGGCTGTTGTAAATGTAAACAATGAGTGTAAAAACACTAAAATAAGACTCCAGGCACCCAGGCCCGAAATCAGTTACCAAAATACACTATCTGATGCAAAACAGAGACTTCCAGGGAAGAAACTGCAGAACATCAGATGGTAGATGCAGAACACAACGCCTAACCACCCATAGGTGAAGACATAAGCATGGGGAAAAGAACAGAATTCATTCTGTTATTCAGCTAAAACTCCCAAGAAATTTTAGTAATAATAATTACAGAAACTATGCCAAAAGCATGGGAGAATAGCAAGAGGGGACTTAAAGGAAAGGGAGAGAGGAAAACACTAAAAAATCAGTGTAACTAAATAACAAGAATGACAACAAAATGGCTGCTGCCTCGAAAATAGGTAACTTAACATAATTTCATTAAAAAATTTTAAGTTACAGCCCTGATAATATTCTGTCACACATTTTTCCTCTCCTCCTTCTATATCCTCCTTAGAATCACCATTTCACTAATATTTATGTGTCTGGCATCATTTAAACTGAGATTTACAAGCACAAAGATCAGTCAGATGTTAACTGATGAAGGGCCAAACTTAGAATGATTAATGGCGCCAATTTCGGAACGTCCTTGACACTGCGCATGCGCAGTAGAGGTGAAGTGTGGAGGGCCATTCAGGACATGTTTTCTTTGGTTTTAGATGCAAATTTTGGGGATTGGGGGGCAAAATTTGTGTTTGGCCCTATATTTTAAGAGTTAGCACCAGCTATGTCTGGGTCATTGGTACAGTATAAAAATATTAAGTCCTAGATGGCCCTCCATACTTTTGCGATCTGCACATGCGCAGTATCCAGGACAGTACTGAAACTGGCGCCAACCATCATTCTTTCTACAGTGCCTGCTAAATGTTATAATCAGTGGGGAGGTATGAGTGCCCACTCATGGGAGGGCCATCCCCATCTGGGCCATCGGTAAGTATAAAAAATATACAATTACTTAAAATTTATCATATTTTTATACCACAACCAATGGCCCAGACTAGCTGAATCGTAAAAATGCTGGAGGGCCTAGGACTTAAAGGAAAATGCCGATAGGATCACTGACCCAATGTCGAGTTGTGACAGCACAAAAGTGGGTTTAATCATCATCAACTTATCGTCCAGAAACCAATTGTTTAAAATTTACTATGCGAAGGGTCACTGTGACCTTGACCTTTGACCTTGTGATTCCAAAATAAATAGGGCTCTTTCCTGCACCAATGCCAACCTACCTATGAAGTTTCATGAACGTGCGTGGAACCATTCTCAAATTATTATCTGGAAACCAACTGTTTACGATTTATGTTCATGGTCACTGTGACCTTGGCCTTTGCCCTAGTGAGTCCAATATAAATAGGCGTCTTCCACTCACCTAGGCCAATCTACCTATGAAGTTTCATGAATGTGGGTCAAACCATTATCAAGTTATCATTTGGAAACAAACTGTTTATGATTTACTATGTTGAAGGTCACTGTGACCTTGACCTTTCACCTAGCAAGTCCAACATACATAGGGCTCTTCCTCTCACTGATGCCAACCTACCTATGAAGCTTCATGAATGTGGGTCGAAACATTATCAAGTTATCATCCGGAAACCAATTGTTTACAAGTTACTATGTTGAAGATCACTGTGACCTTGCACCTTTCACTAGCCCGGCCAAGATATATAGGGTTCTTCCTCTCACTGATGCCAACCTAACGATGAAGCTTCATGAACATGGGTCGAACCATTATTAAGTTATCATCTGGAAACCAATTGTTTTGATTTAATATGTTCAGGATCACTGTGACCTTGACCGTTGATCTAGTTAGTCCAAAATAAATTGGGTTCTTCCTCTCACAAAGGCCGACCTACATATGAAGTTTCATGAATGTGGGTTGAACCATAGTCAAGTTATCATCCAGAAACCAATTGTTTACAATTTACTATGTTCAAGGTCACTGTGACCTTGACCTTTGACCAAGAAAGTCCAAAATTAATAGGGTTCTTCCTCTTGTTTACAACCGCCCGCCCGCCATTCATCAAACTATAAGTCGAGTTTGACTTCATCACAACTTGACTAAAAGTCCAATCTCTCAATTACTTCAGTAAAGGATAGCTCCTACAGGAGAACAGGAGAAGACATAGGAATTATATATACACATTAAAACTACCCAGCACCGATGCAGGACAACTGTCACTGGAGGACGGATTCCCTTGCTTTTCACTATGAAGCCAGATAAACATGAGGGTAAAACTGCCCCTCCCCCCTTTCCCCTTGTTCTGAGGTAAAATTCCTCAGATTGAAGAGGGCGGCGGAACGGCATCAGTGCTCGAGTAGACTGCCCTAAAGACCTTATAGATGTAACATTAATGGAGACATTCTGAGCAACAGAAAGAGGACCCATAGATCTAAGGTCACCGGAGATGGACTCTAAATTTCTCAGGTAAAACTTGGTAAAGGAAGAGGGCTGTGTCCAGTACACAGCCTTCATGAGATCAGTAATGGCGATACTGTTAGAATAAGACCAAGAAGTGGACAGTGCTCTAACCTTGTGCGCTGAAATCTTGTTGACAGAATGTTGATCCGAAGATGGATTTTCATAGGCAATACATATTGCCAACTGAATCCATCTAGCGACAGAATGAACAAAAATATCTTTTTCTGTTAGGAATCAAAGAAAGAAAGAAATGTTTTCTTCCCTTTCTAATAAAATCTGATCGACGTTTAAAAATGCATATTGTTCTGACTGGACACAGCAAAGGTCTATGGTTATCCGAGGATGGTAAAGTTTTAATGACAATAGGCTCCGGCCACTTATCTGGAATCTGATTCTTAGCCAGAAACCCCACTTCCGTAGTGAGGGTAATAGTATTACCCACACTATGGTAATGAGATTCATCAACAGATAATGCATGAAGTTCACAGACTCTTCTAGCAGATGCAAAGGCTAAGAGAAACGCCATTTCATAGATCAAGAATTTGAAATCTACATCGCCTAACGACTCAAAAGGAGCTTCTTGAAGCTTCAACAGAACCCAAAGCAAATTCCACTTAGGAATTAATCTGAGGGTTCTAGGTCTATTAATAGACAAATTTCTAACTAGTTTGGATAAAGAAGTATCTGATCCAATAGCCAAGTTATCATGGTAAGCATAAGTGTCTGATAACATAGACCTATAGCTCTTAATAGTGACGGGCTGCAGTTTGAGTTCATCAAACAGGTAGACCAGGAAATTGGCAATCTGTGGAATGGACGGATCATATATGTCTATAAACTGATCCATACACCAACGGAAGAAAACCCTTGACTTCGAGCATAATTCAACGAAGAGGAGGCACTCCTACAGTTAGAAATTGCGTCCACTGTTCGTCCTGTAAAATGTTTTTCGTGCAAGAAGGACCACACGACGGAAATACATGAAGGTGGAGATCTTCCGGGTTGTAATGCAGTGTGCAGAAC